>CM042440.1:21323746-21701246 GCA_023631565.1 Gymnocephalus cernua | reverse complement strand
GCCCTATGTTAACAGTGTCCAGAAGCGCCGTTGACTTCTCTGGGCTTGGAGGCATCTGGGATGGACCATCACACAGTGGAAACGTGTACTGTGGTCAGATGAATAAGTATTTCAGGTAATTTTTGGGAGAAATGGATGCTGTGTGCTCCGGACCAAAGAATAAAAGGATCATCCAGACTGTTACCAGCAACAAGTCCAAAAGCCAGGGTCTGTCATGGTATGGGGTTGTGTCAGTGCCCTTGGCAAAGGTAACTTGCACTTCTGTGATGGCACCATTAATGCTGAAAAGTACATAGAGATTTTGGAGCACAATATGCTGCCTTCAAGAAGACATCTTTTCCAGGGACGTCCATGCATATTTCAACAAGATAATGCAAAACCACATTCTGCACACATTACAAAGTCCTGGCTGCGGAGGAAGAGGACACGGGTACTTGACTGGCCTGCCTGCAGTCCCGACCTGTCTCCAATAGAGAATGTGTGGCGCATTTTGAAGCGCAAAATGCGACAAAGAAGGCCCCGTACTGTTGCCCACCTTAAGACTTGTTTGCAGAAAGAATGGGACAAAATTACACCTGAAACACTTCATCACTTGGTGTCTTCAGTCCCTAAACGTCTTTTAAGTGTTGTGAAAAGGAATGGCAACATTACAAAGTGGTAAATGCTTCACTGTTCCAACTTTTTTTGAAATGTGTTGCAAGAACCAAAATAGGATTTTTGTTTTTTTGAAAAAAACAATAAAAATCATGAGGAACACATTACATTATGTGCTGTTGTATTGTCTGCAATGAAATACAAGTCAAAGTACATTTAGAAATCACTACTTTCTTTTTTTATTTGTGTTTTCCATACTGTCCCAACTTTTTCTGATTTGGGGTTGTATGAGAAAGCAAAGTCAGCGGAGCACAGATTTGTCCCCTGTGAAGTCCCAGCGATCAATCAAACCATGGCTCGCAGTGTCGTCATTTCAGGCTGAGTAGCCGACATACCGAGCGTTGCGGTGAGGACTGAGCACCACGCCGTTGTCCTCGGTGATGTTGATGACGCAGTGCTCCGCTTGGATGGCCATCCCACACAGCTGGATGTCCTGCGAGTTGGCCGAGCCCACACGCGTGTGCTCCTGGACACGGGACACAGAGGAGACATTAGAGGTGGAAAAAAATTAAAAATAAATAAAAACGATTCACCTACAGTATGTATCGGAATTAGGCGATGACTTTTATAATTGATATCTTTCCCCAGAATCAATATTGTTTCTTTTTTTATTACCAAGGATTCACTTTAATATTTTCTGTTTATAGCGGCGACTACATCATATTCGTTAAAATATATAAAATAATATACACAGCAAAACAGAGCGAATGCAGAAAATCCATGTTATTTACTTCTTTACAAATGAAATGTCAGACTGACTGACTCGCATGTGACCTGCATTCTTTTTGGAAAACAATTAGTTTTTAGAAATGTCTCATGATATATTGCCTCTAGAAGTGTACTATTCAACTTTTGTTAAAGAAGGAAGAAAAAAAACAACAATACTCAATACTATCGAATCACAATACTTCTAGAATCGCAATAAATGAAAAATGCAACACAAATCAAATCGGCTCCCCATGTATCATGAAAGAATCAAATTGAGACAAAAGCATGTTGTCCCAGCCTTAGTAGCCATGGCCACAAATGCATTGCTGCAGAACATGTGTGCATGTACAGTGTGTGTCTGTGTCAGTCAGCCTCTACAGCTCTGGACTGTGTGTGTGTGTGTGTGTGTGTGTGTGTGTGTGTGTGTGTGTGTGTGTGTGTGTGTGTGTGTGTGTGTGTGTGACTGTGTGTGTCTGTGTGACTGTGACTGTGTGTGTGTGACTGTGTGTGTGTGTGTGTGTGTGTGACTGTGTGTGTGTGTGTGTGTGTGTGTGACTGTGTGTGTGTGTGTGTGTGACTGTGTGTGTGTGTGTGTGTGTGACTGTGTGTGTGTGTGTGTGTGTGTGTGTGTGTGTGTGTGTGTGTGTGTGTGTGTGTGTGTGTGTGTGTGTGTGTGTGTGTGTCTCCAGTACCTTCAGGTAGTAGACCAGCAGCTCGTTGAGGGCAGGGTCAGCGTTAAGGTTGACCAGGAAACACTTGTCATCCACCACTCGGATTCCAGAAGACTGCAGGGAAATGCCCAGACTCTCCAGCTGCCTCTGACGCTCCTATACGGAAAAAAAAACAAAAACACATTTGATGCACTAATTGATTAGATGATTATTCTATTCTTCAGCTGCTTGATGAAAGGAAGGCGAGAGTGAAAAAGAGAAGGAGCTGAGATGAGCGTAGTGTGAAAATAACCTCCCCACTGAATACAACTTGGTGAATAACTTAAGTTAAAGTTGAATTAAGTCACACGAATTAACAGAAAAAACAAAATCCATCGGCAATGACTCACTTTTTAATTTTACCTCCTTAGTTTGATTAAATGTGTCTGTTGCACTCGTTTGAGTGCAAGAAATCGACAGAAATGTTAATTAAGTTCTGATTAAGCAAGAATAAGATTAACTTTTTTATTATTGATCTCTACAAGGGGAAACTGATTGTGTGTGTGTGTGTCTGTGTGTTACCTGCGCAATAGCCTCTAACCAAGACGGCTTTTGATTGTTTTATTTTGTTTCTTTCTACTTTGAATGACGTGTGTTTTATGATGATACAATTAATGTTTATTTAAATAGAGTCTGGTGGGTTTGGCGAAGGTAATTTCAGGGCTGTTTCATGTTAAAGTGCTCATATTATGCTCATTTTCAGGTTCATAAATGTATTTAGAGGTTGTACCAGAATAGGTTTATGTGGTTTAATTTTCAGAAAACACCATATATTTGTTGTACTGCACATTGCTGCAGCTCTTCTTTTCACCCTGTGTGTTGAGCTCTCTGTTTTAGCTACAGAGTGAGACATCTCACTTCTGTTCCATCTTTGTTGGGAGTCGCACATACTCAGTAAGTACTGCTAGCTTGTCAGTTGCAGAGTATGAGGGAGTGCCATGCTAGCAGCTAGGTGAGCATTATAACGTGTGTTACAAAGTGACCATGTTCATCACAGAAGTAAAGATTGGACTACAACAGAGCTGTTTGGAGCAGTTAGTGAACAGTGTTTTCTGTTGGAGATGGTAAGTCCCTTTGGGGGGGACTTTGGGCTTTTTCACTTTGTAAACCTGCTGAGTGTGTGTGCGTGCGTGTGTGGCAACTGAAGGAACTCACCTCCCATGTTGGGACACAAAACTTGGTCCCCACAAGGAACATTTATGTTTTTGAATTGGTTTTAGTGTTAAACGCTCTGAACACAACATTTACAACAATGCCTCTGGCAGAGAGGCACACATCTGCCAATATTGCAGACTGGCTGGAGGAGACTACTGCCAAATTTCACATTCCCTTTGAAAAGGTGAAGGCAGTTGTCCATGACAATGGGGCCAATGTAGTGGCGGCAGCATGAATTTTGAACGAGAGGCATGGGTGGGCTTCTGTGAGATGTGCAGGACACGCGCTGAATTTAGTTGTGGAGAGCACACTTAAAAACAACAAAACCATCTCTAATTGTGTGGCTTCTGCGAGATACCTGGTTTAAGAAGAGCAAACTGGCCTGTACCAAACTTAAAGAAAAGCAGCAACAAATGGGAGTGCCACCACTAATGTTGATTCAAGATGTACAGTAAGTACTCAATGGAACAGCACACATCACATGCTACCCAGGCTCCTTGGACAAAGATGGCCTGTGACCGCAGCTCTTTCTGATCCTGCTGTCAATCCAAGAGGAAAACACCACTACCTGGATCTAAAGCCAGAGCAGTGGAACATCAGTGAGGAGCTGAATCAGGTCCTTGAGCCATTTGAAAGAGCTACAGAGTTTCTCCGTGGAGAACAATATGTTACACTTGCTACTCTTCCACAGCTGGTGCAGAACCTCAAGACACTGAATTCAGCATTTGAAACTGCTCCAGTAAGGGCATTCCAGGCTCATGTGGCAGAACAGATCACAGAGAGTTGGCAAAATCTGTTTGTATTTCAACCTGAAGCTCCTAACACTGTCCTCCTGGCTGCTGCTTTGGACCCCATCAGCTTTAGAAAACTGAAGTTCTGGCCTGCTGAAGAAGTGTTTTAAGGTCCAAAGTACAATTCAAACAATGGCACTAGCTGTCAAAAGGGAAGCAAGACTGGGGGGTGAAAGCGGAAATTACACCACCATCAGCACATTAGAAACCCCCCCCAACCACACATACCAAGGGTGGATCATCATCAAACTCCAGCACCAGTGATGAAGAGGATGAGGATGAGCAGCTAAATCAAGCGGTACAGAGGGAGGTGTTGCAGTATTTTGGAGAACATCCTCTCTCCAAGAAGGAGAATCTGCTGCCATGGTGGAAAAACAAATGCAGCACGATATCCAACCTTGGCAAAGCTGGCAAAGTCGTTTTTGGGTATCCCAGCAACCTCAATGCTCTCAGAGCGTTTGTTCTCTGCTGCTGGGAACATTGCCTCAAAGCGTAGTGCAAGCCTTAGTTCTGAGCATGTCGATATGTTGACTTTTCTCCATTGTAATCATATGCATATGCAGTTGCACACAAATGCATTCTCTCTCTCTCTCTCTCTCTCACACACACACACACACACACACACACACACACACACACACACACACACACACACACACACACACACACACACACACAAACGATAGTCCTGACAGAACCACACACACTTCAGAATGCTGATGCACACAGACCTGCATAATGTACACAGAGTTCCAGATACTGTATTCATGAAGACACCATGCACACATAGACACTCCTGACATTTCTGAATTATCACTACACCTAATGACTATTTTATGTCAGGATGAGAGGAAGAGCAGAGAGGACGGGAGGCCAGAAACTAAACAGGGTTGATTCAACAGGTCTGACTCTCCCTATTTCCTTTCCTAATCATCCTACTTATTTGTCTCTTGTCATAATAAATTGATCTTACAGTGTATGGATGGAGTTACATTTTTTACTGACATTCTTGAATTGCTTTAGCCAAATACAAACTAACAGGGAATAACCAAATCAGAATATCGAACTGGATCAAACCAAATCAAGTCTAAAATTGGTTTCAATCAAAGTTTATATTGCTGTTGTTTAAGCTTCTGTTTGGATTCAATCAGATTATAAGTATTAGTCCTTATAACCGTGACATGTTTTTGTTTTGCTTTAGAGCATGATTTAGAACAACAGATTCATCACAGTCTGTCTATAATGCATTATAAAAACATGCTTACAATGCATTATGTGCTTGTAGCACTGTACAATTATAGTTTTAAGCACTCGTCAATATCCATAATGTTTTATAACAATAATCATGACACATTAAAAAGCATTTTATAGACTTGTAAGGTCAAGTATCATAATACTTAATAATTGCTGTTCACTCACTGACATGTTTTGCACGGATCATAGTGTATTACAATACACATAGTAATACATTGTAGCCTATTATCTAAAATCAATTTAGTGTTTTGAGTGAGTAATGTTGGGGGAAACATCACATTACTGAAATGTAAATGTAAAACCATTCAGTGGTGTCAAATTGGAGTACCTTACCAGTACTATCACCTATTCCTTATAAACCATTCATTATCACTTTTTATTATTAGCCAATAATTGAAGTGCAGTTTTATCCCAAGTTTGGTCAACTTTGCACATTTAATACAACTAATGTCCCCAGTAAAAGAAACCTTAAGTACCTTACCCTCAATCTTTAAAATATACATTTTTAATACGAATGTTTCTCAGTAACTCAAGAGTTATTTTATGGTTGTTCTGATGTATTCCTTAGCTTATTCTTTATGGATGTAGCAAAAACTAATTTATCTGCGCCTCAAAGTGCGCATTTCTTACGTCTCTGTTATTATTTCTTTCTGTTTGTATATCCTTACATAAAAATAAATGTTATGATTTTTCATACTTCTCTGGCACTGAGATAAGACATGTTAAACCTTTATAAAGACTCGTAATGGCCTTTCTTGTTTTGTTGCACGGATTCACAATACATTTAAATAAACAGAGTGATGTGGACTGACTAACAACAATTAATTTATTTTCAACAGGAATATAAAAATACAAAAAAAGATGTAAGTACATTTGCTAAAAGTAACGTTATCAATGCCACGGCCAACCCGCAGAAAGCGCACGCTGTGATACATCAGCTTACATCGTATTTACCAAACCTGCAGTTCAACGGGTAATCAGCGCTTTTTTCCGCCCACTGTACCGTAAATTGCGCGCATTTAAAAGCGCAATTGAATGGGCCTCTTTCTCTCTTTCTATCATGGCTCAGCCACCGAGTCAGTCAAAGAAGCGAAAACAAAGATTTAGCGATAACAAAGTTTATCTGCTTGTTTATGAGGTAACAGCTTGATGCGTGTTATTTCGGCATTAGTGGTGGGGAAATGTATGTATTGACTAGTGCGCTGTAGCAAAGCGTTAAGTACTGGTGCTATGATATGGCTGAGTTCAGACTGCGATATTCCCACTGCTGACGCTATGATGTCGTTTGAAATTATCCTGATGACAATATTTGTAATGTAGCGAGGAGTTTAACAACTGCTGGAATAGAATGTGAACGCTGAGTCGGAGATTCGATTACACCTGCTTTTAGGCGTGCTGTCACGGGCGTTTTTTGTACATACCGCGGAATACATAATTAGGTGATGCCACGTTGCTATGATTTACACAGACCCAACAATTCTAGTAATTCCCTCAAGAGCAAGCATTTAGTGCGACAGTGGCGAGGAAAACTCCCTTTTAGGAAGAAACCTCGGCAGACCCAGGCTCTTGGTAGGCGGTGTCTGACGGAGCCGGTTGGGGTGTTATGAACAGTGGCAATAACAGTCACAAAAACGATAATGGATCGGTGACTAGAAAAAGTAGTCGTAGTAGTTCATGTCATATCAGGGCACTGCAGGGTGTTACAGGATGTAGCATGGCACAGCATAGCATAGCTGGACGTAGCAGGGTGCAGCAGGACACTGCAGGGCACCGTAAAGAGTAGCAGGGTGTAGCAGGGTGTAACAAGGCGTGGACTCGGAGCAGGACCATGGCGACAGCTGCATCCATGTTTTTGGTGCCACTCTAATCCAAGGAAACATGCTGGGCGAGAAAAAACATAAGGACTCCGGGGAGTAAACTCCCCAGAGCTAGCATTCCTGAGAGAGTCACTGTATGTTTTGAGCACAGAGAACTGTATTTTGCAAGCACATTACATTTTAAAGAGAAATTAAAAAATAACTTTGTTTGAGCAAACAAAAGCCTATTCCGTGCTCAATAAATGTATTTGCATGTTTGCTATTATCCATATTAACGTGCAGTAATAACCCCTCTCACATATCTCCGTGTGTGACTAACGTCATCCTTCACAAGCAATCTAACGTTAGCCCAGCATGGATAAAGTCTAGCTATGCATCCAACATGTCATCCGAACACAGCTATACAGCCACATGTACAAGTTTGTAATAGCTACTGGTTACATAGTTGTTTCATTAACCTTAATTCTGTTTGCCAAGGCTGTATTTTATTGGCTTGCAAAGTATCTATCCGTTGCTAACGCTAACGTTAGCTAATTTATCTCAAAAAGCAGTAGCTGACTGCCAAGATATGCTTTCATTTTAAATACATTTAAAAAATAAATAAGGATATACTAACATTACCATTCACAGTGTAAACACGTGACAACACTTGACGAGTCTTACAACACCTCTCTGGTCTCCAGTGAAACCATATCTTGGCAGTAGTTAGCTAACGTTTCTGCTTTTTGAGATACATTGGCGTTATCAACGGATAGCTCCTTCGCAAGCTAATATTCAACAGAATAAAGGTTAATAAATCACGGTAATGTAACCAAAGTATTAAAAAACTACTTACATGTGGCTATAGTGTGACATTTAGGTAGGCCTACTGCTATTCAGTCTCACATTGCGAGACCCAACTTAGCTACAGTGCTGTAAGGCCTGTTCAGATGATATGTCGGCTGCTGTGTAATAAATTAGCTAGATTGCTTGTGAAGGATGAGTCAAACTAACGTTAGTCACACAAGGAGATATGAGTCAAGGGCACATGAGTAAACTGCGTGAGAGGGGTTATTATTGCACGTTAATATGGATAATAGCAAACATGCAAATACATTTATTGAACACGGAATAGGCTTTTGTTTGCTCAAAGAAAGTTATTTTTTTCAAGTGTTAATTTCTGTTCAAAATGTAATATGCTTGCAAAATATAGTTCTCTGTGCTCAAAACATACAGCTACTCGCTCAGGAATGAGGCACATATATAACACCATACTCTTTTACCTCAGTGCGGCCTGTTGGTACATAGCCTACCTCGCCATCGCACTAAAGCATTAGTACATCTGGCCCTCAGTCTGCGTCTTCAGGCAGGCAACAGCAGCAGAGTGTTTTCTTGAACCAACTGAATAAACGCTGGACTCCACTCTTCTTTTCAACCTTAACCTGGCTGATTGTCGGGTCATCCTGCGCTGCATCATGGGTGATTGGAAGAGCCTGCAGAGCTGCAGTCAAAGCTGAGTCTGGTTCTCTGCTGAGCTCCTTGATCACATCATCACCATTCAGGACTAAAGTAATGACTGGGGGTTCAGCAGGGGGAGTCACGGGAAGTGGTGGAGATGTCCCTTTAGCAAAGTTGGCCTTTGGTGCAGGCTGCTCAGCTGGTTCAATCTGGCTGATTGTCAAACCATCCTGGACAACAGTGATGGTAGGAGGTTCATCAGCAGGGGTCACGGTAGGTGTTGGAGCTGAAGCCACAACAGAGTCGCGGGTGATCTGCTCGCTCAAGTCCTCACTATTCAGGGCTGCTGTAGTCACTGTGGGTTCAGCAGGAGGAGTCGGAGGCGGTGGATAAGGAAGTGGTGGTGATGACACCTCGGCAAAGTCTGTCTCTGGGGTAAATTGCTCCGCTGGTTCAATCTGGCTGATTGTCAAACCATCCTGAATGACAGTGATGGCAAGATGTCCATCAGTAGGGGAAACAGAAGGTGGCAGAGCTGGAATCACAGCAGAGCCGGCTTCTAGGCGGGTCATAGAGGCAGATGATACGGTTTCATCCAAGAAAATATTGGCAGCTGGTTCAGCATTGGGAGTCAGAGGAGTGGGTGGAGAAGACAAAACAGAAGATGCTGGATCTTGGATTGGTTCTCCATCTTCCTCCAGACCAGGCTCCTCATTCAAATCTCCAGCCTGGGTGTGCTGGGTGCAATTATTTTTGGTGCTTGAATTTGCAGGCACATGGGTATCGGTCTGAGGCTGAAACCGCACAAGGACCTCTTTCACTGCAGCATCAACAATATTGTTCAGCACCTGTGCCTCAAAGCAGTTAAGCCTTCTCCTCAGGACGTCTTGAGGGTACATCTGCCTAACCGTTTCCTGGATAGACAGGACCATGCTGTCTCTGATGGAGCGGGAGAAATTGACCCGATGGTGCACAGTGGACAAAGCAGTGGAGACCCGGTCCAAAACAAACTTTGTGACACCAACAGCCATTTTACTGAGCTGCTGGGAGGGCATGTTGAGGAAGGTTCTTCGAGGAGGTAACCAGAGGCCCTGCAAGACTTTTGGAACCACCTCCACCACCACATCTCCTGGGCCGAGCAGTTTGGAGCTGGGGGCTGAGTGCAGCTGCTGTGTCAGGCTCTTGCCGTACTCCTGAGCCAAATTAACAAGTTTTGGATGTTGAAAACAAGGAGGGATGTCTTCTGGCAACTTGAGTAGCTTTCTGGCTTCAAACTCAATGTCTCTCATTTTCATGCTGTTGTTCACCTCCCACACCAGCATGAGAAGAGGCTTGGCGTCTTCATCATCGAAGTCCTCCAATTCAAACTCCCAGAGCTGCATTCTCACTGTATCTTTGCTTTGCTCTACCAGCAGGTCTGTCATATCTTCAACAGTCACCTTAGACGGGATCCTATTGTCCCGCTGAAGCCTCAAAAGTTCAATCATCAATGCAATGTTGACCTTGTAAGACTTCATATGCCAGCAGAGCTGCAAAGCTCGCTCATATATAGGCGTGTCGAACAACACCCTGATGGGTCTGTAGATGCCTCTGCTTCCTTCAACAAACTCCATTGGTATGTTGTTGCTGTATATCAACATGCAGAACAGGCTGAAGTGTCAAAGTGAAAGTTTTCCAACGATTTCTGAGAGTACTCAAGCACAGTTGATTCAACAGGCACAAATGAACAGTATGTCTTCAGACTGAAGAGTGTATTAAGAATGATTACGATTAAATCACAACACTACAAAACCAAAACCATTGCCATAGTAACGTATACACTTGAGTGTGTTAAGAATGAAGAATGATTCTGATTGAGTCACTGGAATTGACTTTCTAGAACTCTTGTCTTTAAGATCTACCGTCTACTAGAATTGTTTTTTTTTTAATTTGTTTTTAAATTTCAACACTACAAAACCTTACTCATGATCAAACATTTTCACACAAACTATGACAGTTATCATTATCCTGAGGTCAATGTGCTGAGTTTTTACATTTCTATGATATTGCATTACAACAATAAAACTGCTGTTTTCAAATATCATGACAGGGTTTATATTTCCAAACTACAGGGATTAAAGTGAAAAAAAATCTTTTGACTGAACTTTTTGTCAGGCCAAGTTATAAGCTGTTCACATCTACCTATACAGATAGCACTAACCCTTTTGCGATCGCGCCCTATTCATTTTTAATGTACAATAAGATGCAAACAGCAAAGTAAAGGGAGTATTATAGCGAGTGTCCTCTTTTCCTGATGAACAAAACAATATTTCAGTACCATCGCACGACTAACCATTTCTATTCTTTTCTACTGCCGCAATCATATTGTAGAAAGGTTTTACCTTACACTCTATTTAATTACTTCAGGCCAAAAGTGTTTAAAGGGAGTTTTTTTTTTAATTGTTAATATGCAATTCAACACCAAGTCAAATCTATTAAATCAAGTTTGCAATACTTCGATGTTTTTATTCAAGGGCTACTAATAATGAAACATATAATTTTCAGTGAAAACTTTATTTAAATTCAAACAAAAAAATGTTTTTACAATAACAATAAATAGTTGTAGTAGTTGTAATACCTAGTGGCCTTGCCAAATAGTGGTTACCATTATAGATGCACACAAATCATGACGCTAGTATGCGAGGAAACTGGTTCCGGGTTTTGTGCTATAAAATAATAATATTTTATAGCAAAATTATAAGTTGACTATTTTAATTGGATGCTTATTTTATCTCAACATACAGTCATAACCTGCTGTTATTAAAAGTGAAACCAAACTAGGCTATAAGGCTGTCTGTGCGTCATAGCACAAACAAGATTGATACGGTACGGTTTATACTTCAAGTTAAATTCAAGACCTTTTTAATACCACCTAGGATGAAATGTAATGCCAACTTCACATATAATGAAACATCAGTGTGGATTTCAGGCCTGAGAAAAGAATGATTTTCCTGAATAAAACATTTTATTATAATACTCAACAATCATATTTCGTTCATAATAGTAAGGCGTGTTTGTGCTCTAATAGCATCAAATAATAAAGTATTTGTTGCATGAATTGCTCCTGAATGCTATGAAACTTAATAAACATTAAAAAATAAAAATAAAACGTGTGCATTATGTGCATTATTATGTGTCACAATGAGTTCCACCTTGGCAAGACCAGATAATATATAATGTAATATAATATGCCAACTGCTGCAGTGATTGTTCCATCCCGTCCTACTATGCATCTAAAGGCTGCTTAATAGCAGCGGGAATAAAGAGTTTGGCTCCATTTTTTTTTATCTCACCCCGGTGATCAGCACATCTGGGTGATACCGTCAAATGTGCGTTAGCATACTGGCATTCTGACATACCCATTCTTTCTAACCGAGGAGCTAGTTAACGTTAGCTTGTTAGTAGCACGGTGGCAGACGTTTCATTTTCTTTCCTGACAGCTGATTGATTTGTACTCGAGCTTGGATGTTTAGGGCCAGACCGTTCTCACCATACCCACGAATTTAAGATAAAACATCACGTTGCGCCATTATTATTGTTATAACCTAGCTACATCCATGTGTCGCACACCCCGCGTCCGCGCACACTCCACGGTCAAGAGCGTAAAGAAAAACACTGACGTAAATAGTAACTGTACTGTCGTATTACATCCCAGTCACACCGTTCTCTTAATTATTAATACATCCATGAGTCACACCGAATAAATTGTAAAGTCACACACACACAAAAACTGGAACAATAATCGGGTGGCATAGCAGGCTATCTGTTCAAGCCATAGGTGGCACCCAAATGAATGACCTCCCCTGATAAGAGTTTTGCAATAGTAAGATACTGTATACATTCATTCATGGAAATAACAAAATTCACATTCATTCAATGGAGTTAATATTTGTAGTTGCCTTACAAAAAGAATAAGTGATACAGGACCCCCCCCCCCCCCCCACACACACACACACACACACACACACACACACACACATTTATTTTCTCATCGGATCTGCATCAATCTCAGATATGGCTTTTCTAGCGACGGAGAACTTTAATCCCTGAAACTATATTGGTGTTTTTTTGGAGGGAGGTGACAACAACAATATTAAATACACAGCATTACATATATGTATATACCGTATACACATGATATGTTAATCTACAGGACCCCATCTCTCTATAAAATCTTGCAATTGCAATGCAGGGGTTTAAGACATTTTATCCAACTTAATAATATAAATTGCCTCATTAATCAACTCTTAGTGATGTCAGTGGTTTTACTTTTACACCCCACGGTTCATTGGCTTTCAGAGAGGTCTCGCTTACTTGGCTAATAATTGTGTTTTGACTTCTTTTTTTTCTCTGTTCAGGAAGCGAGCATCAGCCTGTCAGTATGTAGCTATACCCTGCTGCTGTTAAACCTCTCCTGCACTGATGACAGGGTTTGAAAACAGAGTGTGTGTGTGTGTGTGTGTGTGTGTGTGTGTGTGTGTGTGTGTGTGTGTGTGTGTGTGTGTGTACGTGTGTGTGTGCGTGCGTGCGTGCGTGTTACCTGTGCAATAGCCTCAGTCTTCTGGAGTTTGTCCTCCCAGGTGACTGTCATTTCTTGGATAAGTTTCTCAGACTCCTCCAGCCTGTCCTTCAGCTCGGGGGCCTTCATAGACTGAGAGTGACAGAAGATGCATTTACACTCTCCGCAAATTACTGGGCTATTTATTCAATATTCGCAATGACTGCGCAGGCGAAAGTGATCTGAACCTCAGCCTCGGTGAGCTGCTCCTTCAGTTTCTCCACTTCCTCTCGGAGCTGTCGGATGATCCTGGCGTTGGGGTCTTCGTTGACCACGGCGTGGTTGACGATGCTCTTGGCCCTGTCGGCGTAGCGCAGGGTGGACAGCGTCTCGTCGTAGTTGTCCGCGGCGGGGCTGATGGTGGCGACCATGGCTGTGCGGCTGTTCCCTCCCAGGCTGTCCTGCAGGTAAAAACAATGCCAAACCTGTGAGTGGACAACACTTAAAAAGTCTCTTAAAGAAAAAAAATCTCAAACCAAAATTAAGGAAATCCACTGCTTTGATTAGAGAAATGATTCAAAACTAAATGCGCTGAAAAGCGTGTGATTTATGAACAATGCTGTGTTTGAGGGGGGGGAGCAGGTTTTACACAAGTTTTAGAAAGCTACTCTGAACACAATTACAGATCTACAAGGAGCCATATTAAAGTCTAATTTAAAAAACACTGGCAAAATGAATCTTTTTCAAACTTATCAAAGCTAATGCAAATAACCAGGAGAGTCATAATGGGAAAAATAACAGAAAGCACACCAGAAAATGAATTACTCAGAGACTTGAAAGTCCAGTTTCTGTAGATTTCAAAAGTGCATATTGTACTAGCACCCTGCTGTGGATAAAGGTGGGTATGAAATGCAAAAGGAACTGAAACTGAAGACACACATACTGTACATCAACCCGTTTGTCTGCCGTGGAATCCGCATGAACAAGGTGTTTGTATTATTTTCGGTGCGTACCTTGAGCAGCCAGGTCAGCACAGAGTCTCTGTAGGGAACAAACTTGCTCCTGTTCTTTCCCGCTCCCTGGTCAGCCAAGGCCGAGATAACTAAACCCAGAGTGCTGAGGGACCTGGAGGGAGAGACACAGAGGGTGGGGGTGGGGGGGAGACAGGGGGGAATCGAGAGGAGAAGACAAAGGGAGGGAAGTATTAATGGGCGTATCAGAAAGCTTCTCGTGCACACAAGAAAAAGGAAAAAAAAGCATGCCATGTCCCCTTAGGTGTCCTCCGTAGTTTATTGTTGAGTCATGCCATGCATGTATTTTCTGTTGACTCACTTGTTGATGTTACTCCCTTCTTTCAGCCGTTCCCCCGCTGCTCCAGTCTTGGCTGCGCGCTCGCTGCCAGCCAGATCCACCAGACCCAGCTTGCTCACCTTCTCTCCGCTCGTCTGGAGCAGACACACGCCGACACACGTACATGATGGTGAACATTATTTCTAAAATCCCTCAAACTTTTTTAGTCATTGCGGAGCGAAACTTCTCTGAAAGCCAGCTGCAAATCTGGAGATTTATAGATAAACCTTAAACGGTCATTTCGGTATTTTTAAACCTGGACCCTATTTCCTCATGCATAGGTGTGTAAGTGACGAATGGGAACAAAAAGTCTTTGAAATTGGTCCAGTATTGAGCGAGAACCCTGTAGTTATTCCAGTTACTATTTTAGATGTTGTATTGTCTGTACAGTCATGTCTCTTATGTCCTAAGATGCTTCGTTGATCTAATGTTTATGTTTTTATGTCGATTTTTCTGTCTGATTTTAGAATGTTTTTTTCCGTTACATGTTTGTGTTGTGAAGCAACAGACTGTGTAGCGCTATGCCCAAGACAAATTTCCCCTCGGGGACAATAAAGTGTATTCTATTCTATTCTAACTGCCACGAAACAGGCCGTCAATTTGTATGTCTTCTAAAAGTGCTGTTTTTTTGCCACCTACATGCTCAGATTATTATTCTATTTTCCACCCGCGCTGCGTTCCGATTGCGCCGCGACCGCCGTGAGCAATCACGGCCATTCAAGTCAATGCTTAATATTCCACCACCCGTGTCACGGCGCGTCCCAGAAGCGTGCGTAAAGCGGCTCAAGGCTATTTTCCTTTATCTATTTAGCTTTAGCTATCTTCTTTATTTACGGACAACGCCAGAAAAGGCATGGAGTTAAATTGCAGCAGTGGAGTGGAAGGTAGATACTAGCTTAATAAACACGTGATTGTTCTTTCAAGTACATGTAGAGAAATCTGCCAGTCGGGCAGGCAAGACGCTCCACTTTTGAGATGCTCCGGGTGTGGTATGGCGCGTGGCGAAGGACGGAACAAAACCGCAGCGCAGCCGGAACGCAGCGCAGACGCGCCCAGTGGAAAATAGGCGTTAGTGTCTGACAACATTATAGAAAGGATCTCTACAGAGACAACCTTTTTGTTAAAGAGTAAAATCATTTTGGATTTTTGTTTGGCTCCGAAATCGCCATCACCAAACTCACCAGAAACCATGTACATAAACAATATTTTTAGCATGTATAGAGGCAGCATATTTCCACACGTAAATGGGTAAATTAAGGGTTTATTTTAACCAAACCAGAGTGATGATTGTTGGAACAGTGGAAAGACGAACCAAGACGAATTTTGATCGTTTTATTTTCTTTCTGTCTACTTTGAATGACGTGTTTTAGGATGTTGAAGTTACTCTTAATTTAAATGGAGTCTGGTGGGTTTGCCGATAGAGATTTGGGAGCTGTTTCATGTTAAACAAAAAGGTCTATATCTGTAGGGATCCTTTCCATAATGTTGTCAGACACTTGGAACAATAATCTGAACCTGTCGGTGGCAAAACGATCACTTTTAGTGGACGGGAATTGAAGATGCGCAATTGCCCAATAACGTTACATTGTAGCTTGTTCTTGCTTAATACTAGACCAGTGTCAAAGACTGTTGTTCCCATCGGTAACTTAAATAGGGTCCAGGTTGGGAAAAAAAGGTTACCCTTAAATAGATTAATGGATCATGATGTTTGCATTCATTGGGCATTGCTGTAAAGTGCTGACTGAATAGTAAAACACTACGTAAGAGTGAATTTAAGGTCAATTTTAAAAGAAATTGACCTTATTTTGTAAAGAAAGAGAATTGTTATGATCCTGTTGTCAATAGTTGATGCTGTGTGTGTGTGTGTGTGTGTGTGTCTGTCTGTCTTACCTTAGACTGCAGGTCCATGAGTGTGTGTGTGAGGATGATGTTGAACACAGCGTGGGATCTGCTGCTCTCTTCATTCATATTTGTGGCCGCCACGGTGCGAGATTTATTTCCTTCCGACATCAGAGACTCGATGTCCTGTCAGAGACACCGGCGCCACAAACAAACACACGTCTCGTCTGTAAACCATACTTTATAAAATATCTCGTTCCCCTTGGAAACACAGTGTCATGAAAGCAAGAAGAAAATCAGAGCAGAAATTCAGACAGAGTTCATGAAGTACCTTGTAGCAGGACACAGCCAGGCGAGACAGGCCATCAACATAAGGCCCCAAAACTTTGTGCTCTCTCACTCTCAGCGCTTGGCGATTTCTACAGAGAAGAGACAGTTATCAATCCTGTGTCCTTCAGTCCCATTCCCATGTCTCACCCTATTGCAAAGATGATGAATTGATGCAATATTTGTTAAATTCAAACAATGTGTCGAACCATTCTGAATGGAGTACTGTGGTGCTGCAGAGACATCCCAGCCTACCAATCATGTCCCACAGACTTAAGAAAGTTGTCTGTTTGGTACAGATCCTCGCAAAAAAACAGAAATTATTAAAATAATGATTCGAAAACTATCATTCCCTCCAATATCGTGAATCACATCGCAATCTCAATTAAAAATAATCGCAACTAGATGTTTTCCTCATATCGTGCAGCCCTAAATTGGGTATTCAATGACGAGGCATTTTTCCATACGCAATTCGGTCGGTGCCTACAAAGTATTGAATCCGGTAACCAGCCCTACTGAAATACAACTGCAAAAGTACAGCATAGAATCCCAAATATACTGGGTTATTTTCAGGTTCGTAATTGTATTTAGAGGTTGTACCAGGTTTACAAGGTTTAATTTTCTGAAAACACCATATATTTGTTGTACTGCACATTGCTGCAGCTCCTCTTTTCACCCTTTCCAGCTCTCCATTTTAGTTACAGAGTGAGGCATCTCACTTCTCTTCCATCTTTGTTGGGAGTGGCACATGCGCAGTAGCCAGGTAAGGACTACTAGCCAGTCAGAAGCAGAGTATGAGGGCGTGCCACTCTAGCAGCTAGGCGAGCATTATAACGTGTGTTATAAAGTGACCACGTTCATCACGGAAGTAAAGACTGGACTACAACAGAGCTGTTTGGAGCAGTTAGTGATCAGTGTTTTCTGTTGGAGATGGTAAGTCCCTTTTGGGGGGGGGGGGGGGGGGACTTTGGGCTTTTTCACTTTGTAAACCTATAACATGCACAAAAAAAGATATATGACACAATAAAGGAAAGGGGAAAAGCCAAAAAGCATAATATGAGCACTTTAAAGAACGCAGGGCCAGGGTGTTTCCTGCATAGAGGAAGTTTTGGTGCCCCCCCCCCAAGAGGTTTTAGCCAGCCCTAAAGGGAAATCACCAGCACCAAAATGACAAGAATTGAGAATTAAAATAGTGAATCAAATCCTCTCTGAATGTGTTTAAGAGCAATGTACCAAAACAACCTATTGAACAAGCAGAACATAAACTTGAATAGGAGCGCTTATCTTAAGTTTTATCTGCAGAGTCGGGCTGTGTCAGACTCTTCTAGGGATTTATTTAAATTTATTTTATTTACTCAAGCATAATATTCATTTTTCTTTATCAAATTGGATTGACATTTATCAAACAGGAAAATGCATAGATTTCTGTCATATAAGGTTACACAGACTCATTGCCTTTACTGTACGCGGACTGATCATGCTTACTGTTGCGCATAGTCTCCCCCCCCCAAAAAAAGGCCCATTCTTAGCCAGAAAAAACCCTGAGGGCCATGCAAATGAAATATGTCCTGCACGTGACTCCCTGTTTTAAAGTCAACAAGATCAAACCTTCCTCACCCTTTGGGGTCGAGCAGGTCTCGGACCTTCTCGTTGTAGATCTCCATGTAGGAGACCTCCACGGTGAAGCTCTCTCCCTCCCGAGCCTCCTGCACAGTCCGGCCGAACAGGGAGCTGCAGAGCCGCGGGATCAGACCGGGCTGCTCCGCTGAGCCCATCATGGTGTACGACTTCCCAGAGCCTGCAGACACACAGCTACAGTTCACAAATATCCAAAGAGCACGCAGAAAAAGAACCAAGAAATCAGGGCTGGGACGTATGCTTTTGTCCCGATTTGATTCTTTCACGATTCATATACAAGCTAACTCAAAACCTTTTTTTATTTTCTCAGACATTTATTTAATAGGTGTGTGTGTGTGTGTGTGTGTGTGTGTGTGTGTGTGTGTGTGTGTGTGTGTGTGTGTGTGTGTGTGTGTGTGTGTGTATAAAGGGCGTAACTTTGGGTTCAACATTGGTGCCAATGTCTTTATGTAGAGGAAATTATTATTTTTCTTGTGGGGTTTTGAGTATTGGGGGGAGCCTGTAACCCCCCCCCCCCCCATCCCCCCTGTAAATTACGCCTACGGTGCGTGTATGAATTTATATGGTCACACTTGTTATGTCTTGTTTGTTTTGGTTAATTGTCTCATTGTGTATTCTTATTGCTATCCATGCTTTGTTTTAATGTGTATGCTGTTTTTAAAGTAAAGTACTTTGGGTTTTACGTGTAATGAAAGGTGCTATACAAATACAATTGACATTGACACGGGTGCCCATTCAATTTGCATTTATTGCAATTCTAGACGTGTTGCGATAGTATGGAGTATTGCAATTTTCTTTTCCTTCTTTAACAAAACGAAAGTTGAAGTAGTACACTGCTAGAGTCAATATATCATGAGACATTTCTAAAAAACAAATTGTTTTCTAAGAACAACGCACATCACATGTCAGTCAGTCAGTCTGACATTTATTTCATTTGTAAAGTAGTACATAACATGGATTTTCTGCATTTTCTGCTTTCAGTCTGTTCTGCTGGAAACGGATATGATGTAGTCGCCGTCGGCTAAACTGTATAAACAGAAATTAGTTAAGTGAATCATTGGTAAAAAAAAAAAAAAAAAGAATTCTAAAAACCACGATACAATCGATTTTTACAAGAAATGTTAAAGAGGAAATAGGAAGGGGGAAAGAGAAAGGTTTTATGGGCTGAGAAAGTCTGTAAACACAGTACAATGAATAGAGAGAGCTACATTAGCTGCTCACATGGGTCCCATTTAACATGAAAAACAGCAAAAAGTATAACATATAATTGAAGATAAGAGAGTCAATTTAGAAAAAAGTGGTCTTAATGTATATGCTTCTCTGTAGAGACATAATAGGTTTTGTGATGTTGGAAGCAATTCTTCCACAGCTCTTAACTGGAAAGATTAAAAAAGGCGTAATCATACTGTATATTAAATCAATAGAGTTTTGGAGAGTACTGCTAATGATTCTGGAGAGAGAGAAAAAAACTGTACCCAGAACTATGAATATCAGATGAACCACAGCACCTCTTAAGCTTTCATGCAAATTCAACAAGGATGAATTAACACTCCAGGGTGCGACTGAAAATTACTTAGTCTGAGAGGCAGAGTTTCTGATGAGGTAGCATGGCAAAATGAGACACCCTCAAAAAAAAAGCAAATTAAAGTGCTTGTTGAGACAGTCTGAAAATGTGATGACATTCATGTTTTGGTTTGTTAGAGAGCAAAGGTGATCCAAAGTCAGAAAATGATCCAATGAACACAGAAGTTCACATGAAGTTCATGGATCTATGGATAGAGACAGATAGAGAGCCCAGTCTAACAACACCAGTCTGGAGTGCATGTGTTCTTAAAGGGTAACTACTGTTTTTTCAACCTGTTTTCCTATGTTTTTGTGTCTAAGTGACTGATGGGAACAACAATCTTAAACATTGGTCCAGTATTAAAGGGATACTTCACCGATTTAGCATTCAGCTTTGTATCAGTAGAAACCCGGTAGTATTTCTGAATGACCGTGCGTCCCTCACTCTTATCCCCCTGAGACAGGAGATATCTGCATTGGGGGGTCCGGAAAAAATCTTCCGATGACGTAAAATGCCGATTTTTGCGTCATCGGAAGATTTTTTGGCCAGAGCAAAAGACTACAACCAGTAGTAGGACCTACTTCCGCATGTTTTAAACCCGCCCATCACCCGAAGCGAGGCGATCTCGGCCGAAAAAAAAAGAAATGTCAGCCATCTTGAATCCTCGCTAAACGGGGCTCTGCTCTATCTTCTCAGCAGCAAACTTTTACAACAATTATGTGCATTCAAACTACCGCACGTGTACCACCGGGATACATCGCTACAGATCGGAGAATATGCAGGAAACGTTATTACAGACGAAATAATCGGCCCACTACAAGAGCTTCGCCTGCCACGGAGAACAGCACGGAGACCGCGGGCTCGCTCCTACCCCGAGCCGGGGTAGGGGGCATTCACGTCGGATAGGTGGGAAGCTAAAGCTAGCCGGGGGAAAGGCACATCCAGAGCGAGCTAACGCTAGCCGGCCACCTGTCCCATCAATCTTGCTTGCAAGTGTCCGTTCATTTAACAACAAACTGGACTACATCCAACTTCAACGATGTTCCCAACGCGAGTTCAGAGACTGTGTTTTTTGCTCAACAGTGAACCGGACTGTCCAGCTACCAGGCCTGCTAGCCCTCCGACAATCCGAGCTTGTTTTACTGTCTATGGCTCTCTCTCATGGGAGAACTTCTCAGCAGCAAACTTTTACAACAATTATGTGCATTCAAACTACCGCACGTGTACCACCGGGATACATCGGTACAGATCGGAGAATATGCAGGGAACGTTATTACAGACGGAATAATCGGCCCACTACGAGAGCTTCGCCTGCACGGAGACCAGCACAGGGACCGCGGGCTTGCTCCTACCCCGAGCCGGGGTAGGGGACATTCACGTCGGATAGGTGGGAAGCTAATGCTAGCCGGGGGAAAGGCACATCCAGAGCGAGCTAACGCTAGCCGGCCACCTGTCCCATCAATCCTGATTGAAAGTGTCCGTTGATTTAACAACAAACTGGACTACATCCAACTTCAACGATGCTCCAAACGCGAATTCAGAGACTGTTTTTTTTGTTTCGTGGAAACATGGCTGAACAACAGTGAACCGGACTGTCCAGCTACCAGGCCTGCTAGCCTTCCGACGATCCGAGCTAGAGATGCTCTGTATGAAGGTGAGCTGTGTTAACACGGACTGGTGCAGAAATGGGGTGATTTGCATCCAACTAACTGCTAACCGCTGGAGTTTGTGACTGTTACATGGCGACCATTCTACATTCCACGCTAATTCACGGCTGTGTTTATACTCGGTGTTTACAGCCCACCAAGCCTAATGCTAGTATGCGTTAGCTGAACTTTACGGAACCTATAATGTCTGTGTGCACTAAAGGTAGCCTGTTTCGTATGTCGTTATTATATAATGTAGTTTATATATATTTTAAATGTGTAACGCCACTTGAGCCACGATGAAACGTTGTTTTGTGTATATGGTTGAAATAACAATAAAACACATTGAGTTGAGTCGAATGCCTCGCTGTCTGTCTGTCAAGCGGTAGGCGTGGCTTGGGAGTGGACTCAAAGCAGCGAAGCGAAGTGCATTCTGGGATTTGGTGTCTTTCATCCATATGAGCCAAAAACACATTTTCTGGCTTTTCTCGGCCTAGAAGGCACCAATTTCAATTTTTTTTTCACATTTCTGCTACATAAGTGACCCAATTTAAAGATATATTCAGCTTTCCAGCGGTGAAGTATCCCTTTAAGCAAGATCGCTGCAGTTGGCAGCGGCGAAACAAGCTACAATGTAAGTTAATAGGGCAATATTGTCCAGCTTGTATTTACCTTAACAAAAGTGCTTGGCTCAGATTAATTTTCTAAGTGTCTGACAACATTATAGAAAGGATTTCTAAGGAGGTCGACCTTTCTGTTAAAGAGTAAGATCCTTTTTTTAAACATAAAAACATCCACAAAATTGCGTCCGTTAAACCCACCAGACTCCATGTAAAGAAACAGTAATTTTAGCATCGCAAAATACACTTCATTCAAAGTCGACAGAAACAAAATAAAACTATGACAACCCATTTTCAGCAGCCACTACTTCTGTTTTTAGTCAAAAGGTTCATTGTGGGCAAGGTCTGTTAGGTCCTTTGCTGCAGCTAAGACAGTCAGCAGCCCTCCCAGAGGCAAACGTAAGAAAAGTCATTCCAGTGCTTTCCAACCTTCTTGGTTCAAGGTCCCCCCACAGCCCTGTCAGATGAACTCACGTACCCCTTCATCGATTCCCAATGTATGTTCCAAATGTATAACACTATTCATTATATAAAACAAGTTTTCATAAAATTGACCTGTCAATATTAAGGTTAGTTTGGTCAGCAATACTACTACTAGCCTACTAGGCTACTACTACTTAGAGTGAAGCTGAATATTTCCCCCGTTTATCCACTATTCATTAACGTCTTTTTCAAACATGTATCCAGTACATTACTTATAACTAATCATTTGAACTGTTTAGCCATTACATTTAGCTATCTGTTTAAACTTCTGTGCTCGCTTGCTAACTAGTTTTCTTTTACTAATTGCAACATCTGGTGTTGTTGATATATTCTTTTTTTTTTCAAATCATAAATTTGTAAATGTTCAAATTACAGCAGAAGAGCTCTACAATCTTTCCATGTACCCCCTGGCAACAGCAGAGGTACCCCTGGGGTACACGTACCCCTGGTTGGGAATCACTGCATTAGACTACCAACATTTATATGCAAATGGAGTGGACAGAATATTAGAAATACCTCCCAGTATATATAGTGAAAATCACCGGCGTCACAAACGGCAACCTTCAAAACTGACAAAAAGTTGAATCATCGTCTCTCTAAAACAGCTCCAATAAGAACTTGATATACTATAAATTCTAAAATAATTGACCTCAGTGGCCTTTAAAAGGCTAATATTAGAAGACAGGCCTTTATTCATAATTTCAACGTTCCCCAGTAATGCAAGCTCAAAACCTCATCTATGTTTGGTTTCTGTCAGTGTTTCCTTTAGGATTTGTTTTAGCAGTGGGGGCAGGTCTGTCCGAACAACAGACGGGCCGCCACTACGTAAGCAACATACAGGAAACACTGAAAATAGTGTAACGGCAATTTCCACAGAACTAATTCCATCAGTACAGCAAAAGTCATGTCAGGTGTTCCACTTTGCCTTTTTATTCCCCGAACAATGTTAAGCTTCCGTGAATAAAACACAACACTTCCTCCAGAATGTTCACATTACAAGTTGAAGCCTTCCCTTTAAAAGTAGACTTTTAATGTGAACAAAAATTTAGAAAGTGAGCGTAGCTTGACATCGATCAGGAGTACGACAAAGAAGAAACGATTCGAGTATGAAAACATCATTTCTGCTGCTCTGAGTTTCCTTTTCTTTTTTTTTCTTTTTTTTTTTTTAACAGAAATGTTTTCATACATGGTGGCTTTCATATGAAAATGTATAACATCATGAGCTTCTTTGCGGTAGGATTTAACTAAAGACTCGGGCACCTTTAGATTTATGACAGAAAATAGTCATTAATTTATTCCTATAGCAACACTGCCGTATTAACCTGCATTAGGTTTCGGTGTACCTAATAAACTGGACAGAGTGTAGTTTCATTATGTTAGGTCTTATCTTAAAAACACTTTAAAAAAATGTAAGAATATTTTTTTTGGCATTTTAGGCCTTTATTTTTATAGGACAGATGAAGACATGAAAGCGAAGAGAGAGGGGGAATGACATGCAGCATGTGTCGCTCAGAGTCGAACCCGCGGCCGCTGCGTGGAGGAGTAAACCTCTATATATGGGCGCCCGCTGAACCAGGTGAGCTAACCAGACGGTATTCTGTGACTATAACAACAACACAGTGACACTATTATAGGACTGTTATTAGTATCACCAAGGCAGGCTTTCTACACGTTTCACCAAGTCAAATTTAAGACTTTTTAAGACCATTATGAATTAAATTTAAGACCTATATCACAACATCAAAAAAACTAAGTCAGATGTCAGAGTCCGGAAACATTGTCTGAAACAATTCCCCGAGTTCCTCATTGGCATTATGGGACTGGTGTCTGTTGGTCTCATTTGTAGTCCTAATACAGCCAATTATATTTGGACTAGCGACTGAAAGAACTACAACCACCACAGAATTAAAAAAAATTAAAAAACATTAAAGCGCTGCGGGAACCTTTCAATGAACTAGATGATTAGAGGTAGCGTTACATGGACGTAGGAAAATTAAGACCTGTTGATATGTATTTAAGACCTAGAAAACACAATACTTCAGCATAATTTAAGACTTTTTAAGGCCTCAAATTTTGATTTTGAAATGGGTGACTTTTTTTAGACTTTTATAGACCACGGAAACCCTGCAAGGGCCCATAATGTGGATGTTTGCAGCTTTAAATGTTACCTGTCTGTCCGTAAGCAAAGATGCATGCATTGTAGCCCATGAAGGCGCTGTCCAGCAGACTCTCCCCGAGGCTCTGGAACACTACATCCTGACCTGCACAAACATCGCAAAACACACTTTCACATCTCAACGCACACAGACCGTAACACCAACAATACTTTCAAGACAACTTTAGTAACAAATCAGAGTGGAGGAGATTGCTAAAGGGAAAAAGATTTAAGGGAAACTGTCTTCATATACAGACATGACTTACTGTTCCCTCTTTTTCTACACAAGACACGACTCACAGCTGGAGCTGTAACAATTCCAGATTTTACTGTGCAATTAATTGTCTCCCAATTAACTGCGGTAAACAGAGAAACGGCGAAAAAAATATTGCAATTAGACAATCATGTAATAATTGTTACAGGCCTACACACAGCCCAAATAGACCCGGTGGTCAATTTGTTCAGATTAAATACATGTTGCACAGGCTGGCGAAATATTAATACTCCTCACATTGTTATTTTACTTTTTGCATTGGTACTCTGTTGATCTGATATTGCGTGTAATTTCAGTTTTTGGCTTTCTTTTTTTGCATCCATCCATCACATCTTTTATCGATTATGTGTATATTAATCTGTATTATTTGTAAGTGTAAACCAATAAAATACAACAAAAAAAAAATAGAAAAGAAACCTGGCAATGGTTTTGTTCTACCCATTTCCAATATGCAGGACCGCAGAACTACTCGATGTAAACGACGTGTAACTCTTCATCCCCGCCCCCCCTGAAAGGTCCCTTTCTTTCCACTCCATAAATAGTTCTGAATATCAGTAAACATTCGGTCAGGAAATAAGTTTAAGAAACGAGTCACCAAGCAGGGTGGGAAGCTACACACAAGCTAAAAAACAGAACCAAATCGGGTCGAGACGCTGCGGAAACCAACCTGCAAACTTGTCTTTTTGAGATTCATCTATTGACCAGAAGCAGTGGTCATAGGCAAACACCTGAAGAGAACACACAAGATACAAGGGCGTGGATGTCAATTTACAACTAATGCATGGATGGATAGTATGCTCACAATGACAAGATTACAGTCACAGAATGATTTTGCGCATGTAATTTAATACTCACCTTTGGCTGATTCCTGAGGGCAACAGAGAGAAGAAATAAAGAAAACATCAGTCAACAATTGGTGTTAAAATAAACATGAAGATGTCAACCAACCTAAAAACTATTTCAGATCACACCGCCGGTCTATCACAGGCCTGTGGATTCACACGCCAGAGGAAACACAGCAAGATATCTCGCCAAGGCAAGAGCATGCAAAACATTTTGTCACACGGCAACACTATCAACACCGGCAACATTCGCTCATCTGATATTTTTGGTCCTGGTGAGAAGCACTTTTCAAGATTCAAAGCAGAGCAGACGTACATTTGCAGGGAAAGCAAAGCAAGAGCCCTTTTTATTAATTTAATAATATTAAATTAAAGTCAGCGGAGTCCTGACTCAGCAAAACTCTCACTTTTTTGGAGCAGTTTGTCAACAGTGTTTTCTGTTGGAGATGGCAAGTCCCTTTGGGGGGGGGGGGACTTTGGGCTTTTTCACTTTGTAAACCTATAACATGCACAAAAAAGATATATAACACAATAAAGGGGAAAAGCCAAAAAGCATAATATGAGCATATTCATCATTGTCATTCTGTCCTTTAGAGCTTGCTCATCTTTCCTTTACACTATTACAATGTTGTGTATTTATGGGTATGTGTTATGATCTGATGTGTATGTATGTGTATTGATTTGTATGTCCTTTCCACTGTCAAAGCATTTTGCAAACTATTGTTACTAGGTGCTATAATGTTATTATTTTCAGATTCATATCTATTTTGTGCTTCTTTTTCTTGTGAAATACTCTCTCTGCATAGGCAGCATGTCACGAGAGGAAGATGTGAATAGGCATCACTTTTCAAAGTTGACACCAGGCTTGCAAATGCATAGAAAAATCAGCTCTTAGCTGCACGGATGCATTACCAAATGGGCCGATCGGGTACGGGCACAGAGGCCCGAAGAGGTCAGGGGGGGGGCCCCCTAAGCCAGATGTGACATTTCTTATTAGAAAAGGCAAAGAGCTCATTCAAAAGTAGGGATATCATGATCATGTTTTCTTCCCTTAAATATTAACTACAGTATGTCTTCCTGGACGAGTATTAACTTATTAAAATGAATAATATGTCAATGCTGTGACCTGTTGGGTCTTAACAGATGCTTGATGTTCACTAACTGTTCTGTGGCAGTTCAGAAAAGGACAGCTACACTGCGGTGCAGGAACAGCAGAGCTAGCAAATACTGAAAATCTGGCGCGACGCCAGGTCAAAGTCAACGGAGTAAGCCAAGAGAGTTTCAACGGTACAAAGTCAAAGGTGTTTTAATTGTAGTGAAGCATACAAATCTGTCGAGGGGTCTACTCCTCTTTGGCTCGTTGTGAATCAAGTGGAGAATGTGACACAGCACGAAGACGCTCAGAGTGAAAAGAGTGTCCCTGTGACACAGGCCGAGCCTCAATCTCTGCATTCATACCAGAGCACTTTATAACACAGTCACTGCGTCTTAGGTTCACCCTGGAGCAGAACAACAACAGTATATCCCGTGCGTCAGTCAGTCGACACATTACCACATTCCTGCGAGCAAACGTCAAATTTAATTATCAAACATGTTCTATGCTGCAGTGCAGCTTCACGGTGTTGTCCATCAGCAATGTAGCATTCATCAAACCAGCACTAGTCACACCGTGTGACTACCTGCATGTAGTCTATACGGACGACGTTTCATTTACGGGATTGTTTCCGGAGGGTTCCGCCGGATGTCCCTCATTTTCGGCCGGATGTCCCTCACCTTCTGCTTTCTATGTGTTGGCATTGCCTCCCTAGTTGCCTCCCCACACTTATTCTTACTATTCTTATAATGTTACCACACTGCACATAGCTGTACATATCTGTCTATATGGGTCATTCCATTTTTCTTATTATATATTCTGTTAATACAATGCATATCTCTATATCTATATTATTATTATTACTACTACTACTACTACTACTACTACTACTACTACTACTACTACTACTACTACTACTACTACTATAATGCCACTGCAACTACATTGCAAATATCTGTACATGTTGTTCATACACATACATACATTCTTGTCTATGCACAACCTGTCTATACTTGAATATCACGTTGCACTTTTCTGCTTCTTTTGCACTTCTGGTTGGACGCAAACTGCATTTCGCTGTCTTTGTACACTGCACAATGACAATAAAGTTGAATCAATCTATCTAGTTGCACATGTTCCACCAAAACAAGCGCCTTCCCGAGGCTAGACAATTGTGACTGGTTGAAAGAAATGCCAATGCCAAACCAGAGCATGTTTTACTCCCATCCCGGAATGCTGTGTGGACTAACCACACCCTCCTCCGCAGCGCTGTGGAGGAAGGTCTGGCAATGTGAGACTAACCTGTAGGTTAGGGTCCCTTTTGGTGATGATGAACCCATTGAGAATCATCATGCAGCCCTGCAGTTCCCTCAGCTGTTTTTAGCAACGACAAAAAGAACCTGTCCAGCACAGTACGGCACTACAGCAGAACAAAGCAACTGCCTAATTTGGCCTGTGCACATAGTAGGAATCCCCAGTTTAACTTTCGATTTTAAAGTGCTCATATTATACTTTTTGGCTTTTCCCTTTCCTTTATTATGTTATATATCTTTTTTGTGCATGTTATAGGTTTACAAAGTGAAACAGCCCAAAGTCCCCCCCCCAAAAGGGACTTACCATCTCCAACAGAAAACACTGTTCACTAACTGCTCCAAACAGCTCTGTTATAGTCCAGTCTTTACTTCTGTGACGACCGTGCGTCGCTTTGGAACACACGTTATAATGCTCACCTAGCTGCTAGCGTGGCACGCCCTCATACTCTGCTTCTCACTAGCTAGCAGTCCTTACTGCGCATGTGGAACTCCCAACAAAGATGGAACAGAAGTGAGATGCCTCACTCTGTAGCTAAAACAGAGAGCTCAACACACCGGGTGAAAGGAGGAGCTGCAGCAATGTGCAGTACAACAAAAATATGGTGTTTTCTGTAAATTAAACCACATAAACCTATTCTGGTACAACCTCTAAATACAATTAGGAACCTGAACATGAGCATAATGTGAGCACTTTAAGGTCACTTTGATTCAATCTTTTTTTTTCCCCCCCCAACAGGGACGACAATGCCACAATGAGAGCCACTAGATGGCAGAAGGGTACTTTGCAACAACGACTTTGTTTCTCAAAATGAACAAAGTGCAATTGAATGCACTGGTAGTTTAACAAGGTGCACCATGGAGTCCCGTCGGAGCCCACATGCTTTACCTTCATTGTTTACATAACTCACTCACGAGGAAGGCAATAGGTTGCCACACCGGTGACTTCAGGGAAGCAGAAGGATTTTCCACTTGTGTTGTTTCCCTGTATCCTCCGACTCGGGCAGTGGCCATGGTGTCTGGAATAGTCAAGCTACAGGCTACAGGTAAGCTAACGTTACCCTGTGTCTATAGCCCCATGCTAACAGCTGGTAAGTCACGCTGTGTCTGTTGTTCTTTTCTTTGGATGTGTGCAAGTAGGCGGGGGTGGAGAGAAAAAGAAAAAAAATACTTGCAGAATTGCCGATCCTGCTTTTGATTTCGATATTCAAAATTGAAAGCTCATTTTCATTTATTTTTTTACTTTAATTTAAAATAGTGACACCCCTAGTAAATAGGCAACTATTTGCTAACAAGTTTGCCTATATAAACTTAAAGGTGATAAAAATGCCAGTGTTGCGTTTACAGCTTGTTTCTGCTGCATCTAAGTGGCCAAACAATCAGTTATAGCAGCTTTAAGTCTGCATTTAGCTGTTCACTTACTTTCTGCTCATTACAGGAATTTATTATTACTTTAGCAAGTTGCTTGCAGAGACTGTCCAGCATTCAGGGTGATGCTAGTTCAGGCTATGCAATCCTCACATTGGCCGTTAAGCAAAAGCAACACACCAATATATGGTATTAGAATGCTGCCCTATAGACATGAGCTGGAAACCATCTAGAACAAAGACTACTATTGGTTGAAGGATCACAAATGTCCTTCATCTGCGCTTCCAAACGTTGAAAATGTATTTGTGGTGGTTGCCCACTAAAGGGGTCGGGGCAGCAAACTTTGTTTTCAAGCAATCTGCATTTCCAAACTTATTTCCACACACAGCCATTAAACATGATGAAATACTAACAACTCTATTTGAGTTGGCCACCCACACTGTGAAAATGTGAGAAACACAGATTGTTATATTTGTTATGTTAAGATCTATCATACCTAAAGATAGGCACCCAATCTCCAGGGAAAGTGCGGTACCATACATAACTCAAACCACACACTTCTTCTTCTTCACTCAGGCTGAAATATCAATTTGGGGTTTATAAAAAAAGGCTGCAAATTTAGACACACTGGGGGAGGCTGTAATGAAACAAGGCCTCCCTATGTGAGGCTTGGCTGGTCCATGAAAGAGCAACATTAAGTCCTGTGTCCTCTCCTGGGCTTGCAAGGACATTCCTGAGATAACTGGCAGAGCCTCGCAGCTCCAAGGAGTCACTAAAGAGGTGGGTCAGCAAGTCTATGACCAACAACATACAGGCCTACACAACTAGACTGGACTGATCCTGATCCAAGCAGTTTGATAATACACAGCCCTTCTGGGTGGATTCTGTACAAATTACAATTTCTGTTCACAGACGTTCTCACGGATATAAAACAAGCAAACACTTGCGATGCCATAGACAGATAAAAACAACTCTTCAAAGTGGGGCTCTTGTCAAAGCTAAGTTCCAACAAGAAAGGCTCACAACTCCTGTTTCATTTTCTGAACATTATTCTGCGAGGGCTGATAAATAATCCAGCAACAATACAAGGTCTGTTTACAGCGTGTGCAGTAAAATAGGATCCATGAAACTATAGTTTTACAGGCCGGTGGACTATTAGTGGGCTCCAAAATGATGCAGACCCAAGGCTTTATTAACCACCTTGAGGGTCTGACAGCTCCTGCCGTTTTCCTGGTTGCAGCTACCAAGGGTGCCAATTCATGTGACCACCCCCTGAGGCTCATGCTGCAGTTCAGTTAAACCTGTCAGGCAGCGAGCTGACTAAGCACAAACCTTGTGGAATTGGCTGGTGAGTGACTCCCCCAACAAACAAAGCTTTTCTTTAACACAGATTATGCTCGTAATAGAATACACTCTATTGGGAAACTAATCAAGAGTGCCTTGATGCAGTAACTGATGCTTCCCAGTAAAATAAAATACTTGCTGACTGCTGGCTGCTCAAAATCTGTTTACTTCGCCCATTTGTGCTTTTCAGAGATTATGGAAGTGCTAGTCTGTGTTGCACTGAGCACCTGTAGAACCTGTTCACACTGAGCCCCAAAGGGCAGCTAAAGCATGTCAGGGCAGAAGAGACAGACACAGCGTCATACACACACAAAAATGCATATGACAACTATGAAATTTGAGACTCTCTCTTTCTACAAAGACAGATATTCATACTCCGTCTTACTCGAGGGGATTGCCCGAAGGCATATTTACTGAACAAGGTAACCTGAGAAGGGGCCGAACCCTCCAGGGAGCATCCACCTGCACTGCCCTGACTCACGGTCTGGCTGACTGTACGGAGGAGAGAAGAGGACTGGACTGCTTTGTCAACAGCAAACACTGGAGACAAAACATTCCCACCCACGACATCTGCCATCTTGTTACTACATTTTGATCCATTACACTGAAGTGAGTTGTAATATCATAATATTAAACCAAAATCCATACTGACTGGACTGAGTGTTAAATCTTGTCCTCCTTTTTTTCTTTTTTGCTTTAAATCACGGCTCGGCTATCTGAACAGGACTGAGCTGTAACAGACACGCCCTTTTGCCCTAGAAAGGACACAGAGGGAGGAGGAAGACTGGAAAGGAAAAATAGACGGAGGATGGGTGGGGTGAGGGTTAGATCTGAGCTTCTTCCAAGCAACTGGGTGCTAACTTGACGGGCTGGTTAGAGTGTGTATAAACTATTCTGCAAGCAATCCTGAGGGAATGAAGTTAATGGAACTCCTATACTCTAATTACTGTATGTATATACACTGGAATAGAGCCAAACATTCACTTGCACTCAGGTAGTGGTAGACAAGACAACAACCTCCAATACTGTTTAGTCTCAAGTCAAGACTAACAAACCCTGAGTCAAGTCCTGAGTAAAGACCAACAGGTCCTGAGTCAAGTCCTGAGTCAAGTCCTGAGTAAAGACCAACAGGTCCTGGGTCAAGTCCTGAGTAAAGACCAACAGGTCCTGAGTCAAGTCCTGAGTAAAGATCAACAGGTCCTGAGTCAAGTCCTGAGTAAAGACCAACAAGTCCTGAGTCAAGTCCTGAATAAAGACCAACAAGTCCTGAGTCAAGTCCTGAATAAAGACCAACAAGTCCTGAGTCAAGTCAGCAGTCAAGAACAAGTCCCAAGTCAAGTCCAAAGTTAAGAACAAGTCCTTAGCCAAGTTGAGACCAACAAGTCCCAAGTCATAAGTCAAGACCAATGAGTCCTGAGTCAAGTCTTGAGTCAAAACCAACAAGCCCTGAGTCAAGTCCTGAGTAAAGACCAACAGGTCCTGAGTCAAGTCTCAAGTCAAGACCAACAAGTCCTGAGTCAAGTCTCAAGTCAAGACCAACAAGTCCTGAGTCAAGACGGCAGTCAAGACCAAGTCCCAAGTAAAATCCCTATTAAAGAACAAGTCCCAAGCAAAGATCAACAAGTCCCACATCAACGAGTCCTCAGTCAAGTCCCAAGTTAAGAACAAGTCCCAAGTCAAGACCAACCAGTCCCAAGTCCTAATTCAAGACCAACAAGTCCCAAGTCCTAAGTCAAGACCATCAAGCCCTGAGTCAAGTCCTGAGTTAAGGCCAACAGGTCCTGAGTCAAGTCGGCAGTCAAGACCAAGTCCTTAGTAAAATCCCAATTCAATAACAAGTCCCAAGTCAAGACCAACAAGTGCCGACAAGTGTCCAAGTCATGTAAATTAAACCCAAACCTTTGCCATTTTCATTGAAAAAAAATGTCATGGAGACAAGAGACAAAGCCAAACAAATAATGTGGCTACCCATTGTGACCTCACTGTGGATAGCCCAGGACCAAAGAAAGAGTAGAACCTGCTACAGCAGAAGCAGAATGATGGTAACTTGATGAACCAGTGTGTGAAACTCTGCAGCTTACCGGGGGTCTCCTTTGTTCATGTTGGTGATGGCCGGATGCAGAACTGTCTGGTTCCCCTCCATCTCCACCACACATCTTGTCTTTAGGTCTTTTTCTGGATTGAAACAGAAGTAAGGGAGAGAAGGGAGGCATTTTAAACATGCTTTACTGCAGTACCATCAGTACCAGACTGTTGGGCCTAATGTAGTAATTTGTGGGCCTAAAAAAAAAAAACCTGTGAAATGTACAGTGAACAGAAATGCTTTTGCAAAAGGGCTCTCCAATCTTTAAAATGTACTGTTTGAACAGTTGAAAGAACATGTACTGTATGCACTGGTCATATCAATTTCCTAAGTAGTCACTGACACAACTGTTATCACAGAATAACAGGTGGCATACATTATGCGTGTGCCTGCTCCTCCTGATCGCACACAAACGGCACAACACGGAGAGGCAGGAAATAGTTTTATTGATGGTGATTCATCCAGGACTAGCCTGTGCAAACATTTCAACCACTTCACTAATTCCCGAGCACACAGTACGGAAAAGCAGGTTCACCGGAACTCTTCCTCATTCCTACCTACTGCACAAGGTTTTCAAAGAGGAGACAGCATTGGAACTTCCTGTCAGAGCAGGAATTAGTGCACGTGTGTTATGAGATTTTTCCACAATTACCCTTAATTAAACATATGTGCAGTCCAAAAAACCTTTGCGGAAACCCAACTGAAAGGTGATATATTACATTACATCAGTGGTGGAATGTAACTAAGTACATTTACTTAAGTACTGTTAAGTACACATTTAAGGTACTTGTTCTTTACTTAAATCTTTTCGAGCCAATTTAATAGACATCTTTAGTGACTTTACAAAACACATGTAGTTACATGTAGTTCAAAAATAGATTAAAGAAATCAATACTTGACCAATACAGAAATATAGACCGAAACATAGGAATGGATTTGTAATGTAAAGGTATTGTTGTATATTGTATTGTTGCAAGTTATTGTAAGACCTGAAAGATTGTATGCTGCATTTGCATATCTATTTGTTTTGTAATAACATGATATTGTGAAGTAGGGGCAGGACCTAATAAGCTGTATGCTTCCGCCTGCTCCTTCTCAAACTTATCTTTTTTTTATTAATTTTTTGGTCTTTGGTAAATTGTTTGTGAGTGTTTGTGTTTCAATTTTGTGGTTTTAGTTCGTTTTGTTTTCATTTGCAACATTGTGGATTGTTCGAGATAAATAATAAATCAAATCAAATGTAGTGTAAAATATGATGTTTTATTATAAATTAAACTACAACAATATAACGGCCTACAAGTCCAGCTGAAATGCCACGACGATTAAACAGTGGATGACAGAACTGTTCTGATCGTTTCCAGTTTCTAAAACGTGAGGATTTTTCTGCATTGAGTACTTTTTGTAATTTAAGTACATTTTCCTGATGATACTTTTATTCTTTTACTTAAGTAGCATTTTACAGGACTTTTTCTTGTAACACCGTGTTTTTACAGTGTGGTATCAGTACTTTTACTTAATTAAAAAGATCTGAATACTTCTTCCACCTCTGCATTACATGAATTAAGTTCAAGGATGTTGCTGCTGTTCTGCAACACAGCGGTTGTCAGCTGGCATGTCAGTCGTCCCAGCCTTAAACATGACACTGTACATGCAGTATAGTCCCTTTTCTGTCAGGGTGTGATGTCACTGTACCTTCCATATTTTTCCATGTTCTACTCCCACAGCACTCAAGCCAAAACTTTTCCAAAATAGACCTTTTCAGAGCCTGACTGTGAGAAACAAACTCTGTAAAAACACAGGAAAGAAGCCTCTATTTTTTGTAGAAAACTAAAAATGAACTCTGGCTTCACAATCCACTTTCGGAGCTGGGAAGAGTTGTTGAAAATGCATTTGTTTGACCCGGGAAAAACAGACTTATAAGTGGCTGTAAGGCCAACTCATATAACTGCAGTGTCACAATGGTGTCTCTGACATATACTCACCTCTCCTGTTCATTGGTCGCACACGAACAGCGACCTTTACGTTGGAGTCATTGAGGCTGTTGTCATCCATGGTGCCACCTGACCTGCGGCAAACCAGTTTCTTACTTTAAACAAAATCGTGCAACTGAACACAGCTTTGTTGAGTGAGATACAAGCATTAATAAACACAGTAAACCACTGACTCATGCTCAATAACACTATTCATATTTTAAACTAAACTCCAACCAGCGTGTAAACACTTCCATTAAGGCATAACAAGCTAAAGTAAGATATAGTAAAGAGAAGTGAACAAACCGTGTGAAGGAGTGCGCAGTTGTTTCCCTGTCCGACTCCCACACTGGCACCGCCACCTTTAAGTAACGTGACCAGCAGCTAGCCTGGGACGCTAACGAGAACTGGATAACAGCAAACATACAGAGAGGGGTCAAATGTTTTCATAATGACGGCTGGTAAATGAAAGTGACCCCAGTAACAGTGCTCTATGAAACCCTGGTTTCTATTTGTAAGTCTAAAAAAGCACTTACGACAGTGCACAGTTCATTCCCTCCGCTCCGCCACCTGTTGCATTTCCTGAAACTTCCCTCAGAGACCAGTCAAGCCATCTAAAGGGATTTGCTGTGAGATTTAAGCGAGCTTCCAAGTTCCACAGTTGCGCTCTGCTCTGCACACACTCGCACAATTGGTTTGAGAGGGAATTCAGCGCCCCAGCGTGGATCCACATGCATTACAAGTCTGTGTTTTTCCTTCAAGGAGATTTGTTCAAAACGTGAGAACAAAAATAAGTAAAATATCCTCAGTTAATGCTTATTAAACTGATACAACTGTTGACGGTTTTACCCTCGGAACCTTTTAGAAACTTCAATAATCAGCTGTTTATTCATACGGGAAAAGGAGCGTTTACGCTATTTTACGACAGTTTCGTATGCCGTACGACAGAAGCCGTGTTTGGACGCAACGTGGAGTTGTTTACTATTTCTGACAGCCCTCTCGGGTTTAAACAGATGCGATTTCGCAAACCCGCATCCACCCGTTGGAATTTGGGCTGTGTGCATCAAGGAAGATATGGGGAAGCCAAAGAAAAAGAGTGAGTGTGTGACAAGGTGTTAGAAATGTCTGAAATGACTTTTTAAACCGGTCGAACTGGCTTTAGCTTGTTGCTAATGCTAACTGCAAGTCTTCATAACACGGTGACAACCATATAACATACTGCCCATAACTTTTAATTCTAAACGCGATTTGTAACGTTACATCTTTCGAAAATACTCCGTTCTAAAGCCTGAATTCATCCAGTTATTGACAATGGGTTTATAAACTGTACCGTTGCTCAATATATTATCTAACGTTAGCTAACACGATATAACGTTAACGTTACCTGGAGCTTGTAGATAGCGCTTTTTGAACTCCCATGTATCTGCATTGGAGTACTAGCTAGCTAGCTAGCTAGCTAACTAAGGTAATATTAATCTCCATTGGTGGAATGTAACTAAGTACATTTACTCAAGTACAGTACATGAGTACAAATGTTGAAGTACTTGTACTTTTACTTGAGTCTTTTCTTTTCATGCCACTTTCTACTTCTACTCCGCTACATTTCAGAGATAAATATTGTACTTTTTACTCCACTACATTGATCTGACAGCTTTAGGTAAGCTACTAGTTACTTTACATAATGGTATTTGCACACCAAACACATGTAGTTCATAAAATGTTGAATTAGATGTTTTATTAGCCTATAAATTAAACTACCCAACCATATAACGGCCTACAATTCCAGCTGAAGTGTGTAGCCGATTAAACCAACAGTTTGGATCGTTGCAAGTTTCTAAAATGTGAGGATTTTTCTGCATTGAGTACTTTACTTTGATAATTTAAGTACATTTGCCAAATGATACTTACATGCTTTTACTTAAGTACATTTTTTAAAGCTAGGACTTTTACTTGCAACAGAGTGTTTTTACAGTGTGGTATTAGTACTTGTTACATAAGTAAAGGATCTGAATACTTCTTCCAGCACTGTTAATCTCACTGTAATGATCATCTTTGTTAGGTGATCTCAGCCGAGCTGAGCTGATGATGATGACCATTGCCGATGTCATCAGTCAGCTGGTTGAAGCCCACGAGGAGGGCAAAGACATCAATCTCAACAAGTAAGTCTTCCACAAGGAATCACTTTCAACACCACACAAGCCTTTTATTACAGTTAAATGCAAGCTGGATGGATGGAAACCCATGTTGTGTACAGATTAGATTAGATATGAAATAGTATGTTTTAAAAAAAAAAATCATATTTATAAAACAATTCGCTTCCTCCTGTGATTTGAATGTAGTGCTGAAGAATTATAAACAGCCAGCCATGCAGTAAAGTCTGACTATTGATACATATCATTTGGTGATTGTGGAATGGAATCGCTGTATTGTCATACAACTTTTAAATTACCAACAGAATCATGTGTCATGGTCTTAAATTCCCATTATATTCCTGTTTAATATGTAACCTACATTAAAAACAATATCTTTAATAATAATATGTTTGATTCATGTTAATGCATATTTTCAGACATATTTTAATTATCTTTTTTAAACCATTGAACAATAATTTGGCAGCAACTCTGAGGAACCCCAGTTGAAGATTACATCACATGTCATCTAGCCGACGCTTTTATCCGAAGCGACTTCCAGTTGCTATATATCAGAGGTTGCACGCCTCTGGAGCAACTAGGGGTTAGGTGTCTTGCTCAGGGACACATTGGTTGTTGTATCACAGTGGGAATCGAACCCAGATCTCCCACACCAAAGGCATGTGTCATATCCACTGCGCCGTCACCACCACACCTCTGCTTTAGCATGTCTTCCCCCCCCCCAGCCACACATTATTAAAGAGCTGGAAAAATACTCTCAAATGGCGTTTTTCTATGGTACATGGTACCTGCTCGACTCTACTCAACTCGACTCGACGCACTGTGCGTCCGTTTTCCATTGCAGATTTTAGTACCGCCTCAGCGTGGCTGGTCGTCATAGCGGTGCCGCAGTAAACTGCCGTGACCGCGACACACACACAGAACGTCGAAGGTGTGTTGTTGTTGCCACAGCCAGAAGACACATTTTGTTTCAAATGAAGTTGTAGGAACCTCAACGGAGGTGGTACTAAAACAAGTACCTGTTAGCAGGTACCAGGTACTTTTTTTTTGTAATGGAAAACCAAAAAAGGCGAGTAGAGGCGAGTCGAGCAGGTACCATGTAATGGAAAAGCGGCAATAGAGACTCTACATACAGACTCTAATAACATTTAGTCAATCAGCAACTAATAAATAATAATTTATACTTTATTAATCCCGCAAAGGGGAAATTACAATGTTTTCACTCTGTTGTTATTACACACAGGCCTGCATTACACACACATGCTCAGTACCTATACATGCACTAATGGAGAGATGTCAGAGTGAGGGGGCTGCCTATGGAAAGGCACCTCGAGCAGTTGGGGGTTCGGTGCCTTGCTCAAGCGCACCTTGGCAGTGCCCTGGAGGTGAACTGGCAACTCTCCAGCTACCAGTCCACCACCATACTTTGGTCCGGTTCACAATCCAACTCCCTTCTGACTGAGCTACTGCCACCCCCAACTATTTAGATATTGGAGTAATCGTTTAAGTCATTTATCAAGCCAAACCCAACTGGTTCCAGCTTCTGTGAGGATTTCTCGTTTTGTTTCATATCATTCTAAATGAATGTCTTTGTGTTTTGAACTGTGGGTCGTCGGACACAATTGGTTTAAACCGTCAGAAACGTTGAACCTGTTTTACATGTGTATTAATACCAAGACTTAAAGTTTTTGTATATTTTGTGACCCATTGGAACTTTGTGCAAGACCCCTTTGAATTGTACTTGTATGCATATTCATATTAATGGGAGGAATGCAAATGACTAAAAAAGATGCTCTGTCTCCTACTACCATGCACACTAGACTATTTTTTTTCTATGATTCTGTTTTCAAAAGAGTGAAGACTAAGGCTTCGGCTAAATATGGACTTGAAGCCCAGCCTCGGTTGGTCGACATCATCGCTGCCGTTCCACCACAGTACCGCCGGGCTCTGGTGCCCAAGCTAAAGGCCAAACCCATCCGCACTGCCAGTGGGGTACGTAGCTCTCAAGTCTATCATAGACCGATGTCTGTAGTAACCTGTCACTCTGACACTGTCACTCTGACCTGAGGTCAGCAGTTTAATGCTGAGCTCTGTAAGGCTGGAACCAAACAGTTGAAATGCATTGGGTGCTTTTAGCCATACTGTTTTTGAAGTAACTTCAGACTAAAAAATACATCAATTTTTTTGTAGATACGATGCAACATCCCTGCAATGTGTGTAGCATCACTTAGGGCTGTACTATATATATATATATATATATATATATATATATATATATATATATATATAAGTATCTCACAAAAGTGAGTACACCCCTTACATTTTTAGTAAATATTTAATTATATCTTTTAATGGGACAGCGCTGAAGAAATTGCACTTTGCTACAGTGTAAAGTATGAAGTGTACATCTTGTATAACAGTGTAACTGTGCTGTCCCCTCAAAATACTCAACACATAGCCATTAATGTCTAAACTGCTGGCAACAAAAGTGAGTACACCCCTATGTTAAATTCCCATAGAGGCAGGCAGATTTTTATTATTAAAGACCAGTTATTTCATGGATCCAGGATACTATGCATCCTGATAAAGTTCCCTTGGCCTTTGGAATTAAAATAGCCCCACATCATCACATACCCTCTACCATACCTAGAGATTGGCATGGGGTACTTTCCATAAAATGATCTCTCAATGCAAATCAAACCAGCTATTAGGCTAACTGACATAAAACCACGCCAATCTGTAGGTATATATTTTTTTTTTACCATCATCGCAATATCACTTGCGCAATATACACATCGCAAAAGGCTGCAACATATCGCAGTAGACAACTGCACATAAAAATGTAACTGTCATTCTTTTTTAAGTGGTGCCTTTTATATTCAATTCAATGTTCAATTTGTTCAATAGAACAATGTTTGTAATTATTTCCTTTCATTTGTTTTAAATTCAATTTATATTTGTTGTATTTAGCAGAATACTAAGAGCAGCAGAACTGAGTATATATACTATAATATCTGTTTATTTATTGCAAGTTATATCGTTATTGCGATATTCAACAACGTTACCGCATATTTTCCTCGTATCTTGCAGCCCTACTGTGATTGACCTGTATAAATTGAATTGAATTATATCTGGTGTTAAACTTATTTGATTTTATTAGCTGATGCAGAACATCAGCTACTCTTCCTGGGGTCCACACAAAACATAAAACATTACAACAGATAAGACATTTTCAGACACAAAAAACACACCAAAAAAAATTTGATTTTAGTTCATTCCATATCCTAGATGAATAAATATCCCAACAGGATGAGACGTTACAAATGTTTACCCAGTCAGCTCAGCTGATTGCACCAGTGATGGAGTACTTGAGTCGAGTCACTTGACTAGTGACTCGCGCACTGATGACTTGGACTCGGACCTGAGGATTTATGAAATAGGACTCGGAAGTTGGATGAAGTTTCTGACTACTTTTATGTGTAATAGGCAGTGATGGAGTACACGAGTCCTGGACTCGGACTCGAGCCCGACTCGAGTCACTATTCTCTGGACTCATGACTCGGACTCAAGTTACAGTGACTCGACTCAAACTCGACTCGGACTCTTCTTTGGTAACTTGGACTCGGACTCGAACACTGCGGACCCTAGACTTGACTTAGACTCGAGAGTTGGTGACGCGACTGCAACGCTGGCTGGAGCTCAGCTTTTAGGCTTCTGAACATGACGGTTCCTCTTATCTGGGAATGTGAAACAATCAATGTTTGTGAAAGAAAGTCAATGAAAAGTACAGCGTACTGGAATTCAGGAAATCATTAAACTCAATACTTCTGTCTTCTGTCCAGATCGCAGTGGTGGCTGTGATGTGCAAACCACATCGATGTCCACACATCAGCTTCACAGGCAATATCTGTGTGTAAGTAACAAGAGTCCTCCTCCCTGAAATGTTACAGTTTCTTTAGGTTTACTTGCATGATTGTTTCAATTTACATTTGAATAAGTGCAGGTCAAAGAACTTAAACTGCAAGAGATGTAGATAAAACCATCCTGTTGATATTGCTTATTTAGAACAGTTTGTTTTTCACAATGACGTGTTTATTGATGGATTGTTCTCATATTTAAAGCATCCCTCAATCTTTACTCTTGCAGCTACTGTCCTGGCGGACCAGACTCAGACTTTGAGTACTCCACACAGTCTTACACTGGCTATGAGGTAAGCTAGTGTCATGCTGCCTCAGGAAACAAGGCTGATACCGATAAGTAGTAGTTAATGAAACCGATAACCGCTATTTGGAACCGATGTCTCCGAAATATATAAGTCAAAATTAAGATTTTGGAATGTTACAAACTCCAACACAAAACTTTGCTTAAATGCTTCAAGCAATAAATGATAAACTTTCCTACATACTAACATACTACCCAGTAAAAGATAGTCCGATAGTGTTGAGGGCGGGACATTAAGTGAGAGTCAGCGGTGAGTGAAAGCGAAGCAGAGGGACGGACACAGAGCTGTAGCCGAGCCAAAGTAGCGCATTTATAATTTTAATGAACTTAATCGGTCATCAGGCAAATACAACGCCGATACAGATCATCTGCAAACTGCCAAAAAAACGTCCCGATAATCGGCCAGGGCCAACAATCAGTCTACCCCTAGTTTACAGGCACACAGTACTCTGCTAAAAGCCATGTATTCTGGTTTAGATTGTCTTTGGAAAAAGATCGATTGAGCGTCCAGCGTCAGTTCTGGCAGGCCAAGTAGTCAAGACGCCGCTAACCGCTATTGGCCAACAACGCGGTTGCATCAGCTGATCTGCATCAGCGCATCAGCTAGTCAACTCCCCCTCGCTTCTAAATGGCCGCGCTCAAACAGGGCGCCCTACTTAAAGCCGCTTTAGTTTGTTCCTAACTGCTTGCTGCTCGCATCGATGCAGCCCACCTCCTCCCCCTGCTCCACCTTGTCGTGTATAACGTGGCATTGGCTTCTATGTCATCGTTGCCGCTCTGTTCATATGGGGGAATAGTTTAGCTCTCCCTCACTCCCTAAACTGTGTGAGCGTCCCCTAATGCTGCTGCTGTCCCCTCCTCTGAACAGAGCCATACCGCCAAATTGAATTCGTAATTTATTCAATGAAAATGTCCTAGAGCATTTTTGTTGTCTGTGTTGTTCTTGACTTTAATGGACCTGACAGAACTAGCTTACTTCCCTGTAAATCCACCCTGCTTACTTTGAGATCATCCATAACTTATGTCTTGTATTTCTTATACAACTTACTGTTATCACAGCAGCTTTTCTAATTGGGTTTTCAGCGTGTCGTCAAGGGAGTCTTCACTTCCTGTTTGTAGTCTTTACAGTTAGTAGTCCAATTTCTACTAACTGTAATTTTAACCATGTTTTTGTCTCCGTCTCTCTCTTCTTCTGATAGCCAACGTCCATGAGAGCCATCCGAGCGCGTTACGACCCCTACCTTCAGACCAGACATCGGGTGGAGCAGGTCAGTGTAACCCTGCCGTGCATACACACATATTTTTAGTCCTTTCAATGGCTCTTCAATTTAGACACGACGTGGTATTAGAGCTGGGCGATACGGAGGAAATCAAATCTGACAGTGTTTTTGACCAAATAGCTCCATACCGATATTGCGCCGATATTGTAGGGTCGACTGTTGGTGCTATCACAAAACATTCCCACGCTGAGATTTTAAAGATTATTTTCAGGCCTTTATTTGAGAGGAAAAGTTGAAGACATGAAAGGGGGAGTGACATGCAGCAAAGGGCCGCAGGTCGGAATCGAACCTGGGCCGCTGCAGCAAGGACTGAGCCTTAGTACCTGGGGCGCACGCTTAACCAGGTGAGCTATCTAGGCGCCCCCACAATGAGATTTTAGATAAATACTCATCGGTAATGTGGATACAATGACTAAGTGTGTAAAGGCAAATAATAGAACAGCTACACCAGTCCGGGAAGTTCAGAAAATGACATAACTTCACTGTAATGCAGCATATAACAATATTATGATATCCAAAATCTAAGATATCTGGGGCCCTATTTTAACAAGTGCACGGCGTGAAGCGCATGGCGCAGGTGCGCTTAAGGCGTGTACAAATCCACTTTTGCTAGTTTAACAACGGAAACAAGGGTCCGTGCACCGGGCGCATGGTTCACAAGAGTTGTACTCAGTGTCTTCATTAATCAGAGGTGTGTTTCAGCCGTAACATGCAATAAACCAATCAGAGAGTCATCTCCCATTCCCTTTAAAAGCCAGGCGCCTTTGGACCTTGGCACATTGCTTTTATGATGGCGGATCTGCTCACGTGTGAAGTGAAAGCGCCAGTAATCATAATAACATGTAATATAAAATATATAGATATACACAATAATACTATTTCACATTTTTAATCTTCTGCATGTTTGCGTGCTGCCGCACGTCCCTGCATAGTGTGTGCACGCTGTGCACGAGCCTGGGCGCATTTTATTAATGCGCTGTTAAAATAACAATGAAATGCTGCGTTATTGACTTTAGACCAGGTTTTTGTTGGTCAACGGCGCGATCCCTTCCCGCTGCCTCAAGATAGCAATACGCCAAGAATGCACCTGAACACACCTCCCTGTAAGACCAGCACGCCCAGAATGCACCTGAACACACCTCCCTGTAAGACTAACACGCCCACGGGCGCACAGATGGGCGCAGGTGCATTTCCTATTTAAATGACGTGGGCGCTGGACGGGAAATTGAAAACTGCGTCGGTCTTAAACTAGTTGAGACACTTGCGTCGGGCTTTGTGCTGCAAGGTAGGGCCCCTAGTCTCATATCACGATATCAATATAATATGGATATATTGCCCAGCTCCACTTGGTAGTACCTCCAGACGTGTATTAAATGAAGTTGCTTGACACATCTGCCTCTTTTATATTCACAAGGTGCTAAAACTCCCATTTCCCCAAACGGCTTCTGTGCAGTGATTGTCATTGCTTGCATACATGTATTAATCATACCCATTGATGGTATATCTAGTATACAGTAATGAGTGTCATGGCTTTTACCCACCTGCCAAGACCTGACCCCAATTATGCTGTTGTTTAAATTTATGGCCTTATTAGTCTAACGCAGCAGAGCAAATCCATCCAACAAAGCAACAGTTTATGTAAAAATGTGTGCTGTGTGAATCTCCATTTGCCACAGCCTGGTCTCATCTTTTTCATTGAGGTTTGGCTTTTGGTTGTCAGTTTTGTCTTTTTTATTTTTTATTTTTTTTGGATACAAGATACAAACGATCAAACTAATCCCAAACATCGACCCATCAACTCACCTACCGGACCAACACTTTTAAATTAAAGTCGGTCATCTTATACTGTATATTTACCTAAAAGAAGAATGAGATAAAAAAATATATATATAAAAAAATAAAGAGAAATCAATAAAAACGCAGGAATATACAATGTATGTATTACATGCTTTGCTACCTTTTCAATTTCTGTTTTAAAGTGTAATTGTAATTTATTTTGCAAGATATCACTATTATTGTAGAGAACATTATTCCGTTTACGTTTACACTTTACTGTCTCGATATTGCCAAATTGCATAATTCTTAACAGTTTTGTTTGTTGTCTGTGTGGTGTGTGTGTAGCTGAAGCAGCTGGGGCACAGCGTGGACAAGGTGGAGTTCATCGTGATGGGCGGGACCTTCATGGCTCTGGCTGAGGAGTACAGAGACTACTTCATCAGGAACCTCCACGACGCCTTGTCAGGACACACCTCCAACAACGTGGCCGAGGCCGTCAGGTACGCAGTAGTCTCGCTTGCCAGACTTACAGTATCTTCAACGGCCCTGGGGTGTTTGCATTTCTTTACAGCAGGGGAATTCAACTTGAATTGCAAGAGGTCCATTAATTCGATACCTACAAATATAAACTATATACTAATAATACTAAATCAATCAGTTTAGTCAACATTTTTAAACTCAAAGAGGCACAAATGCACTGCTTATTATGAACAAACATATGATCCATTCGAACGACAAACGGCGTGCAACCAGTAACGTAGCTCAAGCACGGCGTTCGACTGGTCGTGACTGTTTTCCCAAGATGGCGCCCGCCTGTATACGTGAACAGTACTGTCTTTATAAACTATGTTTTTAATAAACTGTCTGTACACTTCTCAATGCTTGTGTTTACATGTAGGCCTCATTATGCTACCGTGGAAGTGCGGTGCTATTTTGAGCCTTGTTCGTGGTATAGAAATAGCGATTTCTGTTTACTTCACCCGTGCCCTGACGACTAGCGTTATAAGCTAATTAGCAGTTTGCGCTAAAACTGGTCACATTCGATTAGCATGAAAACAAATCCCAGAGAACGGTCGACTCGGTACACATGTGTTATTAATCCCTAGGTTCATTTTGCGCCGGATTTCTCCTTTAACCACAGTCAGTATTTGTATGTGTTGTACATTGCAACTGTACCATATGGGAATATTTCACAGAATAGAATAATCTTTATTGTCATGAAATTGGATGCAGTCCTGTCAACGCATAACATCAGCAAAAGTGCACAAATTTTTTTTTTTGTTGTACTGCACATTGCTGCAGCTCCTCGTTCCCCCCTGTGTGTTGAGCTCTCTGTTTTAGCTACAGAGTGAGACATCACACTTCTATCCTATATTTGTTGGGAGTCGCACATGTGCAGTAGTAGGTTAGCACTACTAGCTAGAAGCTACCGCTGCTAGCGGTTAGCCACCTCGTTCTCAATGGCAAAACACTGCTACAACACACACAAGTTCACCCTAATCTACAGAATAAATTGTACAGAACTACTTACATGTCCCTCGTCTGCAGGTATTCCACGAAAGTTGGAAGTGCAGCCTCAGAAACTTGTATCTCACTCAGAACAGCATGGATGTTTTTTTTTTTTCAAGTTTGTATGTGTATGGAAGCACCAGAGACACAAAATAACACCCCAAATCCCAGAAAAAGTTATTTGTTTTCATAATATGGGCACTTTAATAAATCAATATAAAAGAGCTTCTTGAAGTCACTATAAAAATATATAAAAAGAGACAGAAGGTATTTTTAAAAAAACAAAGTGAAGACACAAAAACACAAACATACCACACATATAATATTTCACTGCATGAATTATTCTTAAAAATCAATCAATCAGACTTTATTTATATAATACACTAAATATATACATAAATAAAAGCTCTAAACAGTGGCTAATAAGTACATAAAATGTAGATTGTTAAAAACATTTCATAAAATACAATCCATAAAATAGCATTAAGTGCAATTATGGCTTTTGGACAAAAACGGTCTCTGAGTCTGTTTGTCTGTGTTTTAATAGTCCTGAAACGTCTGCCAGTAGTTCAAAAAGAGAGTGTCCGGGGTGAGATGGATCTTTTAGTATGCTCTGGGCTTTTTTTTGAGGCAGCAGGAGCTGAAAAGATCTTCCAGGGAGGGGAGCTGGCAGCCAATGATCTTCCGGACGGGCCCTCTGGAGTGCTTTCCTCTCTGCTGCTGTGCAGCTGGCAAGCCACACACGCATGCAATCTGTGCAGTCTCCACCAGAGGGAGCGATTCTACCATTCTTAGAATTTCACAGAGACTATAAATAATAACTTAGCATTACGTCCCTTTCCTCCCTGTGCTTATCCTCAGAACCATTCCCAGCTCAAAAGACCGTGTTTCTGTGTGTACTATTCTACATGGGAAGTATTGTACCATATTTTTACCACATGAGTTTACATCCACTTGACCCTATCCCTCTTTCCATTTATCTTGCCACAACGAGAGACCACACACATCCTGTAGGAAGCTAAGGTATGATGATTATCCCCACACATACAGCTGTTGAATTAACCCATTCTGAATTCTGGAGGAAAATAAGTGAGGCCACTCAGTAAGTCCTCATCAGTTACTTCCATCAAATTCTTACTTACCGAGTTGGATTTAGCCGCCCATCTGCTCAGTATGGATGAACAGCAACTTCTTAGATGACTTGGAGACAGGTCAAAGTCAAAGTAGAAAATACCCATTTGTTGAAGAGTTGAGGATGTCATACAGACCATTTGACCAAATAATGGCTTTCTCGCAGGATGGGGGCGGTTTGTTTGTCATGGGGGCCATTTAATTCCCAAAAGTCCGATAAGAGTGGAGAGGACAGTAACAGTTTCTGTGTGTTTGTGTCTCTACTGTGTCTGTGAGTGTGTGTGTGTGTGTGTGTGTGTGTGTGTGTGTGTGTGTGTGTGTGTGTAGGCTTGTAGATATGAGTTTGTCTGCTCTGCTATCAGCATTCTTCGTTTAGATGCTATGATTGGGGTAATTGTGGTGGCTGCTGCTCAGTTTGTGAAGGACGGGGGGCACTTGGTTTGGCTGGGGACAGCCCTTATCTCTCTCTTGTGTGTGTGTGTGTGTGTGTGTGTCACCACATGCTCCCCCCCCCCCCCCCCTGATCTGATCACAGCCAGTGAGATACCTCGAGATAATCGCCTGAGATAATAGACTTTTTATTGATTCATCTCATACAATCTGATGATCCCCTCTGGAGCATAAACTCGTGTAATTGGTGTAAATCAGCCAGCAGACTGTAAAAGATGGACATTTATTGCCAGCAGATACTGAATCAGAAGGAATATGTGCTGGCATGAGGAGGGGGCTAATGGTCATTGGAGCAGCTGGAGAGCTGGCTGGTGTGCTTGGATGAGATGTGTCTGTTTCGCTCGCTTGTGTTGTTTTGAGGATTTCGATCAGTGACTCAAATAAGTTTTTAGAAGTAGCAGCGGAGTCGCATTTCAGGCTAGATGAAGCTCAGAAAATATCTGTCATGAGATTACATTCAAAGAATTACAAGGGATTGTACTGCGTCATATGAAGTCACTTTCTACATCTGGCTGCTTCTTTTCCTGCTTTAATCAGCAGACCTGCCGCTCTGTGGACACGCAAGGAGTCTGGGTCACACGACGGGCGAAATGTTGAGGCCGACTCACCTTTTGGAGAAATGCAACCCCACGTCATGCTGCGGTGGCCAATCATGTAACCGGCAATCAGACTTATCGGTGTGTCGGGGGGGGTTCTTAAAAGATAGACACAGTGAAGAGAGTTTAAGGACTGGATGACGCATTTTGAGCAGTTGCTGACTGCTATAATGTATTTGGCCCGATAATTGGACAAGTATGATTTTGTAAGAATATTGCATGCTCAGTGAGTTATGTGTGTGTGGGTTGATGATTGTTTTGGCCTCCAGTGGAAAAAAAAGGGAAAACTTGATCACAAAAGACATATATAAAGACAGTATAAACTAGGGATGGGCATTTGATTACATTTTCTTAGTCGACTGTCGGGAGAATTAACGATCGACTATCAATCATTAATATTTTATATTAAAATTAATTATTTATTTAACTTTTTATAAATTAAAAACGCAATGAAAATACAAAAATACAGCATGTTTTTCCTCGATGAGATCTTAATTACAAGAAGAACAACTTGTGGCAGTTAAACTGGAGGTTAGCCTAAACTTGAAGATATATGCACTGCGGTGCTCTGAAGCAGCGGAACCTGCTGCTTCGAGCCGGCCTTCTTAAACAGAGACCCTGGTTTGTTCCAAAATAATAAATAAAAAGAATCATGTTAAAAAAACATAATACTTAGATCTGACAGGTTTTGTCAAAATGTAACTCAAAACTATCCAAGGCACGGACAAAGCCTCATATAAAATAACCAGTAACTCACAAACCACTTCTGCACCAGTCTTCTGGTTTTTGTTGAGAAAAATAAGCAGGTTGACATGATCTGGGGTCAGACGCGACCGCTACCTGGTGACCGTCAGTCCAGCTGCCGAAAACACCCGCCGGCCGGGATGCACAGGTACCTCTGCGCTAACTTGGCCAGCCCGGGCCGGGGAACCTTATTCCGTTGTTCGTAGTGAGTTTCTACCAGTCTGGTGATGGTACGTCATGACGGAATGTGACATGCTGGTTCCAATATCCATCTCAATGAACGTGCAGATCCCTTGGGTAATTTTCTCTGCTCGTTGTGCATCGCAGCTCCTCCGTGCTAACGCCAGGTTGATGCTAGGTTGAGACTGAGAGCAGGACGCACGGCCACCGACATTAACCAGGGTCGGATGCACTTTGTAGTGGTACATCATTTGAGTCGTGGCCGTGTTGTCCTTATACACGGCGTCGCAGTGTTTGCAGTGAACTAAGTCGTTTTTTAAATCAAAATGGTCCCACGCCACACTTCGCCGTGACCTCTTCATGATTACTTTTGAAATCAAAACAGAAACTCGCAGGTAGCTGAGTAGCCTATGGCACCCCCGGGTGGTAAAATGTTTAATTGCTGCCACACAGTGAAATTAATTTCATTGCTTCAAGACTCAACGCAACCTGCATTAGTTTAATCAATGACAAATTAACGTGATCGACGAAATTCTTAATGATCAATTATCGATCGTCGATTAATCATGCCCATCCCTAGTTTAAACACTAATTCAGGGTGCCTGGGTAGCTCACCTGGTAGAGCGGGTGCCCATATAGGTTTACTCTTCAACGCAGCTGCCGCAGGTTCGACTCCGACCTGCGGCCCTTTGCTGCATGTCATTCTCCCTCTCTCTCCCCTTTCAAGTCTAAGCTGTACTATACAAATAAAGGCCTAAAATGCTGGGAAAAAAACACACTAATTCAATATTTCATATCAGACATTTTATTTTTGATTTAATATCAGGGATTTTATTTGTGGAAATGGGGTTAAAAGTGGAGATTACTAGTAATGATTGGTAATTGATGGGAAAAATCATTCATGGGGAAAGAAATCATTGGGTAGCTTGTCCAATTAATGCTATTGAACGGCTGACTCCTGTTGCTCAATGCCATCTCCAGCTCCTCAGTCCCTTGGACTAGACCAGCACAAATTGATTAATTAAAAGCTACTGTACATTAAAGGTGCTCTAAGCGATGTTGGGTGATGTCACTTCTTGTTGACGTTTGTATTATCATAGTATTGTCAAACAAAATGGAGGCTAGCTCGCCCCTCCCTCCTCCTCATCCCGTCCCCTCCTCCTCCCTTCCGCGCACTAACCCCCCCACCCCCAAATCCTTCTTGTCGGTTATTGGCTGGAACACTGTTTATGTTTAGTGGTGTAGGTTGGCGCAGTTTGTTTTTGTTGCCTGGGCTGTCTACAGAGACCACATTTTTTTACAGTGTGTTCAGGGGACAGGCAGCTAGCGGATAATGAGGAGATGTTTGCTGTATGTGACAAAAAATGTTGTAGCCTAAAAAACGCGTGACATCGCTTAGAGCACCTTTTAACTATTTTTTTTTCCCATTGCGGGGGCTGTGCGGGGCTGTGCACCAAGGTGGGACCACAGCATTAACAAATGATAAACTTATGAAGTAACATGGTGACGTGTTAGCAAACTGCTGCCTAAACCAAAACAACGAGCTGAAAGACACTAAAACGCTCTGTAGAGCTGAGTAGCTGCAGTCGGGTGATATGCATACACGGGACTCTTTTCACATTACACACAGTCATTTGATCCATTGTTATTACAAAAATATTGATTATAGACACTTAAATTGATTGATTGATACTGATACTAACCTTTTTAAATACAGTGAAAGAATAACTTCAAATGTTATCAGAAGCAATATCCTACTAGAGCTGCAAAGATGAATCGATAAGTTGCCAACTTATTAAATGAATCGGCAACTATTTTGATAATTGATTAAAAAAATATAAAAAATAAATTCTCTGATTCCAGCTTCTTAAATGTGAATATGTTCTAGTTTCTTTACTCCTCTGTGACAGTAAACTGAATATGTTTTGAGTTGTGGACAAAACAAGACATTTGAGGACGTCATCTTGGGCCATTTTATAGACATCCCTCCATAAACAACTAATTGATTAATCAAGAAAATAATCGACAGGTTAATCGAAAATGAAAATGATTAGTTGCAGCACTATAATCTACATCCCTTTACAGTGAGGACTTTTTAAATTGACTGAACAGTCTAAGTATTTAACTTTCTTTTGACACAAAGTAAACGCTCATTAATGTCTCATTTCACATTTGCATTACACACATTTTCTTCTATCCCCTGTTGAATTTATTGCATTAGTGTGTTCTTAATGTGAGGTTAGTGTTTGGATAATGAGCCGTGCCAACTCACAGCATGTTAATTGATGTTGCTTAATGATCCCAGCATATAGAACACTCCAATGAGGTCAATAAGACTAAATAGTCAAATTAAGAAAATGTTATTATATCAAAGCAATAATTATATTATAGGATATAACCATATTAAAGGGTATCTTTGTTTTTGTGTCTAAGAGACTGATGGGAACAACAATCTTTGAAATAGTTAATGTAAAGTTAATGGACAATTGTGTACCTTGAATGTACGTCCACTAAACATTGCTTGTTTTGCCACGGACATGCTCAGATTATTATTCCAAGTGTCTGACAACATTATAGAAAGGATCCCTACAGAGATGGACCTTTTACTTTAACATGAGACATCCCCAAAATTGCTCTTGCCAAATCCACCAGACTCCATTTGAATAAACGGTATATATTCTCACCGTAAAATATATTTCATTCAAAGTCAACAGAAACTAAATAAAACCATTTAAAGCCGTCTTGGTTCATCTTTCCACTTTTACCACATTCTCCATTTGTTTGGTTGAAATAAACACATGATTTACTGGGGCTGGACGATTGATCGAAAATGTATCGAAATTCTGAAGCTGTTATCAGAGTATTTTTCCCAGGACGATCATTTTGATAATTTATTCCTGTTGATAGGCCTACTTTCTCCCTAAAAACGTTCTACCGCGTGTGTAGTCACGTGACTTTGCCCGGACCAGTCAGCCACATGGAAAGCTTAATGGAGGATAACTCAAACACCGAGTCAACTGAGCAACTTGTTCCCAAAAGAAACGCAGTGTCCGTTGTTTGGAAACATTTTGGCTTCAGAAAATACGATTTAGAGAATGTGATTAATTATCATTCATTTATCGTTATCGCTTTTATAGCAATATTGATAGCGATATTGATTTTTTTTTTTTTTAAAGATTATTTTTTGGGGTTTTTCCCTTTATTTGAAAGTGAACAGATATGAAAGAGGGAGAGAGAGAGAGATGGGGGACGACACGCAGCAAAGGGCAGCAGGTCGGATTCGAACTATGCGCCGCTGCAGGACTCAGCCAACATGGGGCGCACGCTCTTACTGGGTGAGCTAGAGGTCGCCCCGCGATATTGATTTTTAGGTCATATCTTGCAGCCCTATGATTTACCCAATAGCATGTAAAAAAAAATATGCCGGCTCTATGCACTCAAAAAATACTAAAAGTATTGGTTATTTAAATGGAGGCTGGTGAGTTTGGCGATGGCGATTTCGGGGCTGTTACAATAATGTCTATCTCTGTAGGGATCCTTTCCATGATGTTGTCAGACACTTAGAATAATAATCTGAGCCTGTTGGTGGCCAAAACAGCCCTTTTAGTGGAGGGAAATTGACGATGCAAATTTGCCCCATATGATTATATTGCAGCCCGGTTTGCTGCTGCCAGTTACAGCATTCTCGCTCAATACTGGACCAATTTCAACGATTTTTGTTCACGTTAGTCACTTAGACACCAAGGCATGGGAAAATAAGGTTGAACTGAAATGACCCTTTAAGAGCAGGAATCATATAAAGAGAAATGATTGAGACAGTGTTCTCCTGCAGGTACTCGGAGCGCAGTAACACCAAGTGTGTGGGAATCACCATCGAGACGCGGCCTGACTACTGCCTGAAGCGACACCTCAGCGACATGCTGGGCTACGGCTGCACGCGGCTGGAGATAGGAGTCCAGAGTGTGTATGAAGACGTAGCCCGAGACACCAACAGGTCAGTAGGTTGGGGTGAGGGGGGGGGGATAAACGGGACAGATGTAGATAAAGCTGGTGATGGTGTGGAAAGGATAAATGATGCTATATTTCTATTATTTTACCTTCAGGCTTTTATAATTTAACTGTGTACATGCGTGTTTCTTCCAGAGGGCACACGGTGCGAGCTGTCTGCGAGTCTTTCCACCTTTCAAAGGACGCCGGCTTCAAAGTAGTCGCCCACATGATGCCAGATCTGCCTAACGTGGGCATGGAGAGGGATGTGGAGCAGTTCATTGTAAGCATTTCATAAATATGGTTTGTTGTCATTTTAAACTGATTAGTTATACGTAATAATACTTTCAGGAGTAAATAAGGTTTGGGAAGTCTGTTTTTTTTTTTTTTTTCAGCTTGCGAATGTTGGGTTCTCTGGTCTTTCCTGGCTGCCAGGCCTCCATTTTGTAAGACCACACAGCTGTCCAACAGTGTTAGCTTAGTTAGTAAGAGTTGTTGTAATAGCAGGTTTGAGATAGGGCCGTACAAGGGAACCGCTCCCAAAAAGTGGTATCTCGATTTGAATTTGGAAAAAGAAAACTACATGGTAACTATGAATAAATCTTGCATACCATGTTTGACCCCACAGAGTAGCATTATGCTCCTGAATAGAAGACAAAATAAAAAAAATTATTATTGGTATGATACACTATGAATAAACCATAAGACATGATGTGCTTAGCATTAGCTTAAGCTGTACAGTAATATTGGCAGAAGTTCCAGAGTAATTTTGTTCCGGTCGATATTGCATACAATCACAGTATAATTTAATTACCGAATGGTCACGACAAATATCAGGATTCATGATCGTTTTCCTCATAATTTATAATAACGAAACGTGATTTCACCAATTTTCTTTTGCAGTGTAGAAGTGTAGTGCTTTCTTAAATGCCCATCGAAGGCACATTCATCAAGTACAGTTGTATGATCAAAATGTATCATTCTTTTTTTATTTACTTTAGAGGCATACTTGTATTTCCCTGTGTTACTGTTGTTTTCATTCTATCCTCTATTGTGAAGCACTTTGTGTCTGAGTCTGTTTTGACATCAGCGCTATAAACTAAACCATCGGTTATCTTTCTGACGTTTGATAGTGATGATTGAGATATCACGGCTGATGATGGGTGCATGAGATCAGCTAAAGATACGGGCGCTATTGATAGCCACAGCCGTGTGTAATGACGTATGCTCTTGCATAGTTGGAGAACCTCGCTGGTGTGGTACAATTGGCAAATTTGCACTTCCTCCTTGGCAGAAGTGAAGAGTGAGGAAACTGATAGGGGTATTGATATGCAGTTGATTGGGAGGGCGTCTTCATCTATTTTTGGCTAACTGTGGGAGTGGGAATGAGGCTCGCGCACATGCGTACACGGAGCTTTATGTATCAATTAGGGCTGTCAATCGATTGAAATATTTAATCGTGATTAATCGCATGATTGTCCGTAGTTAACTCGCAATTAATCACACATTTCTTATCTGTTCTAAATGTACTTTAAAGGGGATATTTAAAAAAATATGCTTGTCTATGCTTGAACCATCTGGAAGGGCTTTGAAACTGAATTTGCCATTGAAAATTCGAAATTGTATCCATTTCTGCTCAAGGAGGTTTGTTTCTGCTAGCCACCCACACCATTACTGCTGCTTCAACCTTCCCAATTTTCCAAACTACGGAGCGGCCCGAGGCCCATCACAGAACGCGCATGCCCAGTCATAACGGAAAAAGAACATAATGATGGTTATGCGTATTTCTTTTTTTCTTCTTCTTTTTTTAAAGATTGTTTTGTGGGCATTTTAGGCCTTTATTTGCATAGGACAGCTTAGACTTGAAAGGGGAGAGAGGGGGGGGGATGACAGGCAGCAAAGGGCCGCAGGTCGGAGTCGAATCTGCGGCCGCTGCGTCGAGGAGTATATACGGGCGCCCGCTCTACCATGTGAGCTACCCAGGCGCCCGGTTATGCATAGTTCTGTCTGTGCATACACAGAGGTTTTTACTTGTGAATCTACACACAGTGTCACGGCCCTGGCTGAAATGTGTGTGGGTTTGTGTTACAAAACATCTTCTGGATTATAACCATTGCCTGCAGGCTTAAATCAGTTTGGATGGACATCATGTATTATCCGATCCTTGGGTATAGTCTGTGTACACACACCAATGGCTTTATCATATGGACAGAGGCTGGTCGGTGACTCAGGCCACAATGTCTCAACGTCTGCATTGGTGTCCGAGCACATTGTTTTCTTTTTATCCGATTTTCTTTTTGTTGACATTTCTGCCTTTGTTGGACAGTTTAATAGTGGAGATACAGACAGGAAAGATGGGGAGGAATCCTTGGCAGGAATCCAACCAGAGATGTCATGTTATTTATAGTGCGTTCCATTCACCTAGGAACTCAGAAGCAGGAGCTGGGAATGACGTCGCACCCGAGTTGAATGCGTTCCATTTACAAGTCGGATTTTTCATTGTAGGGTAGCGCTAGCCGGGTTAGCCACTGTTAGCAATACCAGTTGTAACAATGCATTATTCTGTTTATACAGCGTAACAGAGAGAAGTTGGACAGGACTGTGTACGATTTAATGAGACACAGATGAGACAGAATTGCTAATAACTGTATGTTACTACAGCTTTCACTACTGTTGATGCACGCGGCAGCCATGTTGGATTTTGAGCTTGGGGTACTGCAAGGTTGTCCGAGCTCGGTAAGCCGAGGTCAGGGGGGGCGTGTTTCCGACTTTGACCTCGGAAAATCCGACTTCCGAGAACAAATGGAACGCACTAATAGTATTTGGCTTAACAACAAGATTACCAGGACGCCCATCAAAAGCACATTCCTCATGCACACAGACATATTTGGTTTTGAGCTGATCAAAGAGGTTAGTTGGATTGGTAACAACTGTCAATCACTGTATAGTCTGCAAAGAATTGTGTTCCGCCAATCGTTGGCATGCAAATGTGCTTTTGTTATAGCATAAAGTGGTTATATCCTCACTGCCGTGAGTGGAGCTGGAACTTATGGTCCATTTTATATGACACAGTAATTAAAATCCTTAGATATCACTTGTAGGAAATGATCTATTTTGAGTTTCAGGCGATACATGAGAAACACAATGAGTTAAGAATTCTGACTACAGACTTAAAACGATACCAGTAAAGTTTTGCACCGAGTCGATCATTAAGTTTATTGTTTGTGACATTAGGACTCATCGTCTTGTTCTTTTTGCTTGGCATCAGGGTGCGTCATCACTACTTATTTCACAGTGGTATAGTAACAAGCAAGTCCCACATGTAGCATCTTAAAAATAGGAACAGAAAAGCTGTGACAGTCGACTCGCAGTCCCAACTGTGATGTGACTCAATGGAAAAAAAAAAAAAAATAAAATAAAAAAAAAAATCCTGTCAGATGTCTCTCAACAGCAGGCTCACTTTGCAGCTCTGATTGGAAACCCGGCTGTAATGTGAAGGTGCGGGATCAGACAATGCTCCTTCCCAACATGCCTGACTGTAGGATGTAAATGATGACTCAGTTTGAGGCTGTGCGCAATATCAGCTCATTTGGCTTATTTTTTTACAGTGTTAAAACATGAACAAAGTGATTAAAAACACAACGAGGAAGAAGAAAATATTTTACTAATTGGTGTAGGTGCACGCACCCTGTGACTCTTACCCGAAATATGTCACTCATTGTCTCGGATGCAACAGTACCACTTTTTCTCTCCTTTGCCTGTTAATTGAAGTGTCTCCGTGCTTTGTTACTGGCAGTCTGGTGATTCACAGGGTTTGTACTACAATGGAGCTGTCTACAGAGTTGAAGAAGTTCACACCTTGTTTTTCCTCTGTAATGAGCTACAAATTAAACAAGAAAGGACAACAAAAAAAGAGATGGAACATCGCTCTACTGTGGAAACAATTTGGTTCTGCTCAGAGAGGCTGATATGAAACGTATGTCTTCACTAAGCCGACGGAATTAAAAAGAGTGAATACATCTGAAAACTGAGCTTTTGGAAAATGATGAAATGACTTTGGTCTGGTTGGACACTTTGTAGTCCGGCATTGTCAGACCTATCTCCACAGTGCTGCGGAGTAAGGTCTGGCTCCTCCACACATCATTTCTGCGATAGGAGAAAAAAAACACTCTGGGTTGTTTTGCTTTTCTTTAAACCAGTCACAATTGTCTTGGGCAGCGCTAGGCTCCGGACGCAGCGCTAGGCTCCGGACGCAGCGACGGTGGTTCTGCAAAATGGTCTCGGGGGAAGGAACTTGTTTTGGTGGAACATTTGCCCTGGCCTCCAGCACTAACTGTCAGAAATATCATTTAACGCCCTCTTAAAACAAACCTCAATAACAGCCTTTGTTACCTTCGTAACATTGCCGAAATTAGGCACATCCTGTCTCAAAACAATGCTGAAAAACTAGTCCATGCATCCAGGCTGGACTACTGTAATTCCTTATTATCAGGATGCTCAAATAAGTCCCTTAAGACTCTCCAGCTGATCCAGAATGCTGCAGCGCGCGTTCTGACAAGAACTAAGAAAAGAGATCATATCTCTCCTGTATTAGCTTCTCTGCATTGGCTCCCTGTAAAATCCAGGATTGAATTTAAAATCCTTCTCCTGACCTACAAAGCTCTAAATGGTCAAGCGCCATCATATCTTGAAGAGCTCATAGTACCTTATTGTCCCACTAGAGCGCTGTGCTCCCAGAATGCCGAGTTACTTGTGGTTCCTAGAATCTCTAAAAGTAGAATGGGAGCCAGAGCCTTCAGCTATCAGGCTCCTCTCCTGTGGAACCAGCTCCCAGTCTGGGTCTGGGAGGCAGATACTGTCACCACATTCAAGAGTAAACTTAAAACTCTCCTCTTTGATAAAGCTCATAGTTAGGGAGTGAGGAGTTGCAGCGTTCGCCTAGGCCGGCGGGGGAGGGTGTGTACAGCAGACACGGCACCCCTTCTTTTCTCTGCTTCTCTTCATAGTCGTCAGATTCATCTACCAACCCTTATAGGACTTTGACTTCCTTTGACACACTGAGCTCCTCTCTCCTCTCTCTTCCCATCTGTGTGCATCCATGTCCCATTAATGCTTGTTACTAACTTAGCTCTGGGGAGCTTATTCCCCGGAGTCCTTCTGTTTTTTTTGCCGGGAAGGAAACTTGTTTTGGTGGAACATGTCTACGTTCAAAAGTTGTTTTAGACGTGCAACAGAAAACTCAGATTGGACAGATAGTCTAGCCAAATTTACCCTGCAGAGATCTGAGGAGCAGTTAACCATAGTCCTCAGAAATGCCAACACAAACAAAGTGGAAAATGACGGACATCTGGCCAAAATGAAGGATATCCGGCGGAATTTCCGGCGCCACCTGAACAGTCCCGGAAGTGGAACGTCGTCGATAAAGACCAACCATAAGCTAATATTGGCTGATATATTTGTTGGGCTGTAATTAAAACACATTACACTAGGTGATCACCGACAGCTGTGATGCAGCAGTTTAATGATGCAAAGAGGACAACGAAGAAGAGATTTAAACCATTGTTTTATCGGTTTTCCTGAAAATGCTGAATTAGACGCTGGAGTTATTTAGACTTGTGTGAAAGCAAAGCGCTATTTTTAGAGGTTATTTTTGTGTTGTCGTTAGCGCTGACTATAGAATACACAGTATAGCCAACAGCTCTGTCAGATTGAATACGAGAAAGAGAGTCTATGTCGTGCCGCAGATTTCATACAGTGTGTGTGTATCACACCAGCGTGTACCAGCGTGAGGTCTCAATATGTTCTCTCTCCCGTTCTCTTTGTCTTTTTCTCCTGCTTTTCTTCCGTCTCCGTCATCTTTCACTTGTATCTTTTTTATTTCTCTCTCCTCTCTAGTCGTAACTTTCCACTCGATGCTTTCTCTTCTCTTCCGTCACAAGGTCTCTCTTCTTCCCACCTCTCCTGTTGCGTCATCTATCTCCTCTCTCTCTCTCTATCTCTCTCTGTCCTCTACCAAACAAACCGTCTCCCTCTTCTTCTTCCCTCTTCTCTTATCACACTGACACTTTCAAATTATACAACTTGTGTGTGGCTCCCCTTTGATCTTCCTCGTCATTTCTAATCTTCCATGACACTGGAAGTAGCACTGCTACTTGGGCGGAGTGATTAGCGTAACACCTGAAAAGCACCGTTCTTACTCTCTTCTCCTCACCACGGGGCTTCTCAGGTGCTGCGAGCAAATCACTCCGCCCAAGTAGCAGTGCTTCGCCTTTCTAAGAATATAGTTCCCAGTATGTATACAGTTAGAAGATGGCTGTGTCTCATGTGACCTTGTTATTTGTACACGCTGTGACTATACAAATCACAACAGGTAAATAGGAACATGTTGGCGTTATTTTATCACTTATTGGGAGCAGTAGGCTAGATGGAGCCGGTTACCTCCAGGATCTGTGCTAAGCTAGGCTAGCGGTGGGTGCGCCAGAGAGAGTTATGACACGCACGGAGATGAGAAGGGTATGTATGGACTTATCTAACTCTGTTCCTGTAAGACTATCAGCTCCACACAACTCTCTCTGTATTTCTCACTAGGGCTATGTTCAGAAGATTGTGTTGTCTGGTGACTTTTGCTCGCAGAAACTCGAGTGAAGATAATTACCTCTTCTGAAGAGTCCATCATGTTTTTTTAATCCTCCGTGTCCTCCTTGGTTACAAGCAACTGCATGGAGGAGGGGTGGGGGTGGTGCGCGATCTTGGAAGGCTTATATCAAATGGTTCCGCAGACGGTTTTGTTGTTATTACTTAGGATTCCTCATTGGCTAGCTGAGATTTTGATACAGCAAGAGGGGAAGACATTGATGATTTCAACAAGCTTTTCAATTATTTGGCCAAAAGGGAGAATGCGTATTGCCATCTACAGGAACTTATGTGCCTTTTTAGCACACGAATATTGAAATATTACAGAATATCAAATGCAATAACTTGCATTTATCAAACTGCCAACTTCAGTGTAGCTCTTACACAAATTGTAGGCCTATTCTTTAAAACAAAAAGAGAGGAACTCTTGAAGCTCCGTTGAATAAGTAAAAATACGTTAAACATAAAAAAAGCTGCGATTTTCTTTTTGAATAGTTCTTTGGAAATTTGTTTTAGGGAGAATAAAGTTACTCTGGGCTGATTTTCCCAGTAACCTTACCACAAAGGCCCAGGATGGTGCCAATGTTGGTATAATATGAAAATGGTTGGTGGATTTAAGGCAAAAAATAATAATTACATTTTTTGAATAAATCAAATTTGAACATGTCTGTCAGTGGCTGGTTGATCTTTAGCCTACAGTGTTTAGTTAACTTCCTATCCTGGCCTGTGCTGGGACTCATTATACGGTTTGATAAAGTACTTATTGGACTTTAACTCATTGCACTTACAATAACGAGCGTAGCTGCCCCCAATTTAGGTCATCCTGTACGTCTCATCTCCGTTTTTTCCTGCATGCATCCACCGTGTGTTTGTGTGTGATTGTGTGTGTGTGTGTGTGTGTGTGTGTGTGTGTGTGTGTGTGTGTGTGTGTGTGTGCGTGCGTGTGTGTGCGCGCACGCTTCAGTCGCGGGGGGAACTGAGCAGCCCCGCCCGCTGCAGAGCCGACAGGATTGAAACAGCAGGGCTCCGCTTCAGCGGCGTTAGAGTGAAAAAACGTTACAGCGTACATTGATGTTAAAATGAATACAGGTTGGCAGGACGGTCGGAAATGTTTTCCACGGTCTTTCGCCGTACGTTTTGTTGGTAACTTGTCCACACCTCTTCTTTTCGCGCGGAAGGGAAACACACTGTCATACGGGCACCTGACGGGCACGGGGCTACATTGCGCATGCGGCGAACCGTGCGGCACACACGCACCCCGAACCGAGACAAGCGGACCGTACGGTTCGGATGTTTTTTTTATGAACCGTACCACCTAACACATAGGGAAAGAAAACAATTTTGTTGAATAGATTAAAAAATCTGGATAAATATTTGTTATCTCAATTTGTTTGTGATGATAATTTCAGCCACAGTTGTGCCGCCCGTCCTACATGAAGACTCCAGCTGCCCCGTGACCCTTTAAAGGATTAAGCAGGAACATCTAATGAATGGACGGATGAATGGGAATTCCAGCTCATAGGTTTTGTTTGCTTGCAGTACCCAAATTGATGAGAATGGGGACTCTGGATTCTGCAAGTATGATGCAAATAGCAGCTGAGGCTTTAGTGGAGGGATGAAAAATTGGTAATAATAATTCCATTCAGGCCTTCTCAGTACAGAGCCCTTCAGTGCTGGTTGCCAGCTTAAGGAAGCAGGGATCTCTTGATTAGGGGTCCAAGGCCGAGGGAGCTGGGAACCCCAATATTCTTCTTCTTTTTATAATTTTTCCGTTGATAAAAGTGTCACTACGGCCTAAACTGTGCATGGTGGGGCACAACTCTAACATGTCCATGTTTTAAGAGCTAAGAATAACATCTTTGTCTAACAAATTAAAAAGCAAATCCCAGTGGAATTATTATTAAAGGACTGAAACGGACTAAAATTTGTTTAGCTAGCTATAAAAACAACTTTAGCCAAAGTAAGTGGTATCAATGCACTACGCGGGTCATATTAATACTAATACTAATACTTCTTGTTTGTCATGCCACTCCAAGGCTCTGTACGGAATTTGGCGAAGAGCTGCCATTGGGAGGCTCTATAATCAAGGTAGACGCATTTGGGCCTACAACTCAATGAATGTAAATGGGAAATTTGCAGTTGAAATTGACTACAGGCCTTGCAGATCACGTGTTTGCGACATTTACCTTGCCGCCGTCGCGCTTTGGGTCTCTAGCAATCGTGGAAGTGCAACGTCGTGGATATAGTCTACGCTTTCGCGGACACTGCGGGTCGTCGGAGACGCCGGAGAGGCTTGGACCCCGTCACAACTAGTTTTTATTTTCGGTTTGCATTCATTCAAACATGCTTCCTTTTCAGCCATTATCTTACTTGAATGTATTGCCAGCGTGGATCACAGAGCAGTATAGGAGCTGCAGAGGGCAGCAGCTGCAGCAGGCGAATACTTGCATCCGCCTTGCTTTTATCATGGCTGTCCTGATAATGAAATTCGATTACAACTTCCTCGCAGCCTGAGATCCTCTCTCACTTATCTCCCGTATACAGATGCTCCCTGTCCCGGGGGGGTGGGGTGGGGGTGGTGGGGGTGGGGGTTAACAGGGTTCCTCTACACCGACCAACAGGAGCTCTGATATGTGATCTAAAATGGTAGCAGGCACAGAATTGCCCCAAAAATAGTTGCTGGTCTCCGTTTCTGGTATCGAAGCATTATTTGTCAGCTTGCACCCCCTTCCTTCCCTTTTACCCTCCCTCCCGACCCCCTTTAGGTTTAGTGCAGGGCCATGTGGGACGTGTCCCCGTGTGATTATGAGCTGTGACGAGCGAGAGATTATGAGATACCGATAATGCGGCCTATTTTGGAGAATGTGCCTCGATTTCCAGATCTTCACGGTTCTGATCATGATAGTCTGTAGAGAGGGGAGGAGAATGACTGGAAATCACGCCGATTCCCTTCACTGCACTACACCAGACACCCAACATTTCCTTGAATTGAATATCTGAGCACTATTGTGCGGTCTCTTTGATATCTGCTTCGGATCAATGGAATTGTGCTTCTACATTTAGGAGTCAGTGCCTTTTGCAAATGGACCCTTTTTTAAATACACTATTCTTCTTTGCTGTCTGGTCGTATAAGCACATGAATGAAATAAATTCCGCTTTTTTTTAACCATCTTTAATTCCTTTTTCTTCATCCTTTTCCCCCCCCTTTTGTCAATTTAAAGAAAGCAAATGTGTATTTGCTATCACATTTAACACCGCATATATGGCAATGTCAAATAAATGTTGTTCCATTGTTGTTCCTCATGTTAAAATACTTAAGTGTGTTCAATTCATTTCAGATTATTTCAGATATTCCATTCCAGAACAATAATCAGAAACAAATTGTAATGGTGGCTGTGACTTTGAGAGCTGGTGAATTTTCGTTCATCCGTAACATTTAACAGGCAAAGCGTGGATGGCTGAGAAATGGCGTCTGATTTACAAATTGAATACTTTTACACAGACCTGCTGTTCTGTGTTTCTTGCAGGAGTTCTTTGAGAATCCAGCGTTCAGGCCCGACGGTTTGAAGCTGTACCCGACGCTGGTGATCCGAGGCACGGGTCTGTATGAGCTGTGGAAGACGGGCCGCTACAAGAGCTACACACCCAGTGCCCTGGTGGACCTGGTGGCCCGGATCCTGGCGCTGGTGCCGCCCTGGACACGAGTCTACCGGGTGCAGAGGTGAGACAGCGAACGGGCCTGATGGTGACGGTTGGACACAAGTGACTGTAGATTAAAAGGCTACTATTTTCCAATGTTTTTGTGTCTAAGTGACTGATGGGAACAATAATCTTTGACATTGGTCCAGTGTTAGGCGAGATCGCTGCATTTGGCAATCAGTACAACCCTTTTGAACCATGCTCCCAGCGCACGGACCCTTTTTTCCGCCATCAAACTAGCAAAAGTGGATTTGTACACGCCCTAAACGCAAAGGTATCCCAATCCTACTGAAAGGTTTTGAAGAACACATACTGACGGATTGATCCAGATCAGGACCAAGATTGGATTACAATACGATTTCAGAATCCTTTTTTCTTCTTCTTTTGAACAACTCATTTGAAAGACTTAATCCAATCAAAAACAACTGGGCCCTGGACTGCTTCTAACTTCTCTCAGACTTGGAATTTTAGTTGTGTGAATTACTCTTAGACCAAAAACTTAGTTAAAGTTAAAGTGTAACTTTTTGATATTAATGAACGTCCGTTACATTCAAGCCTTTGCCAAATGAGTTGCTACAAAGCTCATTAAGACTATCAGCTCCACGCTATACACTCCAAACTCGAGTGAAGATAATGACCTCTTCTGAAGAGTACATCATGTTTTTTTAATCCTCCGTGTCCTCCTTGGCTTCCTAGCAACTGCATGACCGAGGGGTGGTGCGCGGTCACGGAAGGCTTGTATCATGTGGACGCGGCAACAGTTTTTTTTTTTTCTCATTACTTAGAATTCCTCATGGGGGAGACAGAAACCCAATGTTTTCCTCTTAACTCCGCCATTTAGAAGCTACTTTTAGACCTAAAAGATGTTACAATTACAGCCCCCAAGGTATAGATTTATTTTCATATAGTTGCATCTGTTATATCCCATTTTAAAACCATTGTTGTGTAATTTTATGTATAACCTGTACCCCCTATCAGGGACATCCCCATGCCACTGGTGAGCTCCGGAGTGGAGCACGGCAACCTGAGAGAGTTGGCCCTGGCCAGGATGAAAGACATGGGCACTGAGGTGAGACTCATAGGGCCTCTCGTATTAAACTGAAAGACACCCTGTCAGCGTATTTTTGAGTGAGGAAGTCAGTAGACCTATCCAGCTGGGATGGGACCCAACCAGGTACCATAGAACTTAGGTTGGCGGCTGCTGCCAACAGATAAATGCTGACTGACTCAGAATAATTAGCTATGTAAGATGACAGATTTAAAAAACCTGCCGACCAAGTATAGTTTAGAACTGTCGGAGCGTAAAATTGGAGCGCTCTGCCTTCCACACTCCCCCCGACATTTATTGAATTTATGTTGGAAAGCAGATATAAAGTAGATGACAACTTCAGAAGTTGGTCCAGCCTGAAAACACCAGGGAAAGGGGGCTCCTCACCGACCAGCACAGCGCACGAAGCAGAAGACCCCTTACCAACGTCCATCATAAAAAGACTCTTCGAGCTTCGGTTAGTTTCTGTTGTTTATTGACTGTCAGGCTGAAATAAAACCACACTAAAATCAGTGGCAACTTTTTGCTCTTTTCCCACCATCCCCTTTTATTAAAACGTTTTGCTTGGCTCTGCTTTGTCCTCTTTACCTCATTTGTACAGACAGATTGGTGGCAGCCACTGGCTCAGAGATGTGGCACGTTTCATGTCACATATTGCACATTCATTTTTCACCAGAAATCTTGTGCAGATTTTAAATTATTCAACCTAGTTTCCCACTGAGTTTGTTAAAACTTTCCCAACCGGCTTGCATCGTAATGCAACTTATGGAGAGTAGGAATCTGTCTGTGTAAAAAAAATTAAAAACAGTCTAAAACTGAAGGGTTTATTTCACCACATTTTTCTTTCCTTTTTAAGAAAATCTAGACCATCCATGGAACTAAAAACCTTTTAAAGGAATAATCTTTTCAGTTCTGGTTGATTTTGAGGCACCCATAGTTTACTACAGATTCCGAAAATTCTAAGGCAAATACTCCTTGAGCAGCTACATTTTCTGAAATACAACAGAGGAGCAACTGGTGTGTCTGTTTACAGTGCAGCATTGTTTTAATAAAGAAAGTCAGTCCCCAGTTTTTCCCCCCACCATTATGTCCGATGAAGAGCTGCAGTTGACAGGCTGCACCCTTCCAACAGCTCAATGTGGCTCACATATTTCAAACTGATCCACTGTCAGAAAAGGGCCAAAATGGCCGTTGTCTTGTTTTGTAGATGCATATTGATGAACGATCAGTGTCGGCGCTAACCTCAGTGACAAACGCATTGCGTTTTCTGTAGCTGCGTCACAATAAAAGCCACCGTGTGTTTTTTGTTTTTCAGTTGAGTGAGTTTTAATTGAAGCAATGGCAGTAGGCAGTAGGCTAGCATGGACAGTACCTTCAGGCTACATCTTCACTGCTACATTTTGGTTTAAAAACGATTATCTTTTGCTTGGTTTATGCCTCGCGTTCACACTTCTTCTGCGTTTCCAAGCCCCTAAAGCATTTGGAAAACACACTCCTGTCCCCGTTTTTGGTTTGAAAACTCACACAAACGGAGACCTTTGAAAACGACGATCAGTCAGTCTTGTCGGTTAGGTAGGCCAAGCAAATAAATCACTGGTCTTACTCTTGGCCATTGTTGTTCTTTCTATCAATTATTTTCTGTATTTTCTACGTATACATCCATGATTTTTATCCGCAGAATAACATCAGACAATCTGCTTCCTGTTTACACCGACATGCCCAGTGTATGTGAATGGTCATGTGATATACAGTACGTGTTAAAACGGACAGAGATTAGTTCTGCTACTGGAGCTAAAACTTTTGTGTGGACCGAGATTGTTTTTTTTTGTCTCAAAACCGCCGCTTAAAAATGAAAACGTAGTAGCGTGGATGTAGCCTAGAGGAATGTGAAATTAGACGATGAGGCTGATATATATATATATATATATATATATATATATATATATATATATATATATATATATATATATATATATATATATATTTATATATATATATATCTCCATATAATTACAAACAATAATGCTGGATTCAAATGCATAATTTCCTGTGAATCCCTTGGGCATGTGAAGGCAATGTGGAAGGCAGGAATGGCGGACCCCGCCCCTCACAATGTAAACTACAACGTTTGAGAGGTGTTTTACAGTCCAACGAGTTTGAGTTTCTTCTTTTGAATGTTTTTCTCTGTGTGCAGTGTCGAGACGTGAGAACGAGAGAAGTGGGCATTCAGGAGATCCACCACAAAGTCCGACCGTATCAGGTAATGGACAGCATCCTGCAGATGAAGTGCATTCACTTTTATATCCTAAACGATACTTTTTCTGATACCAATTTCATAAAACAAAAAGAAATGACAACATTACAGCACAAATTGAATTCATTTTTTAGCTCCTACTATGTCTCTGTGCGTAACGTAGAGTTTTTTCCTGCCTGCCTCTACGACGTGTAACGTGAGACCGCCAATCAGCAGCATTATTAGATCTTGGTAGAAGCATGCTGCATGCTGATTGGCTGACAGATTTTGATGAGATTCACTCCTTAGGTGTTGAAATTGGGTATTGAATGGTGAGGCATTTTTCGATATTCGATACTTTAGAGGCAATTCGGTCTGTGCCTACAAAGTATTGAATACGGTACCCAGCCTTAGATTATAAAAGGATGAGACATTGTGGTGTTCTGTTGCTCCAGACACTGATTGTTTTTGTGCAAGCACTCCATTCCCTAAGAAAGCCAAGTGTGTGTTCAGGTGGAGCTGGTGCGGAGGGACTATGTGGCTAACGGCGGCTGGGAGACTTTCCTCTCCTACGAGGATCCCGAGCAGGACATCCTGATTGGCCTGCTGCGTCTGCGTCGCTGCTCCCCGCAGTCCTTCCGCCCGGAGCTGAAAGGAGGCGTGTCCATCGTCCGCGAGCTGCACGTCTACGGCAGCGTCGTCCCCGTCAGCAGCCGGGACCCCAGCAAGTTCCAGCATCAGGTGGCCACACTTTGACGCGCACAGACTCCACATACAAAGTAGATAACCCACACAGACACTTGGATTTCTTTTTCCAGCTGTGAGTCTTGGTTGTTTTTCTCCGACACTGTAGCAAGACATCACTCCTGGCCTGTATTTTCTTTGGCCAACGTGAGAGCAGAAGAGTTCAAGACTGAGATTAACCTCAACAATCTGTTCCTTTCCCCCTCCTTCATTTTAGGGTTTTGGCATGATGCTGATGGAGGAGGCAGAGAGAATTGCCAGAGATGAACATGGCTCTAGCAAATTGGCTGTTATCTCAGGTAAGGAACAAAACAGCATAGCACAGAAGAGCATCATTTATCCTCTCCTTACCTTATGAAACCCTAAACGACCGGTATCTACCGGACCGAATAGCAATATGGATTTGGGTGCCTCATTTCCGTGCCACTTAAATACCTGCGCTGCTATCTGGTGCTCCGAAACGGACGTTAGAGGCAACAGAAGCGTCATTGCACGTGACGCTAGTTGACATAACACAGCAGGTGGTAATGTCAGCCTACAGTTAAAGCCAATGTATGCTTCTGTGTTAAATCAACGCCGTGGGTACGTGGAGATACGGACCCTACGCCGTAGCCTGATGTGCACCTCTCAAAAAATAGAGCAGAGCCAACGTACCGCTGCAAAATAGCCTCGGGAAGGAACTCGTTTTGGTGGAACATGTGTACGTTCAAAGGTTGTTTTAGTCAGATTGGACAGATAGTCTAGCTAGCTGTCTGGATTTACCCTGCAGAAATGTGAGGAGCAGTCAACCATAGTCCTCAGAAATCCACCAATTTAAAATGCCAATACAAAGGAAGGCCAAGGCAACGGATATCCGGCCTTAATGAATGAAATCCGGCGGAATTTCCGGCGGCAACGGAGCAATCCCGTAAGTGGAACACCATGGATATAGACTAAGCCTCCGCAGAAGCACGAACTGCTTTAGCTAGAAGCTGGTTTTAACACGGTTACAATGCTGACAGCTAAACGGTGTAAAGTGTGACCGTATTTCAGTCTAAATAATTCCGACACAGGGACATCCAACAGTTGTCAGAGAAATAACACCGACAGGACTTAATGGTGCGTTCAATTGCAACCAGTAAAGCTCATGGTGCATTCAGAGTTATTGTAAAATACCCTTCTGCCATCTTGTGCTTGTTCTCGTTTTTTTTTTTTTTTTCATTTAACAACTTAAAAATTGACTGGTGAAATAATCATTACATTTTAAATAAATCATTTGAATTAAGACCATATGGTCTTAGCAATAAACAAGCAGTTAGTACAATCATCATAGAAGCAAATAATGAAAAACTATAAACTTGTTATTTGTTGTTTTGGTGAAGCTGTTTTCATGATTGCATCGGTGTAATGCTAGCATGTCGTAATTCTGCCGCATATTTATTTTAAATGGTTACATCATAATATCGTATTTGATGTGATACAGCAGTATTGCCCGGCAATAAAACATGAAACACCACTTTTGCTAAAATAAGTTTGAAAGGAAGCTCTGCTGCAGAGGATTAATGAGCCCTGGCAATGGGACGTCTCCCACATAAACCACTTATAACAGACCCGTGTGTGTGTGTGTGTGTGTGTGTGTGTGTGTGTGTGTGTGTGTGTGTGTGTGTGTGTGTGTGTGTGTGTGTGTGTGTGTGTGTGACTGTGTGTGTGTGTGTGTGTGTGTGTGTGTGTGTGCGTGTGTGCGCGCGCGCGGTCCTGTTGAAGCAGCCTGGTGTCATTCGCACATGACTTAATGAAGGTAAACACAGTGGGCGGCCGTGTGCAATGGCGCTGCGCTCTGGCACAGCTCGTCTCCAATCAGAGGCTGTGGATTTGTCAACATGTGTCCTGCTGCCTTCAGATGGCTGCAGGGGTTTAATAAACTGAAGGAGAAGCTTTTCATACAGTATGAATCAGCTGTGGATAACAGATACTGTAAGGATCACTCATTCATTTTTAGGTCAATGCAATACATTAATGGCATTAATTGTTGATGCCGATTTCAACACACATAACAGCTAGAGAGTGTTTGCATTTGGAGCATTATTCCACTGTTGCTGTGTATTTGTTGAAGTATTTACTATGCTTACCAAATTGGCAGCAGAGTGACGTGCTAGAAACAAACATGAATTTGGTTGTTAGACAAAGAGACGGGCGCTAAAACGGAGCGTTTCAGACAGAGGGTGAATACAGGTATATTCACATAAACAGTATGTGAAAAAGAAGGTTTTTTTTTTTTAACATTTAAGCACGTTGGAGTAGAAACCCAAAATACAAGTACGAACCTGAAAATGAGCATAATATGGAACCTTTAAAGAATGAAGGGCCAGTAGATATAGGGAGTGGATATTTACAGTTGAAGAATAAACTTGACAGTGATCTCTGGTGAACAAACTGTAATAGCGACTCTGTTTTTGTGACTTAAACATGTCAAACAATTTCTTCCGACTTTCCAGCTGAAATATACAGTACACCAATAAAGATATAGGTGTAATAAGCTAAAATGGACTTGATAACAATAAGTGGCTGAGGTCTTCCACAAGGATCATTAACATATAGTGTAAAGCAGCAGTGTTAGACTGTGGTTCCCCTGAACTGAGCACCATGTTGTTTCCCTCTGGTGTGTTTTGCAGGTGTGGGAACAAGGAACTACTACAGGAAGATGGGCTATGAGTTGGAGGGACCGTATATGGTGAAGGACCTCTATGGACCTGGAATGGACTGAACCTGGACAATGTTTTTTTTTTTATCTGGACAGTGGATACAGACACACATACACACACTTATTATTGTATTTATCAAGACAACATTCTCGGGAAATAGTTGCTGCAGATGTTTAGTGAAACTTGTTCTGTTTTCTCAGCATCAGGGGAGATAATGGTTGGGTTTTTCTGCCAGTCCCTGCTTCTTTTTTTAAATCTGGTACACACAAGGAAATGCTGTTGCATCTCCTCCGCTTCTTTTATTTGAAAGATAAGGAGACGGCGTAAGAGTGTGTAAGGAATAAAGTAACGTTATTCGAGATGAAGCCGGAACATCTTGTGGACGAGGCTTTGAGTTCATTTCGAGATGCAAACATTTTTTTTGTCGCTACATGTCAAAGAAAAGCCAAATTTAAATCTGCTCCATTTCCTAAACTGGTACCAAAAGAAACACACTGCTTTCCACATTGAAACAAATGGGTACCGCCAGTGCCTCGTCAAAGAACTCTGTTTCGGCAGTTCTGATTCACTTTGACAAGAAATAAGAACAATCCTGCTGAGACGTTTTTAATTTTACTCAAATGTTACATGTGTCTAAATGCCTGGCTATACCTTTTTGTGTGTGTTCGCCTAGGATAAGAAACCGGTTTAGCATCACGGTTTGAGTTAATCATGTTTGTGTTTAAATAGAAAACCCATTATGAGTCAAGCGTTCATTAACGGCTGGCAGTGGATGAATAGACTGTGGAAAGTGTCCTCGCTGGGCAGCCGTTGTGTAATTGCGCAGTTTCGATTTATAGGGCAGAAAATTGAATATTAGTGTTACATAAATTGCTTTTTTAAAGCCCCACATTTAATCCTATTACTTGTGTTTCTCTCATGCGTTCTTGGGCATCATGTATTCTGGTAAATTCCAGATGTTGAACACATCACTTGACTATTTCTTTTTTTTTTTTTTTTTTTTTTTTTTTTTCCTCAAGGAATAAAGTATATTTCAGTTACTGTTAGTGTTTTGCTTCATGAGAAAAGTTCTCGCTGTAGAAAGACATTTCGATAATCACACCTAAATGAGAGAATAGCCAAATAGAAATGTCACATCGTCGGAGTAGCTCCTATAATGTATTCCCCAATGTCAAGGGTGCCTACCCTTGCAGGAGACCCCCAATGATTGCCCTATGAGAGTGTTTTACTGGCTCGTTTGACACAGCCTTTCCAATTACATCTCCATCAGTTACCTGTCCGTTGAACATTGACTGAATGCTGTGTTCAGCCACTCCGTTACTGGAAAGGCATTGTCATTTGAAAAACGGCTAACAATAAAGCACAAAAAAAAGGCTTCTGTGGCAACCTACGTCTCATATAGATTTCAACCACACGGGGTGACTGAAGCCGAACGGCCACGTGTAATTTCCTGGATGCTGCTACTGTGTCGTGACTGCGCTCTGCTATGTGCTGGTGCTGCTGCAGTCCTGACGCATTGAGGAATGCCACATTCGGACTTTCTCTCTACGCTTGCTCACTCTCGCTATCAGCTGTGAAATGTGAAAGGACTCCCCCACCCACCCCCCCTCCTCCTCCCCACCCCCCCTCGCTGAGTCTGTGCCGAGCTGATTTGTCCTGTAGAGGAGGAAGAGTTTGGTCTAATCTTCACTGCAACATGAGCAAGCAAGTTCAGTTAAACTCTACTGAAGTGAAGGTTACAGGACTTGTCTACAAAAATTACCAGAGTAAAAGAAGAGAAAAGCAATCTAGATGTGTATATATTCTACTCCTCCCTAAATGTATGCAATATCCCAGGGCTCTTCCAACGTTTTTAAGGCAAGGACCCCTTAACTGAAAGAGCGATGGAGCAGGGACCCCCTACTACATCAGTAGTATAAAAGAAGTTGCATGTTAAACTGGGCCTACAATAACATGTAGGGCGGCCTAAAGCTTTTATACATACCTTTTGAGTACATAGAATACTAAGCTATTAAAATAATAATTGTAAAATCATGTTTAACATACATGGGGCTCAGTGAATTTTTGGGGATAACTATCTGTGAGAATCAGAATCATTTATTTGTCATTGTAAAACACTGCCACAACGAAATTTAAGTGCTACTGCTGGTGCCTAGAAGTATACATTCATACGCACACGCCATACCCTTCCACAAACCATACCCTCACATACATATAATGGGACAGGTGCTTCTAGTGCATAGTAGTATACATTCATACACTTACTCACGCTGTACTCTCACACCAAAAGATTAAAGATCACAGTACTGGAAAAGTGCAAATGCCGTGCAAAATAGGTAAGATAATCATTTAGCATGATGAAGTCCTATTTCTGAAATTGAATGTTTAGAGTTGTGATGGCTGTGGAGAAAAAGCTGTCTCTGAACCTGGATGTGCGGGAGTAACTGAAAGTGTTCGTGGCCTGGGTGAGAGGAGTCCTTGATTTTGCTCTGCTGAGGTAGCGGGATGAGGCGATGCTGTTAAGTGTGGGCATCGAGCAGCCAATGATCTTTTCTGCAGACCGGATGACCCTTTGCAGTGATTTTTTTTTTCCTGCGCCACAGTGCAGCTTGCATACCACACTGTGATGCAGTACATCAATATGCTCTCTATGACAGAGCGATAAAGGTCGTTTCTCTTCAGCAGTCTCAGGAGGTGTTAGCTGTCCAGGAGAGGTCGTTAGCAATGTGGACTCCCAGGAATTTGAATGTGTGGACCCTCTCGGTGCTAGAAACCTTCTATGAGGAGTGGCGGTGGGTCCATCTGCCGCTTCCTCCTGAAGTCCAGAATCAGCTCTTTGGTCTTTGGTGTGTTGAGCTCCAGGTTGTTGTTGTGGCACCATGCTGTCAGCCTCTCGATCTCAGCCCTGTAGTGTGTCTCATCTCCCTCTACTATGTGACCGAAGACTGTGGTGTCATCTGTGTTGATGGTGTTGGTTGGATGAGCTGGGGAACAGTCGCTGGTGTACAGGGAGTATGGCAGAGGGCTGAGAACACACTTTGCGGTGCACCCGTGCTGAGTGTGATAGTGGAAGAGAGGTGGGGGCCCAGTACCGCCCTATTACCTCCTCAGTTGAGGTCAACAACGTCCCATCCTTACTGTACACAGCTTGGATGGTTCCCCGCTTCCCCCTTCTGAGGTGGCGGACGGTTTTCCAGAAGCGCCTTGGTGCCGACCGAAAGTCCTTCTCCATGTCTTCTCCGAACTTCTCCCACACCCGCTGCTTTGCCTCTTTCACGGCAGAGGCTGCAGTCCTTCGGGCCCTTCGATACCTTGCAACTGCCTCCGGAGTCCTCTGGGATAACATATCCCGGAAAGACTCCTTCTTCAGTCGGACGGCTTCCTTGACCACCGGTGTCCACCACGGTGTTCGAGGGTTACCGCCCCTTGAGGCACCTAAGACCCTAAGACCACAGCTCCCTGCCGCAGCTTCAGCAATGGAAACTTTGAACATTGTCCACTCAGGTTCAATGCCCCCAGCCTCCACAGGGATGCACGAAAAGCTCCGCCGGAGGTGTGTGTTGAAGGTCTGTCGGACAGGAGCTTCCTCCAGACGTTCCCAATTTACCCGCACCACCCGTTTGGGTTTACCAGGTCTGTCCAGAGTCTTCCCCCACCCCCTGACCCAACTCACCACCAGATGGTGATCAGTTGACAGCTCCGCCCCTCTCTTCACCCGAGTGTCCAAAACATACGGCCTCAGATCAGATGAAACGATTATAAAATCGATCATTGACCTTCGACCTAGGGTGCTCTGGTACCAAGTACACTTATGAGCATCCCTATGTTCGAACATGGTGTTTGTTATAGACAATCCATGACTAGCACAGAAGTCCAATAACAGACAACCACTCTGGTTTAGATCAGGGAGGCCGTTCCTCCCAATCACGCCTCTCCATGTATCTCCGTCATTGCCCACATGTGCGTTGAAGTCCCCCAGCAGAACTATGGAGTCCCCCTCCGGAGCCCCATACAGGACTCCATTCAAGGTCTCCAAAAAGGCCGAATACTCTGAACTCTTGTTTGGTGCATATGCACAAACAACAGTCAGAGTTTTCCCCCCAACAACCCGCAGGCGTAGGGAGGCGACCCTCTGGTCCACCGGGGTAAACTCCAACGTTGCGGCGCTCAGCCGGGGACTTGTGAGTATCCCCACACCCGCCTGGCGCCTCACACCCTGGGCAACTCCGGAGAAGAAAAGAGTCCAACCCCTCTCCAGGAGTACGGTTCCAGAACCGAGACTATGTGTAGAGGTAAGCCCCACCAGATCCAACTGGTAGCGCTCCACCTCACGCACAAGTTCCGGCTCCTTCCCCCACAGCGAGGTGACATTCCATGTCCCCAGAGCAAGCCTCTGCTGCCCGGGTCTGGTCCGTCGAGGCCCCTGACCTTCACCGCCACCCGTGTGGCAGCGCACCTGACCCCAGCGGTTCCTCCCACAGGTGGTGGGCCCATGGGCTGGAGAGATAGGTGCCACGTAGCTTTTTCGGGCTGTGCCCGGCCGGGCTCCGTGGCAAACCCGGCCACCAGACGCTCGCTGACGAGCCCTCCCTCTGGGCCTGGCTCCAGACGGGGGCCCCGGGCTTCCTCCGGGCAGGGTCTCTCTATCCCTTCCTCGTTTTTTCATAGGGTTTTTTGAACCATTCTTCGTCTGGCCCCTCACCTGAGACCACTTTGCCATGGGAGACCCTACCAGGAGCACAAAGCTCCAGACAACACAGCCCTCAGGTTCATAGGGACACCCAAACCTCTCCACCACGATAAGGTGATGGTTCCCGGAGAGGCAATCAACAGTGTTGCAAGACAAAAATAAAAAAATGTAAGACCATAAAAAAACAGACATTAACAAAAAATAATAAAAAATTCGAGAAGGAGCAGGTGGAAGCAAATAGCCCCTTATTTCACAAAATCATATTATTACAAAGTAAATATATACGCAAATACAGCATACATATTTCAGTTCTTACAATAACTGACAATAATATAAACATAAACAACAATAATTTTAAATTATAATTCCGTTCCTGTGTATCGGACTATTTTTTACTGTATTGATCAAGTAGTGATTTCTTTGTTCTATTTTCAGTCATTCAGTCCATTCCATAGGTTCACCCACAAACTGAAACACAATATAACATATATGGTAAAATGAGTGTGCAGTACAGAGTATATAAGGTATTCTGGTTCAAAATGTATCTAGTTTTACTCAATATACCAATACTCTTAGCCATCTTCATGCACAGATATTTAATGTGTGGCTTCCAGCAGAGTTTATGGTCAAGTACAACACCCAGAAATTTATTTTCATACTCTTTCAATTGTTTCATTATCAATTACTATTTTTACATCTGTATTTATAGTGTGATTTCCAAATGAATTTAGTTTTGTTCAAGTTTAAAGATAACCTACTTGAATCAAACCAGTTTTAATTTATTCATTTCATTAGTGACCATATCCAGCGTCTGCTGCAAGTTATCCCGACAACCAAAAATATTTGTCTCATCTACAAAAACAGTAAATTTTATTTGATAATTTACGGATGTCATTTAAGTAAAGGATAAGCAATTTTGGGCCTAATACTGACCCCTGTGGAATGCCACAAGAAATACTAAGGCTCACTGACTGGTGATTACCCACTTGAACGAACTGACTCCTGTTTCCAATATAGTTTTTTATCCAGTTAAAGGCCATACCTCTTATTCCATACCTTTCCAATTTACTTAACAAGATTTCATGATCTACAGTATCAAAAGCTTTTTTCAGATCAATGAAAATCCCCACTGCATAGTTTTTATTTTCAATACAATTTGTTAATCTTTCAACTAACTCAATAAGTGCCATAGACGTTGACCTACCACATCTGAATCCATACTGACTGTCCATTAGTAAATTGTTTCTGTCAATGAAATTATCTAGCCTTTCAACAAATAGTTTTTCCAGTATTTTTGAGAATTGAGAAAGCAGAGATATTGGTCTGTAGTTATTGAAAATCACATATTGCGAATCACCAGATTTATACAATGGGATGACTTTAGCTACTTTCATTTTATCAGGAAATACTCCAGTTTTAAATGAGATATATATATATATATATATATATATATATATATATATATATATATATATATATATATATATGATAGTGGGTCAACTATAACCGTCTATTACTTTTTTAACCAGAGACATTACTTTTTTAACCAGAGACATATCAATGTCATCACAATCTTTGGAAGTTTTATTATTACCTTTATTTACAATCTCTTTAATTGCCCTCTACAGCAGGGGTCTTCAACGTTTTTTAGCCAAGGACCACTTAACTGGAAGAGAGATGGATCAGGGACCCCCTACTACATATATTGTATAACATGTTGCATATTAAACTGGGCCTACAATAACGTGTGGGGCGGCCTAAAGCCTTTATATACATACCTTTTTTTGCATAGAACACTAAGCTATTAAAATAGTTGTTGGAATGATTTTATAAATTAGGTTTGAATGTTAAACATACATGTGGCACGTGTTTTTTTTAGGACATTTCTAATTTTTTTTTCTTTCTTTTTTTTTTTTTTTTTATATAATTTGGAGGCCCCCCTGCATTGACTCTGAGGACCCCCTAGGGGTCACGGACCCCCTGTTGAAGATCCCTGCTCTACAGTTCCCAAAAACAATGAATATGGGTTATTTACCACATGGTACATCAGAGTATTTCGACCCCGTGTAAGTTGTGTCTTTGGCAAGATTAGGACCCACATTAACAAAGTATTTGTTGAATCTGTCAACCACTTCATTCATATTTGTCCACGTCTTCTCATTATCATTGAAGTTTTCCGGATAGTTAAATTTATTAAGCCCTTTTGTAATAATGGTGTTTATTGTATTCCATGTTCCTTTAACATTCTATTTGTTATTTTCTAGTAATTTGTTATAATACTCCTTCTTACATACCCTCATTATGTTAGTCGATTTGTTTTTGTATTTCTTAAAATTTAACTCTGATTCTTTTGTTCTATACTTTATGAAATTCCTATGAAGAGTATTCTTTTTTTTACAGGCATTTTGAATTCCTTTGGACATCGAGGGTGTTTCAGAATATTTCCTTTTATTACAATATTGGTTTATCGGACAGTTTTATTTATTATATAAAGTTGTAAATATGTCTAAGAATAGCTCATATGCATTGTTAAGGTCAGCTTCATTCTTTACTTCATTCCAATTATACTTTATTAATTATTTTCTAAATGCAGAAATAGTTTCTTCTGTTCTTATTCTCTGGAATTTGATGTCATTGCACTCTTTTTTCCGACTAAAATTACAGTCATGATGAGTCACAAAGATTGGTAGGTGGTCAAATGTCATTCATTAAAATTCCAATTAAACAGCTGATTTCCATATTGTTTGTAAAGAATATTATCTATCAGAGTGGCAGAGTGCTGTTAGAGCACCACTGGGTCCTAAATGGAGCCTCACAGAGCTAGCATGGTTGTAGACTCGTGTTATTTTAGGTTACAACATGAGACAGACCTTAAAGTCCCCCTCCAGATACGTTTTAAAGTATATCAAAATACTCTACATGATTAGTATTTTGTTTGAAGTGCTCATATTATGCTCATTTTCAGGTTCATAATTGTATTTAGAGGTTGTACCAGAATAGGTTTACATGGTTTCATTTTCAAAAAAACATATTTTTGTCGTATTGCACATTGCTGCAGCTCCTCTTTTCCCCCTGTGTGTTGAGCTCTGTTTTAGCTACAGAGTGAGGCATCTCTGTTCCATCTTTGTTGGGAGTGGCACATGCGCAGCAGACGTTTTTATAAAAATAGGCTAACGATTGTGTCATAACCACGCGACTTACTGTCGTAGAGGAATTACCGTATAGTACAGGAGAAGCTCGCAGGCAGTTTTGACAGACATTAGCTGTTTAGTTTAATTACTAATGTTAACTAGCATTTTAGTTAGCAATAATTAGCCTGTACCTATGTTATCTCCTTACATATACCTACGCTCTCCGTCTCTGATAGATTGGGAATGATTGAGATTTCTCTTGGCACAGCTACCAGAAGACTTACAACGTTCAGAGACGTTGTTCACGTCACATCGGCGGCGGGAAGCTAAGTTCGCAGCTGCGCAGTAACGCTCAGTAAGTCTTAACCATCACCGGAAAAGTGCTGGTAAGAGGCTTCACTTGTCATTTTTATATACTGTCTATGGCAGTAGCTAGGTAAGGACTACTAGCCAGTCAGAAGCAGAGTATGAGGGCGTGCCATGCTAGCAGCTAGGCAAGCATTATAACGTGTTACAAAGTGACCACGTTCATCATAGAAGTAAAGGCTGGACTACAACAGAGCAGTTTGGAGCAGTTAGTGAACAGTGTTTTCTGTTGGAGATGGTAAGTCCCTTTGGGGGGGACTTTGGACTTTTTCACTTTGTAAACCTATAACATGCACAAAAAAGATATATAACACAATAAAGGAAAAGGGAAAATCCAAAAAGTATAATATGAGCACTTTAACATGGTTTTCCAATATAAAAAAAAACTCTGAAAAGGGACTGGAAGCACATTACTACTTCTTTCTTTCTCATTGAGAAATTCTGGATCCACCTCGCCACCATGTTTACTTGTTAGCTTTTAACTTGTAACTGGCGTCGGCTGACACATCGGCGATGAGGTTTCAGGTTTCTTTTTTCCGGCTTTTGCAACTTGGACAGAAATCGTGACGTACCAAATCCATCTTGCCCAGGGTATGTTTGAATCACAGATTTGAAGGAAGTGCACAGGTTCAATAGAGAAGTGTGAAAACGCCTCTCATCCAGGGGTGTAGCACAAAATTCTGGGCCCTGTAAAAAGGTATTTTCTATGGGCCCCTCCCCGCATCCACAGCTATTCATTCTAGCATCTTTTTGGGCCCTCCTCATATGAGGCCCCTGGGTACTCAGTCCCCTTTTTCCCCACCAGTCCAACGCCCCTGCTCTCATGTAACACACTTTGCACGGATACAAATAAGAACACACATTTTTGAGTGTATAGGATCTTTAATCTGCGAGAAAATCTTCATGTTAAACCTTGAAAGAACAATGCGCTGTCCGGAGAGCACAGAAACGGCGAGGAGGGGTTCCACATATCAAAGTTTCACAGTTTATGTTGAAGGATGGGTTCACATTTTTTTCAAGTCTGTCTCAATACAAGTACTCATATGCCCATTATGTAGATTGAAAGAGTTAGTCCCTGTAATCGCTCCTCCTGTCCATAATTGTTACCTTCCTAATGCGACTCAAATTGTGAGAAATGTGATGAATGTCACTATCCCCACATGTAGCTCAGTGAGAAAACAAGGATTTTTGGACTGAAGACTAGAACTTGTAAAATAATTGATCTGACTAGCTCAGATTGCTGAAGCCTCACTAGTTTTAGGAATGCACTTCTGCACCAAACAAGGACTGTCGATTTAGTTACCAATCTCTTAAAAATAGTCACGCCAAGAGGGCATAACTTCACAGCCAATTTTGACAGGAGGAATGATTAAAGGAACTCTTGAAATACACAGTTGGGAATGCAAATATTGTATTATATTTAGGGTTGGGTATCGTTTGGGTTTTTTCCGATACCGGTGCTAAATCGGTACTTTTAAAACTGTGCCTGTGCCTGAACCAATACTTTTTAAGAAAGTTAAAAAAAAAAAAAACAAGAAACAAGAAGGATAGGCCTACTAAACAACAGTCGGTGACATTTAGGAACACATTGTTTATTACTAAGGCCATATGGTGGTTAATGTAATAACTATAACTTATAATATACAATAACTTATTTCACCAGTAAATTGCTGTTGAACGACAAAAACAACTACCAGATGGGAAAAGGGTATTTTACAATAACTTTGAATGCACCGCAAGACTGTAGGTTACCAGTTTCAGTGAATGCACCTTTCCGACGTCAGTATCTGCTGCGCTGCAGAGCAGACTGTTGATATACAGTCACACTTTACACTGTTTAACGTTACCTGTAAGCATTTTAACCGTGTTTAATCCAACTGCTAGCTAAAGGTAGGCTAACGTTACCTGCTGTCGAGTGTAGTGTTCGTAGTTGTTCTTATTTGGTCTCGTTACTAGGGTACCGTTTGTCGGAACCGGGGACCTATTGGCACCGAGTTTCGGTACCCAACCCTAATTATATTGTTGTAGCCTAGGCTACTATAAAAGATAAACCACCCTACATAATCTACTAAATCAGACTGGGGCTGGGCGATATGGAGAAAATCAGTTATCAAGATATTCTTGACCAAATACATCAATGTCGATATTGTAGGGTTGACTATAGGTGCTTTAACAAAATATTTCCACAATTACATTTAGATAAATAATCAATAATGTGGATATAATGAATATGTGGTTCAAGGCAATTAATTGAACAGCAAGAACAGTCTAGTAAAGTCAGAAAATGACATCACTTTACAGTAATGCAGCCTTTAAAACCGGGAAAAGACCCAAATATGCCAATCATGAATATGTATTAAGACATTTCCCACCATAACAATTCCTGTAAAGACTCTTGAGAAGGAGGCCAAAGGTCGTCGGAGCTACTGCCTGGCCGGCAGAGCAGCGTGAGCAGTCAACCTTTACCAGAAAAGATCACACAACCTCATTGAGCTGGGAGCACAGAGCCTCTCCATCTTAAATCTCTACTCGTCCCACTAGACGTCCACTTCACAGACACTGCTGAGCTCAGGGTCTTATCACAGGGGCCCAGTTGTTCAAAAACCTTCAATCTGGATCAGAATGATCCGGATTTGGATATCCCATGTCTGTTTTTTATTTTGTGCCCTTTTTTTTAAAACACAGTCCAAATGGGACTAATATTACAACGTAGGCTTCTGTAGCTATAGAGACACATTGCGTCATACTCTGACAGCCGTGCCCGCCGGAGGGGAAAACAACTCTCCGCTCTCCACAGCCTTCCCATTCCTCCTGCTAATTCATCACGTCTCTATCCACTTTTGTCTTCATAAAAGCTCAGTTGTTTGGGTCGGAAGCTTATAAAAACTTAAGTTATGGGCTCTTTACATTGTTGGTAGTGAATATCACCACACAGCAGCTTTTAGGCATTTTTCTGTTTGCTAGCACACGGAATTGACGAGGAGGAAACCTTCACACAACGCAAGTCAATGGAGAGCTGAGAGTTCTTTTCTCCTCCGGTGGGGGGCGGGACTTAAATGCGCTCTGTCTCTATATAAAGAACGGGTAGAATAGCCAGCGTCATTTTAAAGGGGACCTATTATGCTCATTTTTAGCTTCATACTTGTATTTTGGATTTTTACTTGAACATGTTTACATGGTTTAGTGTTCGAAAAAACACTTTATTTTATTTTCTATGCAATTGGTAGGGGGGCAGTATCTCAGGCCGTAGGTAGTTGGATTGGGAACCTGAGGGTCACCAGTTCAAGTCCCCGTACGGACCGAAGTACGGAGGTGGACTAGTAGCTGGAGAGATGTCAGTTCACCTGCAAGGCACTGGCAGCCCACTCAGGGGCGGATCTACAGGGGGGCAAGGGGGGGCAGCTGACCCCCCGCTGTAGGGCCTTGCCCCCCCCCAGCTGCCCCCCTAACTTTGGTGTTCAAAAAACTGTGCTTGTAAAAACAAACTGCCACTATGTCCACACGCTTCTAAAAACATTGAAACAAACAATTAATTCATATTAATTAATAATATTTATAATAATTGTAGATGTAATCTTAGCCCCCTGCCCCTCAAATACTTAGCTACGTCCCTGCATCAAATGTGTAGAGGGCGTTCGCATCGCACAGTCTGGCTCGCACACAGCGAGTCTGCTGCGGTGTGGTGGCCCTGCATCCCGGCAACGACTGGAGCGACTAGCTGCCCCCCCTGTGCCTCTGAAGGTGAAGTCAGTTTCCCCAGGTGAAGTTTAAACACACGTTTAATTTAAAGTTACATTTGCAATAAATGTAATGGCGAGTCAGCATGAACAACAGCGCGTCTATTACGTTAGCCAAAAGTCAAATCGCTCCCTCATGACTTGTAAGAGCATTCGGCCCTTTGATTATTGTAGTTTTGATTTTAGTAAAGACAAGAACAGTATAATCAGTGGTGTAGTCTACGTGATACGCAGGTATACGCCGTATACCCACTAGGAAAAGTCAAGTATTTCCGTATACCCACTTACAAAAGCGCGATGATACGTAACAACATTGTTTGTGACAGAACTTTCTCACTTTCATTCATAACTCACCCCGTCTGTGTTGGGAAGCTCTGACATTTGGACCTTCGGCGTTTCCGTAGCCGTGCCCTGGATCTGACGTGAGCTCACTAACGTTACTAAGCAACAACAAGTTGCATTCTTTGCGCGGTCTTTCCTTTCTCGCAACTAGTTAGTTACCTAGAGTTTAAACTAAGTTTTATAAGTAACGAGATATGAAACTTTACTAAACAGACCTAAATAACACGACTTCAGAGTTTTCAAATGTCTGTCCCTGAAGCTGCTGCCGCGTCGGGTGACGCTGCAGCTGCCACAGATCATGATGACCCGGTCGTTAACGTTACCGTTACAAAAAACCAGCCCGAAAATCCTACCGCAACGTTACTGTTACCTGGTAAGTGAGAGTAGCTTATATGATACCGTGTGTGTGTGTGTGTGTGTGTGTGTGTGTGTGTGTGTGTGTGTGTGTGTGTGTGTGTGTGTGTGTGTGTGTGTGTGTGTGTGTGTGTGTGTGTGTGTGTGTGTGTGTGTGTGTGTGTGTGTGTGTGTGTCTGCCTGTGTATCTGTGTGTCTATGTGTGCGTGTGCGTGCGCGCCTGTGTGTGTGTCTGTGTGTCTATGTGTGTGTGTACCTGTGTGTCTGAATACTGCAGTAAACAGAATACAATGTTTATATTTCCTTGTTTCAGATGATGAGAGAGACAGTGAGAACTCCTGGCCTTCATAAGGTCAATGACTATGCAATATTAGAGTAAATTCTTAAATCTTAAATATGCATTGCTTTACACAATTAAATGACTATATGGTAATGTTAGTTAGCAATGGTCAGATAATTAACTAAAATAGAAACAGTGGAACTTTTTTCTCCTTCCGTCTGCTTTTTATGCATTTGTTAGCCATGGTGTTGAAGATTGTAAACAGTTTATTAAATACTTTTGAGTAAATGTAGGCCCTTATCAGCAGATTTTACTGCTAATCGATACAAAAGTTGTATGATGATGCTAATTATTAGTCATGGTTTTGTGTGGCAGTGTAGGGGTGTCGGTTAAACGGCTTATTTGTGTGATGTGATGTCCTGTTGCGTTCAGGTTCGGTTGCGTTTCTCAAAAAGTGTTGTTTTTCCAGGACTTTAAATAAACGGCATCAACACTTAAACGTCTGTTGCCCGTGTACAGTTCATATTCAGAAACGTCACAGTACCGACTGTATGGGGTGTCGCTCTGGGACAGGCGAGTATGAGGCTGGGAGGGGAAAATCACAGTGTACTCACTACAAAAAAATAGACTACACCACTGAGTATAATACCAAATATTACAAACTGGCATGTTTGAATTCATAACATTTACAGAGGGTCGCCGTTTCGGTGGCGTTACGTTACAACACACTACACAGCCCTGCTGAGACCGATCATTTGTAGGCCTATGTCATTAGTTAAGGAGTACTATACAATCCACTTCCTCTCACATATCACGGCAATAAGGCTGCACACATTAAACCAGGTGACATCCTTTACTGTCAAATTGGGAAAACAACAAATACAATGGGAGTAAGAAGGCTAATCTAAACACAACTGTTGTGTGCATGTAGTAAATCTCTTCTGATGTTATGTTTGTTAGGCTACTTATTAGCTACAGGGCCCTACAGTGTGATGTAATACAAGGATAACCAGAGCTTTTCACATCTTGACTTTTGCAGGCCAGAGTAGCTGGAGATATTAGCTGAAGCCTAAAAGTGGGGATATTGCCAGCCAAGAAAATTCTGAGTAGTGCACAGGAGGAAGAGGAGGCAAATGAAGAAGAAGGCAGTAAACTGGAGAGACCAGGCGGGTCAGAGCAGGGGAAGACCACAGAAGGAGATGCAGAAATAAGTGAAAGAGAAAAGGCAAATGAAGAATTGACTGTGAGGGATGAAGAGGAGGCTGCAGATTGAGAGAGAGGGACAGAGGCAGAGAGTGATCAGCATGAGGCAGATAAGGATGACAGGGAGGAAGAGGCCTGCAGTTACCCCTGGACCATATGGTATGTTTTTATTCTCCTTCCATATAAATTGCAGTACAGTCACTCAGTGACATGACATGTTTTCAGTTTTGGGCTATTTCCATTTGGTTGTATATGTTATAGGGAAGATTTACATATATATATATATATATATATATATATATATATATATATATATATATATATATATATATATATATATTATCTAATGATGTTTTACAGTTTCTCTATCATAGCATTTGTTTGACCTTTTGTTTGATCATAATTACTGATAAAATAAGACATGTTCTGTTCTATTTGTCTGTATCAGTAAATATGATCAAGCCATTTAATTCAATTTCAGCTAAATTCAATTTTATTTGTAGTATCAAATCGTAACAAGAGTTCACTCTTCTCAATACACTTTACAGATAGAGTAGGTCTAGACCACACTCTATAATTTACAAAGACCCAACAATTCCCCCAAGAGCAAACATTTGGTGCAACAGTGGCGAGGAAAAACTTCCTCTTGGGCAGAAACCTGAGCCTAGACAGACCCAGGCTCTTGGTGGGTGGTGATCTGCTGCTGCCGGTTGGGACACAGAGACACTGATATAGATATACAGATATGGAGAATTATGATTCATAATAATTATAGCAGTTGGTATGATAAACGGTGGCAATGATAGTCACAATAAAGATAATGGAACTATGACTAGAAATAATAGTTCTAGCAGTTCAGGGCGTAGCAGGGTGTTGCGGGGCCTAGTAGGACATAGCAGTGCGTTTAACATATGGGGGTTCTTATGTACCGTCTTCCCCTGCCACCCTGCCAAGATCTCTCGCTACCCCTTTGCCACCCCATGTAAAATTTTCTAGATCCGCCACTGAGCCCACTCCCTCTGACATCTCTCCATTTTTCCATTTCTGTGTGTGTGTGTGTGTGTGTGTGTGTGTGTGTGTGTGTGTGTGTGTGTGTGTGTGTGTGTGTGTGTGTATATATATATATATATATATATATATTTTTTTTTTTTCAGGCCTGTGTGTAGTGATTTCGAACTTAAGAGTGTAAATTGTAATTCCCCCACTGGGGATCAATAAAAAGTATAAATTAAACTACATTTGACTCATTGATTGAGTCAAAAGAAAGTGATGAATAAAAGGTAAAGTTAAATAAGTTTTGGGACACAGTTTGTTGGGGACTATATACATGTTTACTTTATGTGCTTTATCACTTGAATGGTTAAACATATCAAGAGCAAAACATAGATAAATGTATATATACACTACACAATACAAATGTATTGACCAATTTAAAGGTTTTCTTACATTTTGCTTCTGAAATTCACCCTGAATCCGCCCTTCAGGATAATCCCAATTAGTTTTGCATCCCAATCCTATTAAAGGTTTTGAACAAATACTGAAGGTTTGATTCTGATCTAATACTATTTCAGAATCATTTATTTCTTTAGAGCAACCCATTTTTTTAAGATTGAATCTAATCTAATCTAAATCTGATTACTTGTCAAATTTGGACTGCAGATGTAAATTAGCCTGTGGCTAACTCTGGTACAATGCATTAAATGGTAACATTTATGTTTAAAGCTGTACATGGTCCCTACTAAATAAATCTATTAAAAAAACAAAAATAAAAAAAACAATGGGGCCAAGGATAGCTTAGAAAACAGCTGGGGAAAAGGGTCTCTGGACACTGTTATCACACATTTTTCGAGGCATGTGAGCAAAACTTTTTTTAAATAAGTAGTCATCTAAGATATGGTCGGTCAATGACTAAGACTGATGGCCAGTAATAAATGCTGTGGACTCGGCATGGATATGATCAGCAACAACCCTAATGCCTGGCTTTAATTTCCTGTTCATGAGGGGACGGTGCATTAGTGGTCATCAGTCAACGTGAGACTCATGCTGCTAGCCCGCTTAGTTTTCGCTGCAGCTATCACAAATCTATTTGCCTCAAGTTTCAAAATCCTCTATACGTTAAGTAACATTCTAAAATGTCACTGACTCAAAGCTAACCAGTGAAGCAATGAGGAAAAAATATTTCAAAATAAGAAACGCTTACAGAGAAACAAAAAGTCATATTTAAATTTGCATGTAAAGCTTGAAGTTTTTATGAGATCATATATATATATATATATATATATATATATATATATATGATCTCATAAAAAGTAAAAAAACTACAAACTTAAAGCTTTACATGCAATAAATATATATATATATATATATATAAATAAATATATATATATATATATATATATAAATAAATATATATATATATATATATATAAATATATATATATATATATATATATATATATATATATATATATATATATATATATAAATATATATATATATATATATATATAAATATATATATATATATATATATATATATATAAATATATATATATATATATATATATAAATATATATATATATATATATATATATATATATATAAATATATATATATATATATATATATAAATATATATATATATGTATATGTTCTCCGGGAACCATCACCTTATCGTGGTGGAGAGGTTTGGGTGTCCCTATGAACCTGAGGGCTGTGTTGTCTGGAGCTTTGTGCTCCTGGTAGGGTCTCCCATGGCAAAGTGGTCTCAGGTGAGGGGCCAGACGAAGAATGGTTCAAAAAACCCTATGAAAAAACGAGGAAGGGATAGAGAGACCCTGCCCGGAGGAAGCCCGGGGCCCCCGTCTGGAGCCAGGCCCAGAGGGAGGGCTCGTCAGCGAGCGTCTGGTGGCCGGGTTTGCCACGGAGCCCGGCCGGGCACAGCCCGAAAAAGCTACGTGGCACCTATCTCTCCAGCCCATGGGCCCACCACCTGTGGGAGGAACCGCTGGGGTCAGGTGCGCTGCCACACGGGTGGCGGTGAAGGTCAGGGGCCTCGACGGACCAGACCCGGGCAGCAGAGGCTTGCTCTGGGGACATGGAATGTCACCTCGCTGTGGGGGAAGGAGCCGGAACTTGTGCGTGAGGTGGAGCGCTACCAGTTGGATCTGGTGGGGCTTACCTCTACGCATAGTCTCGGTTCTGGAACCGTACTCCTGGAGAGGGGTTGGACTCTTTTCTTCTCCGGAGTTGCCCAGGGTGTGAGGCGCCAGGCGGGTGTGGGGATACTCACAAGTCCCCGGCTGAGCGCCGCAACGTTGGAGTTTACCCCGGTGGACCAGAGGGTCGCCTCCCTACGCCTGCGGGTTGTTGGGGGGAAAACTCTGACTGTTGTTTGTGCATATGCACCAAACAAGAGTTCAGAGTATTCGGCCTTTTTGGAGACCTTGAATGGAGTCCTGTATGGGGCTCCGGAGGGGGACTCCATAGTTCTGCTGGGGGACTTCAACGCACATGTGGGCAATGACGGAGATACATGGAGAGGCGTGATTGGGAGGAACGGCCTCCCTGATCTAAACCAGAGTGGTTGTCTGTTATTGGACTTCTGTGCTAGTCATGGATTGTCTATAACAAACACCATGTTCGAACATAGGGATGCTCATAAGTGTACTTGGTACCAGAGCACCCTAGGCCGAAGGTCAATGATCGATTTTATAATCGTTTCATCTGATCTGAGGCCGTATGTTTTGGACACTCGGGTGAAGAGAGGGGCGGAGCTGTCAACTGATCACCATCTGGTGGTGAGTTGGGTCAGGGGGTGGGGGAAGACTCTGGACAGACCTGGTAAACCCAAACGGGTGGTGCGGGTAAATTGGGAACGTCTGGAGGAAGCTCCTGTCCGACAGACCTTCAACTCACACCTCCGGCGGAGCTTTTCGTGCATCCCTGTGGAGGCTGGGGGCATTGAACCTGAGTGGACAATGTTCAAAGTTTCCATTGCTGAAGCTGCGGCAGGGAGCTGTGGTCTTAGGGTCTTAGGTGCCTCAAGGGGCGGTAACCCTCGAACACCGTGGTGGACACCGGTGGTCAGGGAAGCCGTCCGACTGAAGAAGGAGTCTTTCCGGGATATGTTATCCCAGAGGACTCCGGAGGCAGTTGCAAGGTACCGAAGGGCCCGAAGGACTGCAGCCTCTGCCGTGAAAGAGGCAAAGCAGCGGGTGTGGGAGAAGTTCGGAGAAGACATGGAGAAGGACTTTCGGTCGGCACCAAGGCGCTTCTGGAAAACCGTCCGCCACCTCAGAAGGGGGAAGCGGGGAACCATCCAAGCTGTGTACAGTAAGGATGGGACGTTGTTGACCTCAACTGAGGAGGTAATAGGGCGGTGGAAGGAGCACTTTGAGGAACTCCTAAATCCAGCTGATGCGCCCTCTTTGTTAGAGGCAGAGCTGGAGGATGACGGGGGATTGTCGTCAATTTCCCTGGTGGAGGTCACTGAGGTAGTCAAACAACTCCACAGTGGCAAAGCCCCAGGGATTGATGAGATCCGTCCAGAAATGCTGAAAGCTCTGGGTGTGGAGGGGCTGTCTTGGTTGACACGCCTACTCAACATTGCGTGGAAGTCTGGGACAGTGCCTAAGGAGTGGCAGACCGGGGTGGTGGTTCCCCTCTTCAAAAAGGGGGACCAGAGGGTGTGTACCAATTACAGGGGTATCACACTTCTCAGCCTCCCTGGTAAAGTCTACTCCAAGGTGCTGGAAAGGAGGGTTCGGCCGATAGTCGAACCTCAGGTTGAAGAGGAACAATGCGGATTCCGTCCTGGGCGTGGAACAACGGATCAGCTCTTTACTCTAGCAAGGATCCTGGAGGGAGCCTGGGAGTATGCCCATCCAGTCTACATGTGTTTTGTGGATCTGGAGAAGGCATATGACCGGGTCCCCCGGGAGACTTTGTGGGAGGTGCTGCGGGAGTATGGGGTGAGGGGGTCCCTTCTCAGGGCCATCCAATCTCTGTATGACCAAAGCGAGAGCTGTGTCCGGGTTCTCGGCAGTAAGTCAGACACGTTCCAGGTGAGGGTTGGCCTCCGCCAGGGCTGCGCTTTGTCACCAATCCTGTTCGTAGTATTTATGGATAGGATATCGAGGCGTAGTCGTGGTATGGAGGGGTTGCAGTTCGGTGGGCTGGGGATCTCATCGCTGCTCTTTGCAGATGATGTGGTCCTGATGGCATCATCGGCCTGTGACCTTCAGCACTCACTGGATCGGTTTGCAGCCGAGTGTGAAGCGGCTGGGATGAGGATCAGCACCTCTAAATCTGAGGCCATGGTTCTCAGCAGGAAACCGATGGAGTGCCTTCTCCAGGTAGGGAATGAGTCCTTACCCCAAGTGAAGGAGTTTAAGTACCTTGGGGTCTTGTTCGCGAGTGAGGGGACAATGGAGCTGGAGATTGGTCGGAGAATCGGCGCAGCGTGGGCGGTATTACATTCTGTTTATCGCACCGTTGTGACGAAAAGAGAGCTGAGCCAGAAGGCAAAGCTCTCGATCTACCGGTCAGTTTTCGTTCCTACCCTCACCTATGGTCATGAAGGTTGGGTCATGACCGAAAGAACGAGATCCAGGGTACAAGCGGCCGAAATGGGTTTCCTCAGGAGGGTGGCTGGCGTCTCCCTTAGAGATAGGGTGAGAAGCTCAGTCATCCGTGAGGAGCTCGGAGTAGAGTCGCTGCTCCTTCACGTCAAAAGGAGCCAGTTGAGGTGGTTCGGGCATCTGGTAAGGATGCCCCCTGGGCGCCTCCCTAGGGAGGTGTTCCAGGCACGTCCAGCTGGGAGGAGGCCTCGGGGAAGACCCAGGACTAGGTGGAGGGATTACATCTCCAACCTGGCATGGGAACGCCTCGGGATCCCCCAGTCAGAGCTGGTTAATGTGGCTCGGGAAAGGGAGGTTTGGGGTTCCCTGCTGGAGCTGCTCCCCCCGCGACCCGACCACGGATAAGCGGACGACGATGGATGGATGGATGGATATATATAAATATATATATATATATATATATAAATATAAATATATATATATATATAAATATAAATATATATATATAAATAAATATATATATATATATATAAATAAATATATATATATATATATATATATAAATAAATATATATATATATATATAAATAAATATATATATATATATATATAAATAAATATATATATATATATATATATAAATAAATATATATATATATATATATATAAATAAATATATATATATATATATATATAAATAAATATATATATATATATATATATAAATATATATATATATATATATATAAATATATATATATATATATATATAAATATATATATATATATATAAATATATATATATATATATATATAAATTACAACCCCAAATCAGAAAAAGTTGAGACAGTATGAAAAACACAAATAAAAAAAGAAAGTAGTGATTTCTAAATGTACTTTGACTTGTATTTCATTGCAGACAATGTGAACACAACATATTTCATGTTTTGTCTGGTCAACTTAATTTCATTTGTAAATATACATCCTTTCCTGTCATTCAGACCTGCAACACATTCCAAAAAAGGTTGGGACAGGAGCAGTTTAGGGCTAGTAATCAGGTAAATTGGTTAAATAATGATGTGATTTGAAACAGGTGATGTCAACAGGTGATTGTAATTATGATTTGGTACAAAAGCAGCATCCAAGAAAGATCTAGTCCTTTAGGAGCAAAGATGGGCCGAGGATCGCCAGTTTGCCAACAAATACGTGAGAAAATTATTGAAATGTTCAAAAACAATGTTCCTCAAAGAAAGATAGGAAGACATTTGCTTATTTCACCTTCAACAGTGCATAACATAATTAAAAGATTCAAGGAATGAGGAGGAATTTCAGTGTGTAAAGGACAAGGGCGCAAGCCTAAGCTGAACAACCGTGATCTCCGATCCCTCAGGCAGCACTGCATCAAGAATCGTCATTCATCTATAAGTGATATCACCACATGGGCTCAGGACTACTTTGGTAAACCTTTGTCAAGTACCACAATACGTAGTTACAGCCACAAATGCCAGTTAAAACTGTACTGTGCCAAAAGGAAGCCCTATGTTAACAGCGGTTTAGACAGTAATGGCTGTGTTGAGTCATTTTGAGGGGACAGCACATTTACACTGTTATACAAGATGTACACTTCATACTTTACATTGTAGCAGTGTAATTTCTTCAGTATTGTCCCATTAAAAGATATAATTAAATATTTACTAAAATGTGAGGAGTACTCACTTTTGTGAGATACTGTGTGTGTGTGTGTGTGTGTGTGTGTGTAAATCGATGACCAATTGATACCACTATATGGGAACATTTGGGTATGTATATATGTGCATATATATTTGTTTTTTATTCCCCTCGTGTACCTATTTAAATACTGTATTTTCCTATGTATGTAGGAATAAGTGCTTTATTTATTTTTAGGCAATTTTATGAATCCGTTTTATTTAAAAAGGGGGGGAAAACAAGAAATCATGACCATGTTGGTTTCAAACATGTTAACTTAATTAAGCGTATTGTTACAACTTTATGTAAACAACAACAAGAAAGAACTGGCAAAGTCATACTCCAAAATAAATAATAATGAAAAAAATTTGACTCAAATGCATTGCACATTTTGAGACTGTACAGCACCTCATTTAAACTATAATGGAGTTAGAGAAAGAACACCATAAACTACGACCTGAGAATCACCAGAGCGTTTTATTGACACCTGCTGATGACAGAGTATTAACAACTATTACTTAGATTACAAATGTTTATGTATGATCACTCACTTTACATATTTAAAACGTATGGAAGCCCAGTGAACTGTAACATCTATGCTACACCAATGTGTGGTGGAAAGATTTGGTTAAGACAATCACAAGTTTTTCAATGTTAGCTACATTTTTCAACAAGTAAAAAGCTCAACGTCCGCAAATCAAGTCAAAATTAACACCCGACATGAAGCTGAGATAATGGACCCAAAATACAGTGGACCGGGACACAAAGCGGCAGGTAATCCCTAGCATTCCATTTCAGCCATACGTACACACTAAAATTGATTTTCTATGTCAAGCATTCAAGGCCTAAGCAACAGCATGGCGCTTACATCAAATACAGCTTGAGTGAGTCCCACTAGATCTTTATATGGAGTTGTTTGAATATCATTGCGTGTTTTGTCTGCAGTACGGGCCTCTTGACTTCTATTTTCCCTTCATGAGGTTTCCTACACAGCTTACAAAATGAGCTTCTGTTTCAGTGACACGTAAAAGCATTGCAATCCCATATAATCACACATATTTGCTATCCCCACTTCCCTGTGGCAGCAAAGTGGCTATTGCTTACACATGTAGGGAGTGCTGCAGTCAGGGGGTCAATATTATTCACTGTCAATATTTCCATGTAGCGGGCTGGAGCCATTATGGTCTCTTAAGTGCACTCGGTCAGCGGGAGTCCTCTTCCAGAGCAGAGTGCACTCGGGCCTCCAGCTGGTCTGCCAGGGGCCGAGCGCCCGGGTTTGAGGCGAGCATGTCTAAAAGCAGGGCGCACATGGCTGGACCGGGCGGAGGTGGCAGCGGGGGCGCCCTCTTAAACTTCATAGGGATACACAGCTGGAGGTCGGCGTTCTCCCACAAAGCTTCCCCCAGCGGTATCAGCCAGCCGGAGCGACCCTTGCACACGTAGGCACCTAAACGGGGAAACACCGGGGAAGACGCGGTTAAGGTTCCTGGCTGACAGCAGCAACAGAGACTGCAGGGAGCCCCTTCGTGTCTGTGGGCCACACTTTGTATTTGCAAGTAGTCGAGTGCCTACTGGTGAGACGTATTTCTACGAATTGCCAACACAGATCAAGTGCTTTTTGAAGGACAAAGAAGAGAGTGTTTGACCTCGAAATTTAAAAGATTCTTTAAAAAATACTGGAGGCCCTTTGTCTCATCACAACAACTTTGTATTCCTTGTACTCTTAAAAAAAAAAAAAAAATCACTGAAACACTTATTTCATAGCCAGCCATACATACATACATACATACATACATACATACATCATATATACTTGTTGTACATGTCCTTATTGCACCGTGGGTCGGAGAGAAACCTATTTTCAATTGCTCTGTATGTCTGGCACATATTGCAGAACTGACAAAGTTGACTTGACGTGAATATAACGCAACGTATTACAGTCATCATTCGGTCGAACTAATCCAACATTAGATCATTTGGTCATGCTCATGTTGAGTCCAACGTTTGTTAAATATACTTTCAGGATTAACAGGGGGGTTCCCTTCACTTCATATAGTTAATAACGACCCTGTTAACACTTTTGATTGCCGCTGATACTAGATTGGTCTCTGCGTTGTGTGTAGACCAACGGCTGACAGCCACAGAGAGCTCCGATGTTGACGAGGATTTATTGCTAACAAGCCTTTTACTTTGTAATAATCAAAGGAAACTTAAAGCTGTAGTGCGTAGTTTCTGTCGCCCCCATGAAGAATGTAAAGTAATGACAACAAGACTGTCGGCGCGTCCACATGATACAAGCCTTCATTCTCCACACAGTTGCTAGTAGCCAAGGAGGACACGGAGGATTGAAAAAAAACATGACCTCTTCAGAAAAGGTAATTATCATCACTCGAGTTTCTGCGCGCGAAAGTCGCCGGACGCCACAATCTTCTGAACATAACCATACTGAGAAATACAGAGCGAGTTTTGTGGAGCTGGCAGTCTCAATTAGCTTTGTAGCAACTCATTTGGCAACGGCTTGAATGTAACGGACATTCAGTAATATCAAAAAGCTAAAACTTTAATATGCAAGAAGCATATGTTACCTGCTTCTAAGTTGCATTACAGCAAAACAACTGGACTGGTCTTATGCAGTAGGCCTTGATGAATGGAGGATTCATCAATCTTGCTGATTAGACCTCAGAAGTTGTACTAAGATCAGCTTCCTCTTTCTTTCATACCATTATGATATTAATAATTCAGGATTTTGGCTGCAGATCAGAATAATTAAGACAAAGTTTTGAAAGACAAAACTTTTAAGCTGTACCTTGAATTGGTCTTTTGTCTTTGACACTTTCTAGACTAAATGATTAATTGAAGAAATGAGCAGATTAAGGAGTAGAAGAATAGCATTAGTTGCAACCGAAATAAATTAAAGAGGATTATCTGGGAAACTAATTGGTACTAATAAGTACCATAGAGTCTCTACCCACCTTTAAAACATCCCTCGAAACCCACCTATTCCGAAAAGCCTACCCCACATGACTCCACTCTCCATCAAAATCACGGATAGATTGTTTACTTTTAGTTTTTTTAAAGGTTTATTTTAATTTAATTAGATTTGCCTTTTTAATTGTATCTTGTTAATTGAATTGTGTATGTTTTTAATTGCAAATCAGAGCTGTAGCAACTCAGTATTTTGCTGTATAATGAATTGTCTCAGAAATAATTGCGATTAACAATATAACTGTCTTCCAGTCAAATTATAAAAAGTATGTTTGTTTTTTTTTTTTTACAAACTAAAGAAAAAGTTAAAGTCCAATAAGTTATTGGACTTCAACTTTCATTGCACTTACAATAACGAGTGTAGCTGTCCTCAATTTAGGTCATCCTGTCATCTCCGTTTTTTCCTGCATCTGCCGTGTGTCTGCGTGCGTCAGTCGTGGGGGGAACTGAGCAGCAGCCCCGCCCGATGCAGAGAGCTGACAGGATTGAAACAGCAGCAGCTTTCAGCAACTTTAGGGTGAAAAAACGTTACAGCGTACACTGATGTTAACATGTATACAGGCTGGCAGGACGGTCTGAAATGTTTTGAACGGCCTTTCGCTGTACGTATTGTTGGTAAGTGTGAGATGTTCGAGTCACACACGTCTCGTCTTTATATCAGAAACAAGGAAATGCATTTGGTGACGTACATGTCTTACGTCAACACGTTCTCACTCCCGCTTGGTCATTGGCTCTCAGAGTCACATACTGATACAACGTCTGACACGTGGGACTGCTGGGATTGGTTGAAGTCGTGGGAAACTCCGGTTATTGGTCAAATTTGCGGAAAAGTTGCGGGATTGGTCAAAATCCGCGTGAATTGTTGCAATGGCGACATCGCGAAATCCTGGGATCTTAGCTAATGTTAGCAATTCATTTTGGTTAAACAAAGAAAACGCAAATACGTAAAAAAAAAAAAAGAAAAGACAATTAGACAATCATGCAGGGTTTTTCCTGGCTCAAAATGGGCACGACAGTAAGTATGATCTGTCCACGTACAGTAAATTGCTCAAACACATTTATAAAGGACTGGAATTGCTATTTTTATTCTCAATTCTTGTCATTTCGGTGCTGGGGATTTTCCTGTGGGGCTGGCTAAAAACGTCCTCTATGCAGGAAAACCCCTGTCATGTAATAATTGTTACGAGCCTACCAGCAATGATTTCCCAACCCGACTGAGCAAAAAGTCAACCGGCGCTGGGCTTCCAGAAGGACAAACACTAGAGGATGTGTCTTGCTCCTTGACTATGCTCTCTCCGCTCCCCTGCCTAGCCAAATAACTGTGGGGGTGTGTGGGTCTTGAGAGAGGATAGAGTAAAATAATGGACCATTTTATCTGTCTGTGAAAAGCCTCCAGCTGCCTCTCCCCATTTCCTCACTGACAAAGAGGATTGTGATCAGGGCTGCTAAATTCCATTTTGCCTTCCCTTTTCTTTTATTTGAATCGTCTCCCTCCAATCGGAACCATTTCATTCAGCCTAATGGCGTATCAATGACTCAGGGAGGTTCTCAGACACTAAACCTCGGGATAATGGTTCATATCTCCCTGCCTTCAAGTCAGCTATGGCCATTTTTTTTGTGAATAAAATGAGACATCTGTATAACGGCCATTTCATTACTCTCTGACAGTGGAGCGCAGAGCGGAACCGGGCCCCCGTGTCCATTAATACGCTTCCTCATCCTATGGCCACATGGGGGCTCTGACAAAAATCGGACATTAAAGTCCGAATGCTGTTCTGCACAGCTATACTTGAATGAAAAGATTTTCTCCGATTCTTCTGAATATGGATATAGTTTGTTTCTCTCTGGATTAGGGTGTTTCTATAGCTTGTAAATATGTAAATACTTTTGTTTGGTCTTCTCCCTTTCTTTGTAGATTTGTTTTACTTCAAATATACAACGTAGTGAGTTTGTGATTGTTTGGCTAAAGATTTTTTTCTATAGTCAGTGTTTTATTATGAACATAACATTTTATTTCCCATAAAAGAAAAGTTACAAAAATGTTTGTGCATAATGTTAATTATAGGAAAGAAGAAAAATCTGCAGGTCAAAAGAATCGGCCAAGAAAATTGCAATCGGTGCATCTCTAGACCCAAAGGTGGCTAAGAAGATGAAGAAAATATTAAATTAATATGAAGGAAACTGGTATCTCAAGTGCTTCCAACAACAGCACGTTTGGAGCAGGAAAGGCTTAATTACACACTGTCCGCTTGTATTAGAAGAAATAGAGCTACTATAATCTATATCAAAATGTACATAGCATAAATCATCCACCACTTCGCCATTTAGATGTACGACTGTGCCACCCAGGGTGGATGAATGTATGATGTATAGTATGTGACATTTTTAATATGTGCCAGTTAATTAAGTCAAACTCGGTTCAGTGTGATGCGTCATCAACCTGCCGGACCACACACACACACATACACACACACACACACACACACACACACGACCTTTTCAACCTCTGTGTGAGTGCTCCGACTGCTGAGGGGGGATACAACTTGCACTTGAAGAGTAAAATCCGTTTTATGTCTGTGGTGCAATCCGAAAGAGACTCACACCGATAAGAAAAGAAAAAAAAAGCATAATATGAGCACTTTAAGACTTAAGGCCTAAAATTTTGATTTTGGAATTTTAGACTTTTTATTACTTAAGACCCTGCAGAAACCCTGCTGTATTCACATACAGGTATTTAGAACTTTTAAGTTAAGGAAAAACTCAGGAGCAGCACGACTCATTAATGTGAAGAAGGTTGGGGAGACTTATGACTTACACAGAAGCATTTAATGAACACTCAATTGAAGAGCCAATTAAGCAGACAGTACCGTTTAACCAACATGTGTTATTGTTCAGTGCCATCCCAACTCTCTGAAGTGCCTGTCTTCCTGAAGGTGTATTTAAACTCATGCAGGAGGCGTTACGTTTAGCTGAACCTTAAACAAACATATTGCAGGCACCGTAAACACAGATGCTAAAGTTTGGTTCAGCTTGTCTCTCTCTCTGGAAAGTATGCTAAAGTGTGGCAGGCCCACCGACGGAATATTCTCGTCCCCTGACCTGTGACCTATGAAGGGCCTGATGTTGTCTAAGCTTTCCCTTTAGTCTCATCATACCACGATATGGTGTTTCCGGAAATTCCACAACATAAATGTCTTGCCAAATGAATTAAAGGCCTTTTATTTTTTGTAACCAACCTTGAGTGCTTGGATATTGGGGGAGGCATCGGGTATACTCAAATCTCTCTTTCTCTTCTCGATCTCAATTCAATTTATAGTGTCAAATCATTACTGGAGTTCTCTCAGGACACTTTATAGATAGGAGTAGGTCTAGACCACACTCTATAATTCACAAAGACCCAAACAAGTCAGCTCAATCTCTTTCTCTCTGGTCTTTTCTGTTGACTCTCCACTGTACACTTACCCAGTTGTTCTTGCGGGGCCCCTTCCTCCAGAAAGGTGATTCTCTCCAGGACCGCCCAGAACATCACACCCAGGGAGAAGATGTCCGCCTGGGCCGAGTAGGTCAGTCCCCCCCACACCTCTGGAGCCATGTAGAAGTCAGAGCCACAGGTGGAGGAGAAGTGCTGCCTGGTCAGATCCCCGTCCAACAGACCTTCACTCATCTTGCTCAGACCAAAGTCTGCCACCTACAGGTACGACAGGCAGACTCACTGAATAACGAGCAGTGTGTGCTTTGTGTTGGCATAAGGCTTGTTTCACTAATGTATGACTCTAGAACCTTTCTTCTCTAGAGAGAGAAATCTCTAGTCTCTAAAAGAGTAAAATAGTAATGTCCTGATACCCGATGCTTTATTTTCCCCCTTTGAAAAAAGCATGTAGAGATTTGTAGAGGAGGGCTGAGAAGCACATTATGTTGCAATAAGTGGATGTTAACTCAGTAGACCTGAAACGATCAGTGATTTATCGATTAGTCCATCGACAGAATCAACTATTTTTGATCAGCACTTTAATCATTTTAAGTAAAAATGCAAATTATTTTCCGATTTCAGTTCCTCAAATGTGAATATTTGCAGGTTTTCTTTGGATTTTATGATAGTAAACTGAACTTATTTGGATTTTGGACTGTTGGTCTAACAAAACAACACATTTGAATATGTAAACTTGCTTCTTTTTTTAAATCAATTTTTACTTTCAATTTATGGACCAAATTAATTGACAGACTATGTGCACTATCACCAAAATTCCACTTGAACAGGAAAAAACTGGGCCTCATGTTGTGATGTCGATATAAAATTTCAAGTCAAGGCACTTGTGGACTGGAGACTTAATTTAAAAAAAAAAAAAAATCACCCTGTATTTAGCATAAATAAGCCCTCAGTAGGATGTCTAAGATAAAGGCTTGGGAGGGTAGATATACATGGTGTATTTTTATTGTCATTTAGCCCTTTAAATAAAGGATTTACCCCACAAACAATATGCTGAATGCTTGGAATTTTACTTTATGACCACAATGTTGTGCCAGATAATATCTCTAATTTATCAACTTATCATACTCCTCTTTTTAAAGCACCTGTGGTAATGTTCTATAACTCCTGACATGCACCTGATAAAAATGTTCTTAGTATTTTGTATTTCAATTGTTTTGGTACAAGGCAAGGACAGCATTTTTTTTTCTTTCAATAATTCTTTCATGTTGCTTTTTGTTAGGCTATATTGTTTATTATGTCTCAAGTTTACTGCTACAGTGAAAACCAAACACTGTCTGAAGGCACACACACACACAAAAAAAATAAAAGTACTACAATGCTTTCAATGTTAGTTTTCCAAAAAGCTGTGTACTTACTCTAGGACACGTGTCAAACTCAAGGCCCGGGGGCCAAATCCGGCCCCTCGCAAATTTGGATCCGAACCACATATCAATTTAGGTTCACCACAGATTTTGGCCCGACTAGTTGTGCAATATAACAAAGTCAGGAAACAGATTTTGGCAGATTTGCTGACTTTGAGCCTCAGACATTCCCACAACAATATTCAGGTGAAACAGGTTGTTGTTAGTCAGCTGTGTGGGAGCCTGCTTTTAAAAAAAAATGTAATCTTTGTTTTACATGATTTGCTAAATTCTGTGATGACTTTTTTAGGGTTCTTTGTCAACCAAACTGTATGGGAGAAAGCTATATAAAAGTGAAAAAAAATGTAATGTGTTGCGGACATAACATTTTTTTCACTTTAGTATTTTCCATTTGTCCAAGCACCTGCCAGAAGGTGGGCTGTGCACACAATTACTTTTATAAAAGAAAGCTATACAAGACATGCAACAATACAGCCAAAGATATTTCACTTTTCGGTTAAATAAAAGCAGTCAGTAAACTATACATGTCTGGCCCTTATTGTGATTCTCATTTCCAGTGTGGCCCTTAGTGAAGTTGAGTTTGACACCCCTGCTCTAGGAGAGTGCCACTTGGTCTGGCGTAAACGTTGTCATGTCATAACAATCTACCTACCTTGACAACGGGGCCTCTTGGTGTCACACAGACCAGCACATTGTCAGGCTTCAGGTCTCGGTGGGTGATCCCCAGACTATGCAGGAAGGCCAGAGCACTGCAGAGCTGTCGCACCACGCTGTGGTTACGCTGGGAGTCGGGTGGCCTGGAGAGCAGATACTGATTCAAGTCGCCCCCATCACAGTACTCCATCACAAGCCACAGAGCCAAGCAACGCAGGGGTCCCGGCTGCTCTTCCTCCGTCTGGGCCGGTCTCTTCCTGGCTCTGTTTTGAGGCCTTTGTGGGGTTGTAGAATCACATGCATTTGATTTAGTCTTGTACTGGAGTGGGTGCTTGGCCTCAACAGTGTTGGTCCTGTCCTGAAGTCTTGAGACAGAGTCGGTCCCCCGCTGGGTGGCATTCCTTTCCTGACTGTGTGGTGCTCCGACTATAGTGCCTTTCAGCACGCTCTCAACTAGACGTGGAGGCAGTTTCCCTGGTTTTAGGGGCTTCAGGCTCCTTGGCCCAGTCTGAAGCAGGCAGCTGTGGAGTGCAATGATATTGGCATGGCTCTTGGCAGTGGCTCTCATGGCCCACAGCTCTTGCAGGTAGAGTTCAATGCACTCCGGGTTGCTGCAGGGCAGCCGCTTGATTGCCACCCTCTGTCCTGTTTTGGCCATACGGCCCTCAAAGACAACACCATAGCTGCCTCGTCCTACCTCCCTCTCTAAAGTGTAGAGCTCCTCCATCTCTCACAGGGAATGGAGACTAATGCCAGAGCTAAGAGAAATAAAATAATAAGGTTAGTATGATAATAAATTACACGTAGCGTCAACGTAGCTACAAAACCGTTAGCTAAACGAGTCGAACGTTAACTGTGAAAGAGCTGACAGACGTTTAGCTAGAGAACGTTACAGCACTTTAGCTGACTGCTTTTTAAGTTTAACTGAGCTAGCTACGTAATTACCAGAGCCCCCAAAATTAAAGCTACAGATGATAAACGTTAATTTAACGCAGCTGGTGTTCCTAACGCTAACATTAGCTACACTTCACAACTAACGTAACATTATGTGCTACAGCTAACGTTATTTACTCCCCAAATAACTTAGCTTTCCTGTTGTTTTTTCCAAGTTGAAGTTAACAATACATAGACATAAGTTACTATACAAATGACTTACATTTTCGAAGTGGCCTCGAGACCATATAAAGTAAGTTACTGAATACGCTTAACATGGCGCTGTCTGTAGCCACCATGAATGTATTTTAAGCCACACAAGCGTTATATAAAGTTAACGTTGGTTTAAAAGGGAAGCGACACACAAACAAAGCTCTGGCTTCAAATGAGCTCTCGTTATTTTGATTTTAAACTTACCCACAATACTTCAGCTTACATTACCTGCAATGAATCGATTTGAATCTGCAATCCAGCTACTTGATTGACAAACCGTCTAGCACCATATTCAACGAATTTGGATAATTTATTGTTAATCAAACACTGACATAGCTAAACTGTCAGAACTACAACACAAATGCTACAGACTTCCTTGTTAAAATTCAGAGCGTCCCGCGCTGACTGTACGTGCATTATGATTGGCTACGGAAACTCAGCCGCATGTTGTGATTGGTTGGTAGCAGAACCGTAGAGCATTTCGAATTGTCCAAGCCGTCAATCAGAGGCAGAGTAGGGCGGGTCATGCCTTCCCCTGTCCCTCCGGACCATCCATTCTAGCACCAAACTGTCAGCTGGGTTAGTGGTTTTTAAAGGTATGGAAACGGACTATTGATTTCAAACAGAATGAAAATAGTCATTGAAACATTTCTATTAAGGGATGACAATATAATTAACACAATAAAGAGATATTAGCTAGAAAATACAATGCTAAATGACGCAGTTTTCCAGCTGCAATGTTTGTCAGAGGTGTAGGCTGCTACTGCAGGTACATTAACTACTAGCTACTTTGCTCAGAGAGAAAACGTCTATTTTGGTAGATTCACAGTTCAGGACACATTAGACAAAAATCTATGCTTCAGTGGGTCCTCAGTTTTCAGTACTGACAAGCATTTTGAATGAAAAAAAGAAGATAGAAGTGCTGAGAATGCCTTACTAAAGTGATTACCTGAATATGTACTCTATTATGAGCTGGAACAGCTTTGTAATCAAACCATTGAATTTGACAAAAAAGCACTGCAAGTGCAAAAACACCAAACTTCCTTCATTGCTGTGGTCCCATTTAATCACAAAAGACCTGAACAAAACACACACACACACACACACACACACACACACACACACACACACACACACACACACACACACACAATGAGTGGGTGCTGCATCAGTATTGACTGCTTTTTGGTGGAGGAGCGGCAACCGTGGTGATGACAGATAACAGCATCTGTGTGTGTGTGTGTGTGTGTGTGTGTGTGTGTGTGTGTGTGTGTGTGTGTGTGTGTGTGTGTGTGTGTGTGTGTGTGTGTGTGTGTGTGTGTGTGTGTGTGTGTGTGTGTTGTTCTTCAGAGAGAATATAATAGGAAACATGGTGATTCATTGCACTGAAGCACACTGAAAGAAAATAGCTTTGAAGTGTGTGTGTGTGTGTGTGTGTGTGTGTGTGTGTGTGTGCGCACACGCGTGCATGTGTGTGTGTGCATGCCTTTGGGTGTGAGTGCTTGTGATCCATAGCTTTTATCAGTGATGCCAATCATGAATACTCTTTATTAGCTAAAGAAGATGGAGTCAGTCACACTTGACTTGTTTTTATCTTGAAGCAAATGCGCTCTATTCTATTATTTCACTTGCTTTGACAGATATCTGGATGCAGACATTGGGCATAATATATAGAGTGCATTCTGCCTGGAGAATTTATTAGGAAATATTTTGTGTGGAAACCACTCAAAGGTGCCAGAATTGGATTTCCCGACAAATTCAATAAGGCATTCCAGGCACCCCAAAAAGATGTTAACAAGTCCAATAAGAATTATAGTTTTAATCACCTCTGTTTTCAGACTAATTGTGCGTCTGTGGGGGCTTTGCTTGCTAATTATGGAGTCCACCAACAGGAGGGGCAACAGTAATTATTTCCTTGATTGAGGTCAAAACCCTTGCATTTAATCCTGAGGTCTATCCCGCACTCCCCACACAAAGAGAGTAAACATCTTCTCAGCATCCCGTACTCAATTTCACAGCAGTCACTCTTTTACAAATGATTATTTTCTTCCTCAGTAAGCCAGCTTTTCATTGAAGAGGCTGTCACATTGTCTGCCCGTGTGTCTTTGTTGTGTAAACCCAATGTCCTTACATTACGTTATTTCTATGAGAAAGAGAAAGTGCTTTTCTGCTTTCAGATGCCCCTTTGTAACCGCAGCTGGCAATGAAAAGGAAATCTGTTGTGATGAGTTGTGCAATGGCATTGATATATACAAACACGTGAAATACTGCTGTGTGTCTCACCAAATGCTTACGCTTTGAAATAAAACTTTATAATAAAAATTTTTGTTTTTTTTGGGGGGGGGGGGGGGTTACACTGCAGATTTTCCGAGCAGAGGCGTAATTCTTCTCCAATGCAAAATTGAAGCGGCTTTTCGGGATGGAAATGCAATTCTTTTTCCTGAGGGAAATTCATTTTCGGCCCTGCTGTTAATAACAGTCACTTGTGCCTTGACAGGTGAAAAGCCCAGAGCCACCATAAACCTCGGCAGAGAACCACCCCACACCCCCCACCCCTCTCTTCTGGTTTCACATCATTGGGTTTCATTGTGGAGGAGGACGGTAAAACACATCCGCTGCATGAGATGGAGAGGAGTCGAGGACTTCGACATGAACGGCGGAAATGATCCGAATAACGGTCAGTTTTGGCAGGGAGCCCACCAGCCAGATCACTCAGTGCTTATTTTCATCCTTGGAACCACTTTGGGCTCTAAAGAAATTTCTTAAATTGTTGTTTGTGTAGGAAGTCAAAGTATAAGTTGGTGTCGGAGCCATTAAACCCAAAAGAAAGTGCTATATATGTGCAACTTTAGGAAAATACTGCTAAGTGCTTATGTCTCTTTATTGGCAAATCAAGTTCATTATAGGGAACTGTCTTGGGACAGATAATACATTTATACTGATTGCATAATAAGTTCTGCTTTTATGTCGGCTGTCATTTTCTCCGATTAAAAAAAAAAATGGTGCATATAAAACACCTTTGCGATACCTAATAAAATGAGTTGTTTCTTTCTTATTGAAGCATTTTATTCATCATTCTCTCATTCATGGTAAAGGGAGAATAGATTGAAGTGCTGATAAGAATAATTATTTATCATGTTTTCATTGATAAAAGAAAATCCATAAATTTTTATTATGAACCCTGTGCAGCTTTAATGCTGTGATATATGGCTGTTTGGAAACTAATTACACATTTCTATAGAAGATTTATTTGCGTTTGTAATCCTCGTGCAGAATTAGTGAATGACGAAAGCTTCAGTCTTAGACAACACCGTTTTTTTTTTTCAACACTGAAATGGCTTGGGCTCTACTCCATGCCGGAACTAGGTTTTTTTTTTTAAAGATTATCTGTGGAAATAATAATATTCTCCCTTCAAATTGATACTTGGGTTGATTTTACACATCATATACATGACAAAAAACTCAACAACAGTTACAAAAGAGCAACCTGTGACAACACTTAAAGGCCATATGTGAGAAAACAGACATACTTGCTAGTGTCTGATGTATCATATACCTAATTGTTTTCATAAATTGGAAAATGTGTTTAGATTGATTACCCCAAATTCTGAGACAATATAGGATTTCACTGGCTTAATGCTCATGATATCTACAGCAACATGTACATGTTATCAATACCAAAACTGGGTTTACCAGGTTTGAATGTGATGTTTTGACCTTTTCCATCAGGGAGGTGATGACTGCCTCTTGGCCACCGGAGGAAGTGTTTATGTACACTGGACAGCCGTGGATAACAGCGATATCAATGACAGACAGGCCTCGCAACAGCTGCTTGTTCTTCTGGGCTCCTTATCTCTGCCGCGCCGAGGGCTCTGTCTATGTACCCAATTCATCCATCACTATCAGACCTCACACACACAGGTTCAGGGCCAGCATTCAACACTTTTACAGCGAGCTAAAGCTAATGGCAGCTCGCGATGAGGAGGGAACTGAATTTGATGTGTAACTTCAAGACCAAAAAATGATGATAGATGCAGCATATGGTAACGGTGGATGTTTGCGTGGTCTGGAGTCTGGACCACCTTGGCGTCACTTTTTAACGCTCTGGAAGTTCCATTGTGAATTTAAAAAAACTTGGTTAGGTTTAGGCAACAAAACTACTTAAGTAAAAGGTCGTGGCTTGGGTTAAAATACTAATGTTTTTGGTATCAGTTAAACACCCAGCTAGTTTAAATGAAAACACCCGTGTGTTTTCATTTAAACTAGCTGATTAGACCTCTTCCCATAGACTGATTGATCGACATCTTCCTAAGCCTCTTGTTAGCATTTGGCGTTTTTCCACTGCTAGTACCAGCTCTACTCGGCTCGGCTCGGCACGACTCGGCCGCGTTGCCCTTGTCCTTATTCCATTGCAGATTAGCACCGCCTTATGCTTGAGGCGAGCTTGGCTGGTCGTATAGCGGCACCGCAGGAAACTGCCGTGACCCGAAGCGACACACACACAGACGTCGAAGGTGTGTTGTTGTTTCCACAGCCAGAAGACACATTTAGTTTCAAATGAAGCTGGAGGCAGCAAAAAAAAAAAAAAAACACAGCTGGCTAAACTGTTTAAAAATGGCGGAACCTCGACGGAGGTGGTACTAAAAAAAGTACCTGTTAGCAGGTACCAGGGACTTTTTTCCGTAATGGAAAACCAAAAAAGGCGAGTAGAGTCGAGGCGAGTCGAGCAGGTACCATGTAATGGAAAAACGCCATTTGTTGCCCCTGTTAGGGCGGGACAGATGACACCTTTATCATTCTTCCTGGTAGAAAAGATTTGTGACCTAATAAATTCCCATCTATGCTCTGACCCACCTTCAACCTGAGCAGAGTCTAATCAGCCACAATAACTGAAATCACCTGTGTGGGTGTTTAGAGGAGTTACGAACGCTACGTAAGGAATGTTATGTAAGAAAGTCGACTTAATAAAAACTCCACGTTGACATTGGAGTCACACGGGACACAAACTCCGTTCTCCCGGGTGACAGTCAACATTTCATCTAGCTCCACTATCGCGTCAAAATTTGAAATTGTTCAATACCTTGGCTTGTGAAAAAAATACTTGCGAAAGTAATCAGTGACATTCTCGTCAGCCTCAGAGCTTTTTCACTGAAAACAGCTGCCTGCTGCGGCTAAAAAACAACACTATGAGAGTGGTGGGCCGGACAGCTACACAATGAGCTGGAACTTGCTATAAAGCTTTGTAAAGCAGAGAGGAGCTGCACCTTCACCGGATACTGTCGTAAGTTCATCAATACGAGCTACCCCTTTTTGTCACATTGTTTTTATCATTTGATATGAATTATGTTGCTGTCTATCCTGTTTGTTTCATCATCGTTGTTATTCTTCTGGTTGACATCATCACTTTAACCGAACACTCAACATGTGTTATAGCTTACAGAGAAAACTCTCGGGACCTTGGGACGTTTTTTATTTTTATTTTTTTATTTTTTTCCCCGTCCCCAAATCTCCTGCATGACTCATTCTAACCTCCTGTCTGCAGACCCAGGCTGTCTGCATACTCAGCCACGCTCTCTATGTTGTTCATTCTTTCGTTCACAAAAGAAAAAACAAAGTCTCCTATTCAGGTGCGCCATTACCACCACCAACCAAAAAAAAGACTTGTTTTTGTCTCTCTGACCCAGCACAAACAACCCTATCGACCGGTGATCATCTCCATGGCGCTGCTTTTTTCACTTGAATTTCTGAGGTAAAAACATCCGATTGGATATGCCATTGTCTCCCTGACCTTGGCAGCAGGTTGGCGTCGAGGGTTGTGGGTTTTCATGGACACCTTTAGACATAGGAATTCTGCATCAATCTCACGGTGGATGATGCGTAATTTTAGAGCCCCATTACTTGGCTCAATGAAGACGGGAACCGGTGGCGTAGGCGATGCCTCCTACGTCAGAGCAGGTCACAGGGTTGGGTGTCTGTCCGGGGGTTTGTGCGTAACAGAATAGGGGGAATCCACCCCTTCTTTCTAGCCCTCCCCTAGGGTGATGTGAATGGTGATATGCAGGGGAAGGGAGGGAGGAGGATGGGGTGGTGGGGGAACTGGAGGGTTGAGCCAGGAGGGAAGGGGTGTGCCATTATAAGAAGCCTCAGAGGAGGCATGCGTTCAGTTGTTGAAAACCCTTTGCCTAAGGATACGAGCCGAGCCACCAAAAAACTCTCCTGTTGCCACGGAAAGGAGGACTCTGAGCAAATATCTTTACGTCACAGAAAACAGGTAAGGAGAGTATGAGCCTACCTGTGTGCAGAGATTGTGCAGTTAAGTGAATACTAAGAGCTGAGAAAAGGGCACTTGTTTACAGATAAGAAAAGAGTTAATTAGAAAAGGATTAGTTGTCTGGTGTATGTGCAAACCACCAGCTAACACGTCCCGGGGGGATTATTGTTGTTTAAGGGCAACCACTGTTAGGATTCTCCCTCTTTCGTTCCCTTTTTTTTTTGTTTTTGTTTTTATTGAGTCTGTCGTTTCTGCTTTGTCTGTTTGTGGCTTTTTGTAATTTGGGTTTTGGACCTCCGAGGTGATCCTGTTAACAAGCCTTCTCACCTGCCGTAATCATTTTTTTTTTTTTTTTTTTTCCCATCACTGATTGTCTCCCTGCGGCTCTAAAGGTAGCACAGCAGCGTCAGTAGTACCCACATCGCACCTGACTATTACTTCATTAACGACAGAGAAAGTCCCACATCGTGTTGAGAACGCAGTGAGTTACTCTGCTGCACTTTGTATTGGGCTTAGGAGGCTAAGGGGTACCTGACTTTAAACAAAGGTAGAATGTATAAAAAATATATCATATAATATATATATAATATAAACTATAATACAAAAATAGTTAAAAATCATCATAAAATTAAGCTTAATCATACTAAAAAAGCTATTGTAAAAATGCGTTTTTGAAACATTCCTCCAGTCCCTAGTTTTGACTAATATTCAAGATAAAATGATCAACATGGCACTGTTAGGTCAGTGAATGCCACTCCAAAAGCAGCTTATTTATGGTTTTGCTCTTGTGATTGATCACAGAGTATTATATGTCAGATTAAATACATCCCATGAAGCTTCAAAGAAACATTGACAAAAGCTATTTTATTCTACCTAAAGCAGCTCCTGTGTCGACCCGCACAAGTATAGGAGGGGGGGGCTGGAGAAGTGAATCAGCTGAACGTTGTTATTATGCTAAGTGCGTGATAATGATAATTTTAATGACAATGGTAATGAATGTGCGTAATCTTTTTCCATTATCAGCAAAGACGATCCTGGCGCAGACGGGTGGTTAATGTGCCATTCACAGATAAATGACTTCACACAGGGGGGGGAGGAATGTTTCATAAAGAGTGGAACATGTTTACAGTCAGATACAGTATTTTACAGGTATATCAGACTCATTGGAATAATGTATTTAGGTCAAACAATCTATGTTTTTTTTGTATTCATTTTGTGTAAAAATGTGCCTTGGCTTTTAGGCATTTTCCATTGGAAAAAAAAAAAAATCTACATTCATATACCTGAGAGTCCTCTCAATATTTGGTTGTTGGAATAATTGAAAATAATCATCAAGGATCCATAAAAACAAATCCAATTTTTTTGTTAATCCGTTTCTATATTTCTTATCAATCTAAAATTGGTTTGATCTAATCATACCTCACGTTGTTGGCAAGGAATGTCCTGATTTCATTTGCAGTTCATTTATTCTGCCTTGGTTGCTTGCGTATGCCAGTACATCATGAGCATTCTCTATCTAATCAGCTATAAAGAAAAAAGCTTTTAGGATTTCTGCTGCCTGCGCCAAGACTGAACTGATCACACTGTTGACAGGATTTTTTGTGGCCTCCGTGTCAATATTCATTAAGAGTGCTTGTAGTGTTTTACATACATAATACAAATACTCTTCGTGATCAGAGAATGCTCTACTCAGGAAGAAGAAGTTTCCACGTACCCCCCCCCACCACCACCACCACCACCCGTATCTGTTGCCCTCCCATGCACAAGTATTTTGCAGTTCATCACTTCTTGATTTTTTTTCCAGCTTCGGTGTCGTCACCTTGATAAAAAAGTATGGGGAGCTTGTCTGGCCGTGCTTAGATTGCTTTCCCCTGGCTCCATGTCCAATGGATTAGTGCAGGTGTCAACGCAGCTTCACAGCAACCATATCAATGATGACACCATGTCAGCTGCCTAACACTGCAGAATTTCAGTTATACAGTCTGAGGGCTGGTGGGAAGTAACACTGCAGGACTGAGTGCATCATTAGGGGCGTAATGTCCCTGTTGTGTTTAGAACCCTTTGTTTTCCTTGACAACTAAAGTTTTCGGACATTATTAATTCACTTTTTTTTAATTCTCATTTTGGTTTTCATGTCATGTTTATTTGATAGGGACAGATGCTACCACATATATATTTGAACGACAAATCTCAAATCTAACCTTGATCCTACACTATGCATCTGCCCATTGCATATATGTACTACAGTATATATTTGTTTGCATTCTGCACTCAACCCATTCAACCTCCTTTCTCTTTTGCTTGTTTTTTGTGTATGTATGCACCATTCACCAAGGCAGACTTATGTGGCAATAAACCCCTTTCTGATTCTGAGTAGAGACGGTCCGATACCTTTTTTTGCATCCCCATACCGATTCCGATACCTGAACTTGATACAGAGTACTGATCCGATACCAGTGTGACATGTATTTTCTTATGTTTTAACAGCTGTACACTACTATCCCTGTATGGATGTGATATGATTTCTATATTTGTTGTTAGCCTGGCTCAGGTTAAACTCTTTGTGAAACATGAACAACAAGAACTTTCTTTTATTATCCAGTTTGACAGTCAGTCATAACGGAAAAAGAACATAACTAAACCACTTTAAAGTAGATTTTCTTCAGGGCTAAATTACGTGGTATCAGATCGGTGCATAAACTCCAGTACTGGCCGATTCTGATAGCAGCCTTTGGGCAGTATAGGAGGCTTTTCAGATACTGGTATCGGTATCGGAACATCTCTAATTCTGATATACAGCATCACAGCATTTATACCTATTGCTAATTTCCAATACCCATCCCTAGAAGGGCTTTTAGGTCATAAAAAACACATGAAACATAGCCACATTACAACAAAAAAAAGACATACTCTACACCCCCACCCCCACCCCTATAAGTCACTACAGGTCTGATTATCAATGGAAAACTTCAGTTTGATTTTAAAAAGCTTCTGTTTTTGTATCGCTTTTAGCTCAGTGGGCGGCTCATTCCATGCCTTGGCTCACTTAATTGAGAAAGATGTCTGGCCAAAGGAGATTTTTCTGCAGGATTTTAGAGTGCGTTCTAGATGGTTTAGTTTGATTTCAGCATCATGAAACATTTCCCCCTATGTCAGTACATGTCACTTTTTTTCTGGTCTTATAGAAGTATGAAAGAAATAGCTAAATACACCCTCTATAACTTTGGGGAATGACATGGGAACAAAGAATGAAGATTCACGCGAATGCACTCGTCTGAAAGCTCAAACAGCGTCTGCCCCTCTTTTCTTCTCCGACAGACTCGCACACATCTAATACCGCATCGGCTTCAGCCTGTGTGACAGTTTATCAGCCAAATCCAAAGGCGATGTGTCTGTACTCCACTCTGCTCTCTCTGTCAGTGTGCTATCATCCAAGTTGAACTGCGTGGCGAGAAATATTATTTTGGGGATGCTATTAAGACAGCTTCATGGGGACTCAATGAAATGATTGTTGGTGCAAGTTCCCACTATGAAAGACGTATCTGGTGCTGGGAATGATCTACCCCTCAGGTACAAATACGTTCCCAATTAAAAGAAACCCTGCAAGTACAATTGATGGAAACAGTAGTGATGATATGCTCAATTTATCTGATGTGATGGTGCCTCGAAAGGATCCGAATATGAATATAAAGAGTATCATATCTCCACTTAATATTTGTACGAATGTGTATGTGTGAGTGTTATAGTCTATGCGGGATTTCAGGAGAAAATAAGATGTGTTTTATCATATTTCCATTCAATTTTGTGTGCTCAACAGTCTACATAAGATAAGATTTCCTAAAGAACTAAACCAATGCAAGATAAAGGCACATAGTTATCAAGGAGCAGGAAGTGTGATTCTTCCAGTAGATATGATCACAGTAAGACAAAGAGAATTCGTGAGATAAAACGTGTCCCTATAGCATGTAATTATACGTTATCACAATCTTCTTTATGTGCTTGAATTTAGCTGCATATACTACTGCATCATCATGACCTCTTTTCCCATTTGTGTTGCTCACAATATGTCAATCCTGCGTCAATGTGACGATAACTAGATGGGAACGCTACAGGGCAGGTAACAGGTACAATCATGCAATCTGGTGCAGCTGCAGCAGACACGTCTTAAATGGATTAAGCGCATTCTCTCAGATGAGTCATTTCAGGATCCGTCCTGCGAGGAAAGGCACAACTGCAAGCGCACCTTCTCCTGCTCCTGGTCCTCTAAACTCTCCACTGAGTCACACGCTGTTTATCTGTGGCTGTGCAGGCTGGATTTATACTGCTGTGTGCACAGGTGATCCCGTGGGCCGTGTGAGAAACGCAAGGATTTTAGAAAGAGCGACTTAATATCTGACTTTTGACGGGACAACAGTCGGTCATGTTTGGTGTTGATTCACATGATTCTTGTGGTTTTCTTTAGGCTTCTATGCAGGGGCGCTTCCAGGACCTTCTAAGTGGGGTGACACTGAGGGGACCAGTAATTAGTAAGGGGAGGCCCTGGGGGATCTGCTTAGAAATATAGGAAATATTGGATTGGATAGAACAACACAATGTAATTCTGTTAAATGAAACATCACATCAAATATTATTAATTGTATATCGGAATACAATACACATTTTCTATAGGCTCAGTCTGCTGTTATTTTAAAAATCAATTCCCCAAATTCCCTGTAGGGAGGATGGTTGGGGTAGTGGATAGGTCAAACAACACAGGACTTTCACCCCGGAGACTGGGGTTTGTGTCCCGTGTGTCACGTTTCCTAAACCCAACTGTCCAGTTCTTCTTTTCCTAAACCCAACTGTCCCGTTCTTCTTTTCCTAAACTCAGCTGTCCCGTTCTTCTTTTCCTAAACTCAGCTGTCCCGTTCTTCTTTTCCTAAACTCAGCTGTCCCGTTCTTCTTTTCCTAAACCCAACTGTCCCGTTCTTCTTTTCCTAAACTCAGCTGTCCCGTTCTTCTTTTCCTAAACCCAACTGTCCTTCTTCTTTTCCTAAACTCAGCTGTCCCGTTCTTCTTTTCCTAAACCCAACTGTCCTGTTCATGTCCTGCGTGTCATGGAAACGTACCTTTTATAAGCCCACCCACAATCTTTCCCTAAACCTAATTGCGTCAAAAGTGACGCCAATAGCCCCAACCCAGCGCGTTTAGATAAAGCGCGCTTAGATATGACGCTAAAGGAGACTTTTAGCGCCAATAACAACGCTAAAGGCACCTGACCAAGCATCCATATTTTACGCGGTGGGAGTGACAATGTGTTGTTCTTACATAAATGTTTTTTGTACGATAGTATGATGTATGATAGTGTGATGTATAATTCGCAAAGTTATGGCGCAGTGGACGGTGGGTGTACAAAGTGCAGGACTTTGATCCTTAGACTAACTAACCCTGTTCTTTCCATAATCTTATCTGAGTGCTTTTGTTGCCTAAACATAGGCATAAAAATATAATAATAATAATAATAATAATAGTTTGTTATGAGCAAATATTATATTGCATGAGTGGATATTGTAGGACAAAAAAAATTGATTACGTTGTTGAATATGTTTAGTTTCAACATTTTGTAACTTGGCAGAAACAATAATTAACAGAACTTAATTCAGGTGGCTTTATGTTTCAGTCTAAATGTATTTGCTGTAGTATATAGTAGCTTATATGTCTAGGAGATAGGATTGTACCTTCATACAACTGTAATCTCAGGTGAAAAAAGGTCAGTTTACTAATTTACCTTTAGTGGTATGGCCATGCAGATCGATTTAGTTTTATTTGCTTAGGTTTATGATCAGGGTTCAAAATTAGCACCATTACCAGCCAAATGTCGGTAAAATATGCAAGTGGCTGGTAGATTTCCTTCACTCACCAGCCCAAAAAAAAAAAAATGGTAATCTATTGTGTGGCTGGTAAAATGTGAACATTCAATAGCCGTTTGGCTGGTGGACGAAAAAGTCAATTTCGAAACCTGTTTGTGATGTCTGTCTCTAACATTTCTGCCTCCACCCCAGTACAAAAGGGAGGTTAATGGATATTAATTTGTTGCACTCACAGCATTAAAAAATGACAAGAGAAAATTTTATTAGCAGCATCTTTTCCAAGTGACTGATTGATCTACAGACTTTGGTGTCAACAGTTTTCAGTGGCACTACTTTCTGACAAAGACACAGTCCTGATGGGAGTGCATTGGCTGTGGATTATCCAGAGTAACTGGCACAGAGTCTGTGAAATTTTATGAGCTTCACTGACAAAATTCCATTTATCTCCATTGTATTCACACTCTCTGGCTTTCGTAAAAATGGATCAGAAATTGACTGGAGAAACTATGAATTATGAATCCGTATTACAAGGCCTGTCTTTGTCTTTCACACACTGAACTGTACTTTATTAGCCCGTTATCTCAGATCAAAGCATTTTCAATGAGCGATTACAAGCGGATGTAAGGTGATAAACATGAATTTCCTCAGGTTTTTTCAGAATGAATCAAGTACCATTAATGGCCCGTGAGATGTAATAGGTGGACTGGGAATTGTATTACAACGAAGTGACCACATCTTCATACCATCCATCTTTGGTGGCTCCTGGCTCCAGCTTGGCCGTTAAGATCTACACACCACTAGAGAGAGACTGGAAAGCTGGTCTTCCTGTCGACAATCCACTTGTTATGGTCTGTTTTGCCTCTTTATAAAGCATCAAGTAGAAAAATGATCATCCAATGCTGTATTGCATCTCCCTAGCCAACCTTATATCCAATTACAGTAACTAAGTGTTACAGTAAAAGGTATATATGGTTAGGTACTGTAAATTTGAATTTAAAAAAAAACCTTGGAAATGTCTAACAGTGCAACCTATTACCACTAGTTTTACACTTCTTTCTGGAATTCATGGTCAATAAACCTAATTTATATTATACTATACCTAATTTTTTAGTTAAACCCCACCCAAAAAATTATAAATTATTTTGACTAATAGTTAAGATCCGAGGAACGTATGTTGATGGATAATATATGGAACCATTTATTATTATGAATACAAAAAATACAGATTATTTTCGGGCAATTTGGTTGGAAGAAACCCAATATTTTTGATATAGAAACTTTTGAAAACGGGTCAAATTTGACCCGAAGACAACGTGAGGGTTAAGATAAAAATATCTCAGCCTTTATCCACAGACGTGGAAATGGAGGAGAAACACTGGGAGATGAGTGGAGGAAGAAAGGGAGGGTTGAGACAAGAACAGAGGAACAAGAAAAGGAAAGTGGATGCAGAAGTGGGAGCAGGAAGGGAACAGAGAGAGAGAGACCCCTAGGTTATCTGTGCATTAGCAGACTGCTTTGTGCGTTTCAGCTTCATGCAGACGACTAATGGATGAGATAGAGTGTGTCAGAGCTTTATCAGAGACGAGCACAGAGCTTTTCTTCTCCCCCACTCACATTCATGACACCTTGGCCCCCTGTCCACCCCTCATTAAAGCCGCTAATGCTAATTCATCCCGTCGTTAGCATTATTAATGCACTTCGCTTTGCAACTGTGTAAAGGGGCACAGGCTGCTCAGATCACTTCACTTGTTGACTTTCGCTAGAAACACAAATGGAGCCTTACGAAAAGTATTTGCAAGTAATCTAACATTACATTTTATTAAAAAGACTGCTTTTTTTCCCGTAGAAACACCTTGCATATGCAAAAAGTCTTTTGTGCAGGTGCATTGGAACATATCATCAACTTGGAACAACTCTTGATGAAGGTCCAGAGGGACCGAAATGTTAGTTTTCTGTAAATAAAGGATGCTGTAGCAAGAGCAGAGTGCAGGATTTTGTAAAAAGACTGCAGAAACGGAAAGAAATGTGACAAAGTATTGGAGCGCCAAATTCCTCATAAGGAGGCAAACACCGGACGTTCACCCAGGTGAGCACGATTCGAGTCCCGTTTTAAAATGAAAGTAAACTTTACAAATGTCATGTTCAACATCACAATAATAACCTGAAGTTAAGCCTAACCCTAACCCTAACTATAACTATCCTTAACTAAGCAAACTCAACATTACTCCAGGTTTTCTTATGTATTTCAGGCACGGCCAAAAAGAAATGTACTCAGAAAACATAACCAAATGCATGAGACCCGTGGTCCTTTTGACAATGCTCTGATTGCTTCCTGTGTGAATGAAAGGGGAAAACATTTTATCTTGAAAACACGTAACATTTTCAGGGTCTTGGTTAACCCTAATGGAAGCATAAAACAGAATATTTGTTTTGGAAAGGACTGGGTAAAAGCATTCATTTGTGCAAGATGAAAAGGCTCATCTAAAACTAGCGTGACATCGGTCCCCTTGTTACAGTCAATTTAGTTTTTGCTTTCATGCCAGCGTTCATTTAGAAGGGCAAGGTTGTTTGTATTTGTGAATGATAAAGATCTTTTTTCAAATGCAAATCCTTATTATAATGAGTTCCCAGGCTCCTGGACGGAGTATGCTGTCTTGTTGTCCTGGGTTAAAACCTGGTGTGTTGGGGCCTCGCTTTCCCAGCGAGCACTTTATCTGTGTACAGTACAGTAGGCCTACATCATGTATCTATTGAATTAGTTTTGTGCCTTTTAAGTCCAAACAAAACTTCTCAAGTATCAAACAAAAATCAATAACTGAAGCAAAAAAAAAATTTATCTCAAAGGTAAAACTTAAAATTTACAAAAAAGACAATTGTGTAGGCGCTAATCTCGCTTTGCCAGATCTTACTCCACTGCGCTGCAGGGGAGGGCTGTCGCTAGTCCACACAGCATTCAGGGATGGGAGAAAAACGTGCTCTGGTTTATTGCCATTTCTTTAAACCAATCACAATCATCATGGGCGGTGCTAAGCACCGAGCAGAGCCACGGTGACTTTACAAAATAGCCTCGGGAAGGAACTTGTTTTGGTGGAACATTCAAAAGTTGTTTTTGTTGTGCAATAGAAATCTCATATTGGACAGATAGTCTAGTTAGATGTCTGGATTTACCCTGCAGCGATATGAGGAGCAGTTAATAGTCCTCATAAATGGACCAGAGTTTAAAATTCCAGCACAAAGAAAGCGGAAGTTAACGGATATCTGGCCGGAAAGAGTGAAATCCGGTGGAATTTCCGGCGGAAACAGAGCAATCCTGGAAAGGGAAAGTCATGGATATATGTAGTCATAAACTATTGGTCTTTTATTTGTTTCATATTATGTCCTTTTCTTTCCAGTTCCTGTTCCAGTTTCTTTCTATGAAAAAGAAAATCCAAAATACACATTTATTATTATATTATTATTTTACCATACTGTTCATACGTCTATTTGTGCCTGTAAATTTTGTCCTAAAATCGCTAAACGTTAATGTTCGATAATGCCTCATTTGCACATTTAAACATACAAATTTCAGAAAACTTGCAATTCAAAAACAATTGTCTTAATGTAAGTAATCAACTAAGGAAGTTTGACTGTGATATTTATTAGGAAATTGTTTCCCCCCTATTCACCTGCAGTGTCTCCCCTTAAAGATAGCTGGAAAGTATGCACATTTTAAAGGCAAGGGTGGCTAAAATGGACTAGCGGCAAAATCAAGACCAAGAACTGTATCATAACTGAAATACAGCAGAGAGGGGAGTGTGTAGGTTCATGGCTCAAAGTGTCACAAATGTAAAAGGCACAGATTCAATTTGTTAAAAAGTTATTGAGATATGGAAAAGTTGTGACTCTTTCTGGCCCCTGGTTGTCAGGCGCTCCTGGGCACAATCATCAATGCATGCCAGAAAGTGTGATAACCCAGACATCAGAGTAAAAAATAAATTACCCAAATTACTTCATAGTGTATTTCCTTATAAGACTATCATAATGTTTATCACAGTCTCTATATTATAGGCTGATGTTATAGGTTGAATTCTGGAGTCAACTATGCCAAGACACTCTGGGCCCCTTTGGAAGGAAATGGTTTCCAACTTTTTTAAGATTACAAAAAAATTACAAAAGATTGTTGCTTGCGTAATGGTCAGTGTGCAGGACCTTTTTTCTAAACTTCTGATCTGCAACTTTGGATCACATCATAGCACCTGCCCGACCAAAAGAGGTGTGCAAAAAAGCTTTCTTACAACTTTTTAAAGATAAATGAATGATGTCTTATCCACTGGATCAGAGGTAGTACATTGTAGGGCTGCAAGATATTATCTAGTTATTATTATTATTATTTAGACTGATATTGCGATTGCTATATGATTCACGATATTGGAGGGAATGATCATTTTTGTATCATTATTTTCATTTTCATTGAAAAAAATGTAAATTTCAAAAATGTAAATGATTATAGTGTGATTTTTGTGAGGATATGTACCAAACAAAAAAATGTTTCTTTAGTATATAGGATACAATTTGTAAGCTGGGACGTCTCTGCAGCACTTTTTTCTTTTGCTTTAACCAATAATGGGCCCTTCGACCTGCTATTTGGATATTACATTAGTCCATATTGCGATTTTGATAAAATTGTTATTAATTGTGCAGCCCTAGTACAACATTGTGGCAAAATATTTCATTCATTTTTAACCCCACCTTTATCCTCAAAGAGGGGATATTATAAGGAGTTGACTGATACTGGTTTTTCAAGGCCGATACCGATAATAAGTAGTTGATAAAACCGATACTCATATGCATTTACGTTAATAATGAAAATCTTCTGGTCAAAATTAACATTTTGAAATGTTACAAACTCCAATACACAAGTTTGTTTAAATGCTTTAAGCAATTATTTAATACAACTAAAACTTTAAACAAAAAACACAGTCAAAAACATAACTAAATAGCTTCAGGCCAGGGCTGATAATCGGTCAATCCCTAGATATTATTCATGTACAGTGATAAATAAAATGTAAGTTAACACTGAATGAGTATTCTTGTTATTCTTGTTCTTCATTGTGATATGTGCATCGTTAGGCTTTTATACAATCAAAACTATGGAGGGTTGTGCTTAATATATTTGGTACCCCTAAAATTACATGTGGCCCCAGCCTTGCCTCTCCATTTGAAATAGTCACTGAAAAGCAGTTTCAGTTCTAATGTGTTCATTCATTCTCTGTGGAAGAAAAGAAAGCAGCTCACATTCATCTAAACCGATCAGTGCTTGGCTCCGTATGCTTTTCCAATTGGCTGCACTAAATCTATATTTACTGAAATATCAACTGAGGCATGCTGGCCATTGTATTCCAAAACTGAGACACAAATATTGAAACTTGCCATATGCACTCCATCACACCAAAGCTATGATGGCAGCTAGAGATCTCAGAAATGCACAGCCTGAAAGTGGCCGTCCTGTGGGGAATACTTCTCCACAATAAACATGTTCAATGCGGCAACCTCAGCGCAGGGCACTCTTCTGTTAATGGGATGTATCATTGGGTAGGAAAGGTTTAAGTGTGATGTGCTGTGTTATTTATTGACCAAGTGCATTAATTCTAACCCATCCTGTGTCAACTAGCTGACCAATACAAATCATTACATCCAGCTCACTATTATACCCACTATAAACATCTCAAGGCGGCAGATTGATAACGTAGCCCAGTAACACTTAATATCCTTGTCAATCGTTTCTTACTAACAATTTCGGCTTCTATTCAAAAGAGAGATGGCAGCAGAGCTTTTAGAGCCTTTAGAACGATATAAATCACTCTCCTGCCAATTCATCACAAGCCAGCTAAATAAATCTTCCTTCAACAAATCTGCAGGCTAATTAAAACGAATGAATGATTTTCGCAGAATGTTCCGCAGAATGTTCTGCAGATTTCCCCGCAGATTTTCTGCAAATTTTCTGCAGATTTTCCACAGATTTTAAACAAATTAAAACAAATTAAACAAAACTTCACCCCAAGCAGAAAAACAGTCCGCTACATTCTGTAGATTTTCATTCTGGATCACCACTGAAATCTGTAAGAAAAAAACAAAAACAATCTGAAGATTCCATTTGGGTCTGCTCATTATGAAAATTTGGTAAAAACCAGTTCAAAATATCCTGGATAAATTGAATCAACACATTAACACAGCTTTACAAAAAGAAAAAAACATAGGTTTGTGCTTGAAAGATTGATCTGTGTATTCAACAAATCATCCTCAAAACATACTGAAAATACAAAAGAAACAAATGCTGTAAAAGATGAAAATGGAAATATAAGTTTGAAAGCTGTATGTGTATATATTAGTTTCTGAAATGTGCTGTTGTACCTTAGATGACGTGATGCTGTCCCCGTATTGTTTAGCTAAAAGCCTAAATCACAATGTTCTAATATGAACGTCTGAAATGATACAATTTAATATAAGCTTCATATAATTATAAAGCTTATGATAAAAACATTGCATGACTTCTCAATAATAATAATAGTGTTGACAAAAACCGCAGTGTTCATATTCATACACTCTGACAATATATTTTCAATGTGTGAGGGCCACATCTTTGTAATGCTGGAGCATATTCCCGGGCCTACACCATCACTTATGCTGTGCTGGTTTGCTCATTTGTTCAACTTACTTAGTAGGGGCCACTTAAGGGAGAATATAACAATATCAAATGGGCTTAGTCAGCAGGCTAGCAAATGAACATCGCACAAAACATCTCAGCAAGGCAAACAAACAGGTCCCTCTAATGATTTCCCATAAAGCCATTTGTATATTTCTAAATGGGCCGGAGTCACACTCGACCTGTTTCATGTGCTATTGACTGCGAGTGGTGATGTGGTGCAGTGGAAGCGGTCATGGTGTGCTAGTTTTTACTTATTTATTTATTTTTTTACATCAGTGTTCCCATCAATATGACACCCTCGGTGTATACTGGCTGTGACTTCTACCACTTGTCTCCGTCTCATTCAAAGAAATGAAAAACATTATGATAGTGAATTCCATTTGACCAGATAGGGGCTTGTGTGGGTCAACAGAACATATTTAATGTTACATAATAGTGCATTCAGCAATTCTTATCATTGTAAATGTAGATTCCCGCGTCATCCAGATATCTTTTATCCATAGGCGTAATTTACAGGGGTGATGGGGGCGAGGGTAATCAAAACTGGCCAGTGCAACCCACCCCAAAAACCTATTATAATTTCCTTTACATAATCAAAGACATTTGCACCATGAATCGATAAATAATGGTGATCTATTGAGTGGCTGGTCAAATTTGAACATTCACTAGTCACATGGCTTGTGGACAAAAGAGTTAATTTTGGACCCTGGTAGCAACTAAAGAACTTAAATAAGAGTGAATATTGGACTCACATTTCCCAGGTGTACTCAAACACGACTCCTAATGAATGCTAATGTTGCTCCATATGTGCTTCATGTGTTGAATTAGCAACTGTTTGCTAACAACTTTGCCATATAAACTATTTACAGCTGGCCTTAACGCAGGTTTAAAGGTGCCCTGTGGAGTTTTCTGGCAAACAATCAAGTTGAGTTGAAATTCAGTGTTACTCACCAAAACGCAATTTCCGTCTTTTTTTTTTTTAAATGTATAGACTCATACAAAAATAATTCCTGTCAATCATCAATGACCCACTTTTCTCTTTTTTCCCTTGTTTTTGTAAGTGCGGGACGTATATGGGTGTCAGCAAAGAGCCTTTTAATAGCAGCACGAAGGGTGCTCGTTATCATTCCCAACTGCCGCTTTGCCCAATTGTCTCATATGCACACAAGTTAATCTGACACAGAAACAGGCAGGATGAAGCTCTGCATTCACTCAATCCAACAATGCTGCACCTTCTCGTGGAGGTGTAGGAATTGTTTGTGCTTATTCCTTTCTTTATTCACTCTCTAGCTCACTCGAACCAATGTTGGCTATCTGACGTCTCAAATGCGTTTCCTTCATAAAACATTTGCAAAGCGGAAGTATTTTAAATACTGCATTGTTTACATCCACGTTTACTAGTTTGCTGTCTTCTTCTGCTGTCTTCTTCACTGCCTTTGCAGGCATATTGCAGCCTATCTTCACCACCTGTTGATTATTGGAATAGTGTGACGCCATTGGTAGGACTGTATTCCGCATGAATGTGCTTCCCTGTGCGTGCATGAGATATACAAAACAGGGACTCCCTCATAGAAAAACACCTCCATAACGCTACTAGAGGTCTAAAACTCTACAGGGAAACTTTAAGTTACTTAGAATCAATTTCCCTAACTCTCATAACTGAGTAAGCATTACATAAAGGGCATAAATACGTTGGCTCACCCTAGCCATGGTCTTGGTTCATAAATTTGCAGAGGCCATATGTTTCTGACAAGGCAGCAGTCTATGGACAGAAGCAATCTAGGATGTTCTGAGTGGCTGTTATTTCTTTGTTATCTTTGTGTTACTGGATGATATAGAGGTGAGTGGCAGGATAAATGGGGGTCAGGGAGTGGAGGTCAAGCAACAAACACTGTGCACCTGGATCACAGATTTGTAGCCTTTACCAAGCAGCTTTTGTTGATACAGGGCACGACCAGGGGTTGATGCATAGACTGCATAAGTGAAGCCAAAACATCTGGATTGCCCCCTGGTGGCTGGCTGCAATATTGGGCATATATCGTGCCCCCTCAGTGTTAGCGCACGGGACATGGACCAAACAAAAATATCAAAGTAAACGTCAAATAATTTTTTTTCTGTAGAAAAAACGATTTTCTGTAATTTTAGATTGTTCTCATCCAATGGATTGTTTTTTATTAGTTATTTGATGCTATTAAAACCAAGGGGGTAAGCGAAGCCGCTTTGGCGCCATTTTGATGCTACCAAGCACTCACCCCCCGTTAGCATTCCATTGACTGCCATTCATTTTGACGTCACTTTGACAGCCAATAACTTTACATCTGAAGCGTTTAAAGACTTTATTTGTCCATTGTTTATTTCTAAAGAAACACTAACAATGTATAAAAGTCTCCATTACCTTGTACCTCACGTTATGGCTCCGTAGCAGACGTTTTTATAAAAATAGGCTAACGATTGTGTCATAACCACACGACTTACTGTCGCATAGTAGAGCTCGCAGGCAGTTTCGATGTACATTAGCTGTTTAAGTTTAATTGCTAATATTAACTAGCATTTTAGTTAGCAATAATTAGCCTGTACGTATGTTATCTGGTGATTGTATGGACAGGACTAATCACTACTGGGCAGACTCTGGCTCCAAAATTTACTTTTGTACAGTACAAGGAAGTGGAGACGCGTCGTCCATCTTAATATACAGTCTATGGATATGACCCATGGTGTCCCTGATGTCTTTAAGCACCTATCCAATGCAAATCTCCAACTTTTGCTGTATGTTTTCCATCAGTGATCCACCCCTGCAGCGTGTAGTGGCTGTTTCCTGCCCACTGGAAAATACCCGTTTTCTGATTTATTGCCTCAGGTTGTGCTCTCTCTCCAGCCCACCCACATTGCCCATCTCCTGGTGTTGGATGAACACTTTCCCACCACCAACGCTTTGACTGACCGCCCAAATCCAGCTAATGATAAACTATAAACTTGAATTGAGGCAATGTTTCTGTGACTCTGTCTGCTTTCTCCCTGTAGGCTGGACCAGATCCCATAGGCTTTATCTCCCAGATTCTCCAGCTGTTGACCCTTGTGTTAGGCTCTTCTGTTGTACCTGCTGGGCTCCTGTTTGTCCCTGCCTGCTTGGCTGTGCTGAGTGATGAAGATCCCTCTGTGGAACCTGGTGGTGCTGCTGGCATGTCTCTTCACCCCTGGACGCAGTGACTGCCAGGGGGACTGTGTGGCTTGTAGCTTGGTCTTTCAGCAGCAGCAGCAGCAGATGCAGCAAGCCTTCAACACCATGGTGAGTGTGTGTGTGTGTGTGTGTGTGTGTGTGTGTGTGTGTGTGTGTGTGTGTGTGTGTGTGTGTGTGTGTGTGTGTGTGTGTGTGTGTGTGTGTGTGTGTGTGTGTGTGTGTGTGTGTGTGTGTGTGTCTCACTGTTTGTCATTGTGAGTCACTGCTGATAAGAACATCTGTCTTGTCAACACTGTAGTGTGCGTGTCGGTGTGGGTACAGCAGCACTGTGTTGGTGATTGTAAGTTATCTTGAATCACAATAAGAGCTTCTGTAATGCTTACTGTGTGCACTTTCTTTGCCTGTGTATATGGGAGTACATATAGGGGTAGATTGTATTTTTCAAAGCAGTCCCCCAGAGTAGTTGAATTTTATTCTTGGGGAGCCATAGTGGTTGCTAAACCGAGTACCAAGTAAACATTTTCTGTCAATTAAAGGCAAAAAGCCTCATTTTTTAGGAAGATTTTAGTTGTGTACCCCCAGTGGTAGTCAAAAAAGCCACTGTGGATACATACTGCACATTGTTAAAGCAACACTATGTAACTTTTAGCTGCAGTTGTAGTTCCAATGCCTACAGGTTGGCTCATTGGAACTACAGCTGCAGCTAAAAGTTTCATAGTGCTGCTTTAACACAAATTTATAATAGCAAAGCTGTTCTGCCAACTAACAAGACTAAGCAGGGATTCAGATTGAAAACAGCCTTGCGTTAAAACAGTGCAGATACCAGAGACAATGAAATTCGATTCCAGGAAGTCCAGTAAAAGCTAATATATAGCCAAAACACTGGTTTGTAATACTCAAAGACAGGATTTTACAATTAAGGAACGTCATTATGGTGGCTTCCAACAGACTGCCTCCATTCAAATAAATGAGAGAGCTGCACAAAATATGGATGTAGTTTTGACATGATGTCACCATCAAAAGTCAAAGTGAGTGGCTTATGGTGGCTTTATCTTGCTGTCGCCTTCTTGGCAGTGCCTGATGTTGGCTAATCCAAAAATGGGCAAAGAGGTGGAGTTTGGTCAGAGCTAAGGCGGGCCGAATGAAGCCTACAGTCTACGTTCACCTAATCTCACTTTGCCAGACCTATCTCCACAGCGTTGCGGAGGAGGGTCTGGCTAGTCTATACTGCATTCCGGGATGGGAGAAAAACCTGCTCTGATTTATTGGCATTTCTTTAAACCAATCACAATCGTCTTGGGCAGCGCTAAACGCAGAGCGGAGCCACGGTGTCAATGCAAAATAGCCTTTGGAAGGAACTTGTTTTGGTGGAACGTGTACGTTCAAAGGTTGTTTTAGTTGTACAACAGAAAACTGTTGGAGAGAGGAAGATTAGAGAGATAATCTAGCTAGCTGTCTGGATTTACGCTGCAGAGAAAGTAACGGATATCCGGCCGAAAACAGTAAGATCTGGCGGAATTTCCAACGGCAACGGAGCAATCCAGGAAGTGGAACGTCGTGGATATAGACTAACGCTACTTGCTGTGTGGGGCAGCCCACTTGTCACTCAAAGCGGTACTCCCTTATTTATGTTACTTTAAGCCTGAATAAACTCCCACAGTTGTCATGAGTCATGAAGGGGGAACTTAGCTATAGAGCTAAACCATTTTTTTGTACCAGGATGTATGCATGTTTAATTGTGCTGTAAAGTTGAGCATTTTAACATGGAGGTCTATATGGGGATTGAGTCCCTTTTAGAGCCAGCCTCAAGTGGCCACTTGAGGAAATGCAGTTTTTGCACTTCCACATTGGAAGTCCATTTCATTTTTTAGCACCGGAGGTTTTTGCTTGGTCTGAATGCAGCTGAAGAGTCAGTACAGCCGAGCTAGCAGCTCTGTGAGGCTGTACATAGGCACAATGGTGCTTTAATCTAAATGCTAACACCAGCATGCTAACATGCTAACAATGACAAAACATACATGCACACATGCACACATTACATCAATTGTAATATATAAAATGTTCACCATCACTAGCATGTTTAGCGACTTTGAGTCTATGAAAAGCACTATATAAATTCAATTTTTTATTATTATTATTATTATTATTATTATTATTATTATTATTATTATTATTATGTTTAATTTACTAATAAGCAATAAACACAAAGTACAGCTGAGGCTCATGGGAATGTCATTAGTTTTACAGGTGTTTGGTCGTAAACCAAAGTGTTACAAAAAAATGATGGTTGATGATGGCACTATGAGCAAAGATGGGGTATCAAAGTTATTACAATTCATCATGCGGGGAAATTAATGTCTGATCAGATTTTGTGGAAATCCTTCTTGTATTAGACATTTTCTAAAAAAAACAAAAACTAAAGTTTCAACCTCATGGTGGCGCTAGAGGAAAAGTCAGGGAATCCCCAAAGTCAGTAAGCTTCCCTGGCAACTCTTGGTCTGCTCAGTGATGAACCCCTTATGGCTGTTTTTCTAAAACACTTCAACAGTTGGAATTTTACCAGACAAAATTGATATTGCTTCTGTCTCATAGTGGAAAGGGGAGATTATTTGCATGCGTAAGTATCTGCAGCACTTGTGCAATGCTTCGTGACCAACATGAAGATACCAGCCTCTGCACTGAGAGAATGTGATTGCTCTCCAAACTCAAACCAAAACTTCAGTGCAGCACACAATCTCATTTCCAAACAGTGCAAGACACGTCAGCGGGTAAAAATAGTCTGTGGGCGTCCATGAATAGCTGTAGGATGGCTAATTTAGCTGATAATGATGCAGAGAAAGACAGCTGGGACCTTTTGGGGAGTTGTAATGGAACTCTGTAATTGACTGCTGCTCAGTATCATCAGCCCAGGCTTACATCGGAGACTGACACATTTTATCAGCTCCTCATTGTGTTAGCTGCTTTCCCATTGAGCCACAGATGGAATCCACTGAGCAATTCCATTGTTTCCCATTCCAGACTGAAAGAGTGTCTGTGAAGCCGTCTTAAACGGGTTATGGCATACTGCCCACGGAAACCACAGTATGTTCATGGTGGTTTTGGCAAATAAACTATGCTTAAGGTATGGCTAGGGTTAAGCAACTACAGCACTTGGTTAAGAGTAGGAAAGGATTGTTTTAAAGGTTGTAAAGGCTAATTGTAGCACTGTGACAAGAGGCAAACTACTCCTGCATGCCAGTCAGACATGCTACACACCAATCCACCACACCGACCTCCACACCCTTACTCGGGTCATAAAGGGCATAGTCTATATCAACAACGTTTCATTTCCGGGATTGTTTAGTTCCACCGGATGTCCCTCATTTCGGCCGGATGTCCGTCACCTTCCTCTTTCTTTGTGTTGATATGTAAAACAATGGTGACGTTCCACTTCCTGGATAGCTCCGTTGCCGTTGGAAATTCCACCAGATGTTACTTTTTCAGCTGGATGTCCGTTATTTTCTGCATTCTTTGTGTTGGCATTTTAGACTCCAATGGTGTATGGGGACTATGGTTAACTGCTCCTCAGATCTCTGCAGCGTAAATCCAGACAGCTAGCTAGACTATCTGTCCAATATAAGTTTTCTGTTGCACGACTAAAAAACAACAACCTTGGAACGTACACGTTCCTTCCAGGGGCTATTTTGCAGAGGCACTGTTTAAAAAATAAACCAGAGCATGTTTTTCTCCCATCCTGGAATGCTGTGTGGACTCTTCTGCAGTGCTGTGGTGGAAGGTCTGGCAATGCAAGACTATTAAAGGGCACTACTTCCTGCATTGGCACTGGACGTTGGCGTTCAACATAAATCGTGAAGTGCAGAATTGTCTCAAATGGACAGAATTCCTGTGGATACTACTAAGCTGCAAGTCAAGTGAACAGACTGCTTACATGTGTCACAGCTAGTTCCTTACACATCGCCATGTCATTAAAAACACCCTATAACCGTTTACCATATACATAAAAATACATCATTGTTTCCTTTTGGTTTAATCTTTGAAGGTTGAATGCAATCAGTCAGTGTTACTAGACTTCCTTTTTGTTTTAGTCGCATTAAAGTGCCCATGTAATGCTCTTTTTCAGGTTCATAATTGTATTTTGAGGTTGTACCAGAATAGGTTTACATGGTTTCATTTTCAAAAAACACCATATTTTTGTTGTACTGCACTGCAGCTCCTCTTTTCACCCTGTGTGTTGAGCTGTCTGTTTTAGCTACAGAGTGAGGCATCACCCTTCTGTTCAATCTTTGTTGGGTGTCGCACATGTGCAGTAGCTAGGTAAGATCTACTAGCTAGAAGCTACCGCTGCTAGCGGTTAGCCACCTCATTCTCAATGGCAAAACACTGCTACAATACACACAAGTTCACCCTAATCTACAAAATAAATTGTACAGAACCACTTACATGGCCCTTGTCTGCAGGTATTCCATGCAAAGTTGGAAGTGCAGCCTTGTTTAGAAGAAGTCTCCCTGCTAATCCTGCCTTGTACTTACTGCCGAAGTTGGAGAAACAGCTAGCTGATGTGATATTTGCTAAAGTGGTTAGCACACATCAAATGTTTCGGCCGATGACGTAGACGGCCCTGCCGATTTTGAACAGCTCACCCAGAGACTGAAGGCAGGAATCATTCAGAAACCCGTATCTCACTCAAAACAACATGGATGTATTTTTTTCCCGAGTTTGCATGCGTGTGGAAGCACCAGAGACACAAAATAACACCCCAAATCCCAGAAAACGTGATTTTTTTCATAATATGGGCACTTTAAAGGATCCCAGATGGTCTTGTGAGCATTACCATGCCCACCAGCCATTCATGTGTGCAGACTCTGGAATCGCACCAAAGGGTGGCCAGTTAGATTTCAAGGGTGACCCTTCCCATTCTGTTATGCCAACACGCTGTACAGCTCAGTAAGTGAGGAGTTTCTTCACCTTAACCCAACGACAACCTTATCCTAATTAGTTTTGTGTTTTAATGACTTTATTTGACGGATGGCAGAACATTGAACAAAATTGAACCGGGGATGATGTGAATAGTCTAACCTTGACATTATATTTAAATACCAACCTTGAACCATACTCTCCTGACAAAATAAAGCTTTTGGAGCATCGTCACTATGGAGGATTCTCACATCATTTTCATCCTCTGGCCCTGCAAGCATATAAATACGCACACACACGCCACACACACACACACACACACACACACACACACACACACACACACACACACACACACACACACACACACACACACACACACACACACACACACACACACACACACATCTCCTCTCACTCATAAACTCCTTTAGATTGCTCCATTGATCTGACGTGGAGAATCCCCTGGTGTGCTCATTTCATTTACAATGGATAATTAATTTCTGTTGATAGATTCACAGCGGAACTCCCTCTTCTCTCATTCCTTTGATGTGAGCAGGTTTTCCGATAACAATGCAATTTATCTCATTTGTGCGAGATTTGACGAGTAAATGGGATTTGCTCCGCACCTCAGACTGAAATTTAACTCAGAGGGCTCGGGAGTTTGAGAAAAGGGAGATAGGAGAGAAGTGTGTGCATAAGTCTGTCTAGCGTGGCAGCTGTGGCCTATTTACGCTGTCTGAAGAAAAAGTAATGCACTGTGCTTTTTCACATTTAAGGGTATAAATTATAAATTCAATCTTATTTTAAGTGAGTCAGTAGGTTAAATATTAGGGCAAAGTTAAATATATAAATCGCATTGTGCAGTTGCAAGTGTTTTGACCAAAGACAATATATATATATATATATATATATATATATATATATATAAAGAAACATCCCTGATATATACAGTATATCCTTACCTCCGTACTGGTATGGCACTGTGAGTGTTCTGGCATAAAGCCCACCTGTCAGGTGTGATGATAAGACGGGAAGGTCATTACAACTGCACAGAGTCAATGATTCAGCTCTGATGAAGTGCATTCTATATAAAAAAAGTTCAATTCCAAAATACAATATATATATCATTTTAAGAGCAAATATATCATTGACAGAAGTTGAAGAGCCAATCTGGAAAAGAAAAATTAGACGTAATTTACCTGCTGTCCCTCAAACTGATTCGTGATTTCTTCCAATTTTGTGCTGTCAATCATTTTGCCGAAGTAGATGCCACCGAATGATGGACGTCTCATATTGGCACATCACTTTCTATACATGCTGAACACAGCAGGAACAACACCCATTAACTCCAGTGACACATAAGCGATCCAGGACAAGAGACTGCGTTCTCAGCCTAGGTCAGGTTGGACAGCAAAGTAGTAACACTTTCTAGGTTTAAAAAGAAGTGGGAGTGCATGACATAAATGATATGCTGACCTGGGGCAAAATATTTATTTTATTGACCTGCTCAGCCCACTTGTGAGGTATATAATTAAGTACATTTGTGCATCTAGAACTATAGGGCACAGGTCTAATGTTTTTTAGGCCAAGGACCCCTAAGCTGAAAGAGAGACAAAGCAGGGACCCCCTATATATTGTATAGAAATGTAGTTGCATATTAAACTGGGCAGAATGGATGGATCAATATTATTTATACATCATGTTAAACATACTATACATGTGGAAAGCACAGTGTATCCTTAACCTTAACTGTATCTGTGGATGGCTACCATAATGGCTTCCTTACTTAGCGTGTAATCAGTGTTGTGTAAATTAAATGTTTTTTGTTCCTTTTTACGAATAGGCTGATTCATCTTTGCTAATATATGTTAATGTATATTTTCAGACATGTTTTAATTTTAAAAAATGAAAAAATTCAAATAAATATCAAACACCCCCGGGTTACTCTGAGGACTCTAGCCTGGGAAAACCCTGACAAACGTCCGGCAAATTTGAGATTTGCCGGAGTCTAAGTCTAAGTCAGTCTAAGAGACCATTCAAGCCCATTTCCAATTTTTCCAAATCGAGGCACCAATCACAACCGTTGAGGAGGGCTTTACATGATGATGATAGCACAGCGATAGCAAGCAGCTTTTTGTTTACATTCAACATGACGGCTACCGAAGCGCAGCAACCCGTTGATGCCGCTGTCGCTGCTACGTCCCCCGGATTGTTGGTCTGATTGGTTGAAGGACTATCCAATAGCGCCCAGAGGCATTTGAGCGGCGTCCGTTGGTGACGCCCCTTTGGAAATGGGCTGTGAATGAACCTTGCCCAGACCCACTCTCATTACAACTGAGAAGGGTCTGGTGTCAACCAGGCTATAAGTATCCCTTGGGGGTCATGGACCCCTTGTTGGAGATCTCTGCTATAGGGTGTAACTCTGCTGTTTCCTTTTTTGATATAAGTAAGATATTGTTTATAGTTAAGTTTTTAAGAGCCTTTAACCTTACCTATCCTCACTGATTGACTGATTACTGATAAGGCAACATGCACACAGGAAGTGGCCATGAATGTCTTTGAAGCTGCACTAATCAATATTCTTGTATGAAAAATGGCTTTAATTTGAAAGGGGTTACTCGTAGTGACAAACCCACAGAGAATTAATCACCAACTCTGCAATTTCCACTCTACGCAGCATTTTAGCATCTTCCAGTGTATTGTTTTGGTTTTCTGGACCCCAACTTTTGGTTCAGTCCCACGGCTCTCATCAACCCCATTTCCAGCCGTAAAAACAGTTCTGACAAACACACTGTATGCTATCTTCACTGCTTGCTGACTGAACAGCAAACACAGTTAGGGTCATAAGTGACAATGGAGAGAGATTACTTTTGTATTAGTCAACATTGTTGTTTTGGGAAAATCCTACATATTATACCTTTAACTGAGATAGAACAATAAAGGTGATAATGCCAATGTGGCCCCTAACATGCAGCTGCTAACATTGCAACTGTTAGCATTAATATTTTGGGAGTTTGAGCCTAAAAACTGGTCTGTGAAACAGTATCTTGGTAATCTATGAAGTATAAAACAACATAATCAAGATGTCAGTGGGAATATTTTCAGTTTCCAAACAAAAACAGCATGTAGATGAACATTCCCTTAAAATCTCACTGTTGGGTGCCTGCTCTTTGCTGTGTCTAATCTCCTGTATCATGAGTCTTTTTGGGATTCTGTCATGGATGCATGCTATTAATGCAGGGGAGCCAAGGACCCCTTAACTAAAAGAGAGACGGAGCAGGGACCCCCTACTACATATATTGTATAAAATTAAGTTGCAGAATACTAGGTTAATAACATAATAATTGTTGGCATGATTTTATGAATCATGTTTTAATGTAAAACATACATGTGGCACAGTGAGTCCTTAGGATGAACTGTATCTGTGGATTGCTGTCAATGGAGGATTAATATTTGATAATAGTATGTTAGATTTGTGTTGAGACTTTAACTTTTGAAAAAACCTAGAAAAATGAACAATGATTTGGTGGGCCCCCCTGCATTGACTCTGAAGACCCCCCGTTGAAGTTCCCTGTTCTAAGGTATAAAGTAGTGAATAAAGTGATGAGGTATGCTGGGCAGTGAAACATATCAAGCCTCACTAACTTGGAGTACTTGTCATTGCCATGGCCACCATGTGTTTCCTTATTGTATTCACACCAAACTCAAAGCAAATTTTTGTTACTCACGCAAGTTTGATTATTTGTGCTCATTAACAGTACGAGGTGCGAAAAGCCCCAGAGAGAAAGGAGTATGGAGCTAGACTATGGAGCTAGAACAGTGACAGTAAACTGAGGTATTAAAAATAGAAATTGGCATTGAAACAACAAGTGTTGGCACTGAAAAATGTTCAACTGAAGAAAAAGAATTATCTCAAAATCCTATTATTTCATTTTATTCTAGCCCCATAATGGAGGGGCTCTTTTTACATACCAACCGTGTTAATTTCCACCATCAACCATGACCAAAAATAGCCACTATAGCTGCTTTTTACCTGTTGTTGTGGGAATCCCAGATACGTTGGAAAACCCCGTCGTATCTATTTGATCATACACAACAAAACAAAACATGCAAGAATTAAATCCCCCTTTCGGTACCATGGATATAGTGCCACTCGGCCAACCATGTCAAAAAGACTTATTTATGCACTTCAGTATCCAATGGGAAATAACGTCAAAATTAAATAGCACAAGGGGGTGTCAACATAAAACACTATGCTTTCAAAGTCGGACAGTGGAGTTCACTTCACGATGAAAACAAAATACTTTCACCCAGGAAACGCTCGTTTGTTCCTCGGTAGCGTTTTAATCCCAAGTCCATTTGTCCAAAACTTAATGAGTCGTTTTGGTGCCTAAACTTAACTGTCATTGCCGCATGACGCTAGTGATGGCCAAATGAAGCATCGCGAACCACTGTCTTTATTTTCTGAGCTCACTAGATGGCGCTCTCTGTTCAACAAAGGGTTGAAAACACACTGAATTGCCATTCCTTTAACCTTTTTTCTTTGAACAGAGAGCGCCATCTAGTGAGCTCAGAAAATAAAGACAGTGGTTCATGAAGCTTCATTTGACACTCACTTTTTCTGGCTAAACTCAACTACCTTGGCCCCTGAAAGGACCGTCATCTGGCGGTGTGGCCGGCTCGCAGTCACCTATTGGCGGCTAAACAACTGGTGGAAATCCCACGCTGGGGGAAATCCCACGCCCTTATTATTAACAAATGAGTCGAGTGAACTACTGACTATACACATCACTCTTTCCTCTTCCTCTGCAGGTGTGTTTGTTGGAGTGCGAGGGTCATGTCTCCTCTTCGCTCACATGGGAGGTTTGTAGAAGTGCCGTCAAGCTATCGCACTATCCCGCACTGTCGGAGGAAGACGCTCTGTTCAAGAGAACGGGACAGGAGCTGGAGCTCACTTCTCTGGATCTGAACTCTGACAGTGAACTGCTGCAGTCGGCGGCCGCGGAGCCCTTCCAGGAGGGGGAGCGGGATGAGGCGCCCTTTGAGCCGCGCAGTGCCCAGTATGACTCATCTCTGCTGGAATCCTCAGAGGAGGGGGAGGGCCTGCGGGGCCTGGATCTCAGCGTGGCGGACGCAGAGAGGAAGCCAAGGGACGAGAGGAACACGGAGAGCGACAGCCAGCTGGAAGGGGACGAGGATGACGCCTTAGAGGCCATCACCTTATCCAAACGCTTTGGTGGCTTTCAGAGGGGGCGCCACGGGTACAGGAAGCTGATCGGCTCAGCCGCGAGGCCCCTACAAAAGCGCTACGGCGGCTTCATAGGTGTCCGGAAATCTGCCCGCAAATGGAACAGTCAGAAGCGGGTGAACCAGCTGCTCAGGCAGTACCTGGGCATGAGGAGCAGCCGCAGCGGCAGGTTCAACAACATCCCTGTAACTCGCGTGTGGAGGCAAAATAAACTGTAACACACCCACGTCGCTCTCCCTACTCCCAGTTACCTCAACCAGATCATGTTTTCAGCATCTCACTCCGCATTTGAAGTGTGACGTCACCGTCGTCATCCGAAAGAACAGACTCCGCCATCTCGCCGCGCCTCTTTTTGTGTCTCTAAGTATCAAGGAATGTTTTGACCGTGATGTCCTTCTTATTAAGCATATTTTCACGCCATTCTATCAAATAAAAGAATTAGAGAAGTGCAATTGGATATTTTTTTTTGTGTGTCGGTATAATAAAAAGGGGGCCAAATGAGATTGGAAAACTGGTTCACTGCAAGCTTTTCACCAGAGGTGAGACCTGAGGGTGTGACATTTAAAACTCATGTTGAATGCACTTTCATGCATGCGTGGACGGCTCTTTTTTTTCTGCACTCTGTAGTATGTGTTACTAATGTCAAGCTCTCATGTAATGGACCTATTCGTTACTGCATAGGCTTCCCCTTTTAAAAATGGCATTTTGGGACGAAACAAATCATACACAATTATTATTATTATTATTATTATAATCAAGAATCAAATTGGAAGTGAACCAGCACTTTTCTTTCAAGATGGTTCAGGCAGATGGTAGGACAGCGATGAAGCACAAATTACTGTTAACTGCTGATCTACGAATCTCATTTTCTGCTTAAGGAACTTAATTAAACACAAAATTGGTTTTCTGAACTTTCAAACTCACTGAAACTTTGCATCCCTACGCAGAAATAAGCCTTGTTCCCATCGCTTAGTTCTGAGTTTGAGGGTGGGGGGTGGGGGGGGGGAGAAATAAGATAAGCCTTTATTTCTCCCTCTCTTATCTTATCTTATGTAAGCAAGTGAGGAGTTTCTCTCAAAGGAATGAGCAGCAGGTTGGCAGACTCCCCGAGGCTCCTTTCAGTGGAACTATACTGTCCTCTAGTGTTTGAGGAACAAACATGTTGCCCATTGGATACTGATTTGGGATCAGTTGTGCCATGTCCTTAATAATATGTTATGTAATTCTTTGGATTATTCTGCAATTACAGTCAAATTAGAAATTAACGTAAGATGTCAAATATACAAATACTTAATTCATGGCTGACATTTACATGGTCTTCACAGTCAAACTGAACGATCATGACAATTCTTAAGCAAAACCTGAGGAAACTAGTGTCTATTATTCCTCCTTCTCGCAGTATTAATAGTGCCTGTATGACAGCTTATGGCTCATCATCCATCTAAGATACTGTACAAAAATGAATTGCGTGGGGAGGGTGGCTGAAATTAGATTTCACTTTTTAGAAAAGCAAAGCCTTCTGAAGTGTTATAATTTATTTATTTTTTTGGACCCTCCCATGAACAGCACCCTCCCTCCAATATCTAAAAACAATTATTTCATCGTTAAAAGCTAAAGGAAAGCAAAGTGTGAAAAATTGTAGGACAATTCATTATACCTTAATTTAACCCATGATATGTGAATCGAAGAACAATGTTTATTGCCATAAATGTGCACCTTAGAAGTGGATTTATAAATTGCCAACTTTTCGACAAATTACACAATGTGGAATATTACTGCCACTCAATGTAAAACAAAAGATATTTCCGAAGAAAACAATTGCACATCCAACAATTCTTCAGGTGTGTTGGAAAATATCACACCAGACTTGAAAAAGTTAGATATTAAGAGTAGTGTAGTCTAATGTATTGTAGTGGGTATACTGAACTGTATATTCATATTGGCCAGAATCTGCCTTTCGGGGGAGGGGGGAGGCATATCATAGTGGGGGGTCTGGGTGTCCTCCCCAGGGAAGTTTTGAGCATCAACGACTTCATTTCCTGTATTTGGATACACTTTCATGCACCAATTTATGGTGGGAATACCTTTATTTAGCCTATGTGAAGAAGATAGACACAGATGACAGTTCAAAATATATCAAAAATATAATCGAAAAGTATGTTGTTGCGTATCATTGGGCATTTTTAAGTGGGTATATGGAAATCCTGGAGCTTTCTCAGTGGGTATACTGCGTATACCTGCGTATCATGTAGACTACACCACTGGATATTAAACACTAGATGTTAAATGTTAGATGTTAAATTCTCTTGACGAAAGTCCAGAGGGGCCAAAATGTTAGTTTCTTTAATAAATTGTGATGCTGAGCAAGAGCAGAGAGCAGGATCTTCCTTATTTATGTCTGAAAAAAAAGATCTACATTTTTTCTTTTTTTACAGACCTGAGCACTATAATATTTGTTTCCCCACACCCGGATTCCAAATGTCTTATATATATCTATATATATAGATATATATAGATATATATCTATATATATATAGATATATATATATATATTGATTTAAAATCTTTTTTTTTACAGTCCCTTACTTACCCTGCAATTACAGAAATGAGATAGCTATATTTTAAAGTGTTTGCAAATACGGAACTCAGGAGTAAGGAGAAACTAATCCCCGGTCAGTTCTCAAACATTACTCCAACCTGAGGCTATTTACACAGCTGTTCATGTCACTTTAGTCCAAATGTACACATTGGTGCATGAAGCTGGAAACTGGCAGGGCCAATACGTGTGTGTATCCCACCGTAGGATGGGAAAGAAGGTCTAAGTGACACCAGCCCTTAATGTACTGTTTAAGAGCAGAGGGATGAAATGAACTGTGCATGTCAGATGTGGTCATTATTATACAGAATATGTTTCTGCTCGGGTGAAAAAAAAATATGTTCATTTGTTTTTGCCGTCAAGATATTTTCCCTCCACTTGCAGGTCCCATTATTTTGCATCTTAATAGTGTTTACGTGTTGATTAGTGTTTGATTACGAGGTGTAATAATGTATGCGTACAGAGTGTGTGGATGATTGAACTGTGACTGTGCACATGCATGTGTGTGTGTGTGTGTGTGTGTGTGTGTGTGCGTTTCTCTGTCAATCCAACACAAAAAAATGGAACTTGTGAATACAGTGTACATTTCAGACTACATCTCTAACATGATACCATTGTTCCGAGTCTTCAGACAAAATATGTATAGAGAAAAAAACTACAATAAAACTGTTTGCTATTTCTTTTGTGGATTGTCATGCAGAAGGAAGAAAAAAAGAACAAAAAAACGTTTCAAATTCTCAGTGCTTTTTAATTTGTGTTTGACAATATATTTCCTCTTTTTTTTATTGCTATTACCAACTCATTCGCCTAATGCTAGTCTCATTGCCATGACTCCATAGCATCACGGATTAAACCATTAACACTGGTTGTATGCCAACACACGGGCAGGAAGGAAATAGGTACTTGGTTGAGTCAAAACCAAACGTAGCTTATTCTTGTGAGTTCATATTTCAACAAAGTGCCAAAAAACATGTAAATTCTCCAAAAAAAGAATCTGCCCGATACGCAGGCGGAAAGAGACGATTAAAAAAAAAAAGGTATAAAATACTTGTACGTAACTCAAAGCACACAATATAATGTACATCATAACCACCGTGTAACCACTGGAAGATAGGGTTAGAATGAGGGAACAACAGCCAAGTAGCAGTCTAATACAGTGGAGCTACAGGGGCAGTAAAGATGAACCTTTGGATAAAGTAGGAGAGTATTGTAGGCTTAGCACATCACATGGTCAAAGTCAGTCAACAGTTAGCACCATCGCAGACTTCAATTTTCAGGATCAAGTTACAAAGATACAGAAAAGTCCATTTGCAATTTCTTTTAGGAAAGAAACAAAAAGAGTTGAAAGTAAAACAAAAAAAAACAAAAAAAACAAAAACACAACTGTTGTTTTCCTTGACGGGCTCTCGGGCCCTTATTTATATCTTCTTTTTTGATAAAAGTCTCTTTTTTTATCACTCATCCATCCATCCGTCCATCCACAGATCCACGTCTTCCGTCTCTCACATCTCACATCTCTCGCTCCCGCTCCCGCCTTTAGTCGGGGAAGCGCTGGCAGGCTTTTTTCCAGCGGCAGGCGGTGCACCACTGATCCTTGCGCTCCACTCCGTATACCTTGCGGCACTTTTTGGCCTCGCCGCGACCCTTCCTGCCAATGCAAAGACACAGATCATGTGGGTGAGAAGCGATGCGAGAGCGCAGGACAGGAAAGGTCCCTACCACACACACTTGAGACTGAGGAAAAATAGACTGATAACAAAATGAGGAGAGGATTTAATCCATTTTTTTTTTTTATCTTTCCTGGCCAAGCCATGGAAATGTGATTTTAAAGACAAGCAGCAAAGTGGCCAATAAAATGACAACCTGGAGGTGAGCGATAGCGGACAGATACTGGAATCACAGACAGCAGCAGAAAAGATGTGTGGACCCAGATCAATCAAGCTTTATTCGCACTCAATGTTTAAAATGGATGGCGCATTGTTCGTTGCAGTATAGACTTGGTCGGCATTACTGGGAAGACCCACTAAAATGTGATTTCCGTCTATGCCGTGGGGGAAAACAAACCATTTGAAATTAATGAGCATAGACCTTGTAAGAGGTTAATCTTTACTCTTTGTCATATTTACGATTGTTTGTTTTGCTTGGTACAATGCCGAAAGGTTGCCGTGTGGCGTTCTACGCATCTAATAAAGTTAAAAAATCCTGATCTCAAGTTTTATATACTGCCGAATAGACAGACGGAGCTGGTGTTAAAGTGCTCATATTATGCTCATTTTCATGTTCAGAATTGTATTTAGAGGTTATATCAGAATAGGTTTACATGGTTTCATTTTCAGAAAACACCATATTTTTGTTGTACTGCACATTTCTGCAGCTCCTCTTTTCCCCCTGTGTGTTGAGCTCTCTGTTTTAGCTACAGAGTGAGGCATCTCACTTCTGTTCAATCTTTGTTGGGAGTCACACATGTGCAGTACCTAGGTAAGGACTACTAGCCAGTCAGAAGCAGAGTATGAGGGCGTGCCACGCTAGCAGCTAGGCGAGCATTACAACGTGTGTTACAAAGTGACGCACGTTGGGTCGTTTGTCCAGTCACTTATGATGTACAGACAATCCGAGCCAATACGACAGTTTTTTTTTTATGTATCTTGCTCTGTCAAGCAGCAAAGCTGCTTTTGAGTAGCCATACTGGGTTAACGCTATGTTATCCAGCCAGGGGGAAAGGATTGTTTTACCCCAAGGTAGAGTTTGAAGATTTTGAAGTTTGAAGATGTAAAGAAAAAAATAGCTAGGAGAATTAACTTTGGAAGAAGCAAGCAGTTTGGAAGAAAGTCGGAGGTATGGAACCATTTTAAACAAGTCATGGGTAGTGACAACATATTTTGTCGAGTGCATTAAGTGCGGCACGCTGCTCGCCTATGACAGCAAAAAAAACGAGGACTCTGACGATGAACAGACACATGGAGCAGGCTTGCCATGGCAGAAAAGATGATAGTCAGCCTTCAATGTCCTCTATCCATTCCATTCTGAATAACCAAGCAACGCAGTTTCCGTGCTTCGTCCTTGTTGCATTATTCATTAAATGTAATGTATTTATATAGCGCTTTTTCCAGTCTTAACAACTACTCAAAGCGCTTTACATAGTACAGGAACCATTCACCGTTCACACACACGCTGAGGCTGCGTCTGCTGTACAAGGCGCCACTAGCTCATCAGCAGGCAACTCGGGGTTCAGTGTCTTGGCCAAGGACACTTTGACATAGTTGAGAACGTCAGTTATAACGGCCCACGTATTAAAACATTATCTGGTTTAAATCGGGCTCGGGCTCATAATTCCAGTTAATGTGTCGGGCCGGGCCGGGCTCGGACACAACGTGCACGGGCTCGGGTAGGGTCGGGCTTGATTTTTTGGGCCCGATTTAAGCTTTACCCCAAGGCGACTCCGCCACAAGCCATGCCCCCAGCTATGACAAGGCACCAACCAAGTGTATTCTCCGAAACAACGGAGGGCGTACAGACAAAATAATCTGTGAATATGCAAGAAGTGGTAGAGAAGAAGAAACCGGAAAGAAAAGGACAGCAGGCTGCCTGGCAACCGTAGTAAACACGGACGTACCGCGTAACACTCCAATTATCTACTCTAATCATTAACGTGACTGATGTTCAAATCAAAATGACTGTCTGTAACACTGTTAAGAACACTCTTTCCATGAAGAATGATGTTTGTAGAGGCGAAACCTGTTCTTCCCAGCTGTTGAACCGAAAGTGCAGCGCGTGCTCTTAGTTATAACTATTCAGAGATTGGCCTTAGCCTAAAAAACGTTGAAGACCCCTGTGCTTAACCAACTGCTGTGCAAGTACATCCTCAGAGAGCCACTAGCATGTCGTGTTTTAATTTTAATAGCAGGTATAAATATGTTAAAAATGGGACATTGAACAGGAACAAAGCCAGGTGGGTAATGCCTCACCTGAAGGAGCAGTGAGTGCGGGAAGGCGACGCACTCATAGGCTGCAGCCTGTTCTGCTGGAGCCACTGTTCCCCGACACTGACGGACCGACAGCGAGCTTTCACCACCTGAAGAGACACACAACCACACATCAAATACGAAAGAAGAATGGAGTCATGAAAGAGACAGAGAAATGTGGTGATTTAATTTGTCAATGGCAGGCATGGTTGCTACACAATTAATCTATATCCACGACGTTCCACTTCCGGGATTGCTCAGTTGCTGCTGGAAATTCCGCCGTATGTCCTTCTTTTTCGGCCGGATGTCCATTACCTTCAGCTTTCTTAGTGTTGGCGTTCTAAACTCTGGTGGATTTCTGAGGACTATGGTTAACTGCTCTTCAGATCTCTGCAGGGTAAATCCAGACAGCTAGCTAGACTATCTGTCCAATCAGAGTTTTCTGTTGCACGACTAAAACAACTTTTGAACGTACACACGTTCCACCAAAACAAGTTCCTTCCCGATACTATTTTGCAGCAGCAATGTGGCTCTGCCCGGTGCTTAGCACCGCCCAAGACGATTGTGATTGGTTTAAAAAAAATGCCAATAAACCAGAGCATGTTTTTCTCCCAAACGCCAATTGTACGGCGTAGTGTACACAAGGTACGGTGTAGATTTTGCGGGCTGCCATTTTTAAAATCTGGTTCGAGTGGATGAAAAATTGACTGTAGCTTGGCTATGGTGTTTTAACTCCACATTCTAGCATTGGTTCCGCTTGCTTGGAACCTTTGACTGAGGTGGTACCAAAAAAAAAGGTCCCAGGTGCCAGGTACTATTCCAAAGAAGTTTTGCTAATGAAAAAACAAAAAAGAGCAAGCAGGGTAGAGTCGAGTCGAGCCGTACTATGCAGAAGTAAATCAGAATTGTATTGTTGGTTATGTTCTATAGATCAGCCAAGTCATGTTTACTAGCAGGTTCGAATGTTAAAATGTGATCGAGACTTAATGCTAGACAAGCTGTCTGGCAAGTAAACAAACAGACATACTGTATATAAAGACAGAACAGGACAGAAGACCCACCGGAGTGTTACTGGGGCCGGAGACGGAGGCGGAGGCGGAAGTGGAGGGGGTCCAACCCTGGCAGCCGGGGCTTTTGGGGGCCACAGATACCTGGACGGGGCTACAGGCCTGGATGGAGCAGGAGAGAGGAGGCAACACACGATTCATCAAATTTGTAGAAACTGGCTCACAACCTGTTCCATATAAAAAAGTAAGTTAGTTACATTTTTGGTATTAGACTAAAAACATTTGATGGAAAGCTCTCCTTCAAATTTCACATTGATAATCTTGTGTGCAGATGCAGGCCAAAAAGGGAGAATTCCTACAGAAACAAAAGCATCTTGCCTTGTTTTGTAGGAAAAGGGTTGTTGAGGCAGTTTTCATGTCTGTCTTGGACTATGGTGATGTGATTTATAGACATGCATCATCTTCAACTCTTAAATCTCTGGACTCTCTGGTCTATGACTCTGCCTTGCATCATGTCTACCGTACACATCATTGTATTTTATATGAAAGTATTGGGTAGTCTTCTCTCCAAGAAAGACGAGAGACTCACTGGTATCTCTTTATCTATAAGGCTCTTATTGGAAAACTACCATTGTACCTTACATAACTTCCCTGTTACTCAGAGGGACATTATCAGACTTGCTCTGCTGACTGGCTTTTACTATGTTTACTATGTTCCACGAGCTCGGTCTGAACTTGAAAAAACAGCTTTTAGTTTTAGTGCACCCGACTCCTGGAACAAATTACAGCACTTTCTTACAACTCAATTGTGCCATTTGGACAATTTAGAAGTCTGGTTTTAAACCTGCAACCTTCTACTTGTAACTGCTTTTACATAATTGTATTTTGCATCCCTATTATCCTAATGTATTTATCAAATAATTTTCCAAATGCTGAATGTTTTATTGTCTTTCTATATTTCTTATGATTGTACTTTCTGTGTTGTTGTTCTGTATTTGTCTTTGTAATCTGACTCGATGACACTGAGAATGAAGGTCGCCCCTGAATGATCTCTCGAGGATAAATAAAGGTTGAGGAAATGAATTCAAACTGCTCAAACAGATTTGTTGGCCACCTGGGGGCAGCAGGAACAGTTGGTATGGCTTATTTACACATCCGGCAGACAGAAACGTACCGTTTCGTTTTAATAGTCTTAGTTAACAGCTCAAACTCGTACAGGAGGCTACTGCCGCAATTCTAACTACCACCAAGAGATAAGAACACATTATGCTCACGCTAGCCAACTTAGGCTACATCCACACTACTACGTTTTGATTTTTAAGCGGCGTTTTCAGACAAAAAAACCATCTCTGTCCACACAATTTTAGCTCCGCAGCAGAACTAATCTCCACCCATATTAACACGTCTGACAATGCATATCACATGACTATTCGCATACAGTGGGCATGCACGTGCCGGTGTAAACAAGAAGCAGATTGTCTGATGTTACTCTGCGGTTAAAATCATGGATGTGTAATTTGAAAATACTTTGGGGGAAATAACAACAATGGCGTAAAGTAAGACCAGGGATTTATTTTCTTGGAGCGACGACGACGTGGAACTGTTACTGGAAGGGATGTAAGCCTACCTAACCGATAAGACTGACTGGTCGTTGTTTCCAAAGGTCTCTGTTTGTGCCCGTCCCGACGACAAAGCAACCCCGGAGTTTTCAAACCTAAACGGGGTCAGCAGTGTTTCCAAATGTCTCCGTTTTACGGGCTCGAAATGCCAGAGTAGTGTGGACGCGAGCCGTAAACGTAGCAAAAGACATCATTTTTATACCAGAGCCTAGTAGTGTAGATGTTGCCTTACACTGGCTCCCTGTTGGGTTCCTCCAACACTTCAACACACAAATTCCTAAATTTGAAACATAGATGTTGTCCTCCTTGGGTCGGCATAACGGCCAAAAGGTTACAACCAATCGATTAATGGCTTTTGATTCGATCCAGCTGCTGTAACAAACAACGTTCAAAATGCCACACATTAAATGATCTTATCCTGTGATGTTGTTCCCATTCCCTCTGTCCTATTTCTCCTCCCTGTGCATCTCTGAGCTCTCACAAAGAACATACTAATGCTGCTGCAAATTGCACAACTTGCACAAAAGAAAGCATGATGAACGTGAGTATCCACGGTCACTGTGTTAGCCCTGGAGGTAAATTGAGTGTGAAAAAAAAAAAACGTGCCAGTGTGAGTTCAGCCCTGTGGTCAGGCATTTCAAGCCTCAAAGAGCTATGACACACACGCACACACACACACACACACACACACACACACACACACACACACACACACACACACACACACACACACACACACACACACACACACACACACACACACACACACACACACACACACACACACACACACACACACACACACACACACACACACACACACACACACACAGACAGACACACAGACAGACAGTGCTCCACCAGCAGCTCTGACCCACAATCCAACCCGCCAGCGGTGACTGAAGTATTCAGATCCTTTATTTAAAGGTGCTCTAAGCGATGTCGGGGTGACGTCACTTCTTCATGTGCACACGCACTAACCCCCACCCCCACCCCCAAATCCTTCTTGTCAGTTATTGGCTGGATCTCTGTTTGTTATGTTTCGTGGTGCAGGTTGGCGCAGTTTGTTTTTGTTGGCGTTTGCGGAGCCTGGGCTGTCTATAGAGACCGTGTTTTTTTTTTTTTTTACAGTGTGTTCAGGGGACAGGCAGCTAGCGGATATTGGGGAGATGTTTGCTGTATGTGACAAAAAATGTTGTAGCCTAAAAAAACGCGTGACATCGCTTAGAGCAACTTTAAGTTAAAGTACTAATACCACACTTTAAAAATACTCTGTTACAAGTAAAAGTAGTAGTATCATCAGGAACATTTACTAAAAGGATTAAAAGTAAAAGCACTCAATGCAGAAAAATCCTCACATTTTAGAAACTGGAAACGATCAGCTATGTGCTAATCGGCTAATCATTTAGCTGGACTTGTAGGCTTAATTTATAATAAAACATCATATTTAATAAACTACATGTGTTTTGTGTGCAACAATCTTTATTTGTAAAGTAACTAGTAACTAAAGCTGTCAGATTAATATAGTGGAGTCAAAAGTACAATATTTTCCTCTGAAATGTAGCGGAGTAGAAGTAGAAAGTGGCATGAAAAGAAAAGTAAAGTACAAGTACCTCAAAAACTTGTACTTAAGTACAGTAGTTACATTCCACCACTGCAACCCACACTGTTTCATGAGGAAATTAAAGACAAATGTGGTAGAAAATGGACACAGTTTCACATCTGTATCATATGAAAAATGAAAAATAATTGCTTAGTTTGCTAAGGACATTTTAATGAAAGTTTGTAGGTTGAATCAGTCCAAAGTGGGTATGAATATGAGTACATCAGGTTCTAACCACTGTACAACTACACTGAAAGAATTCATGTTTTTTTGTTTTGCCCTTTACAGGCTGCTGAGAGTCTAGACTCCTTGGGGGAGCGAGCACGCCGACAGCTTCCTCTCTCACTGTCACAAAGCATCCATTTACAGGCTCAGCGGTACAGGCTAAATGCAGGTCACCAGTGAAATGTGCTGCTTTGTCATGCATACGCAAAGTTGTAGCTCATTGGCTCATTAGAGGGGTATCTGCATGGGCAAGGCGGACCTATGAAACAACACCGCAGACGTGAAACCCCTGCACAGAAACTCCAGTCATGTAGATAATGTCCTTTGAGATATTTAGCAGAAAATAATTTATTTAGATACATTAGTTTCTGCTTTCATTTAAAGACTGATTTCTTAGAAAAAGGTGATTGAATTTGGGCAATAGGAAACTGTGATGTTTGGAGTGTGAATTCCTTCCTTTCAAACCCTACATCTTCGCCTGACATTTAATTATTCATGCACACAAGAACTGCGCTGTCTCCTTTCATCGCGCTCAAACTTGCGGGGAAGAACTCAAACACTGGGAAGTAAACAACTATGTATTGAAGTTAGGGCTCTTAAAAGCCGATTCATGTATTTTGTGCTAAAACTCATTATGACCTAAACAAATTTCTCATGTTGGACAGATTTAGTGTCTTCTCAGAATAAATTTCAGCCTGCAAACAGCATTTGGACCACGCGTGTCAAACTCAAGGCCCGCGGGCCAAATCCGGTCCCTCACTTTTTTACTTTTTCTCGCCTATGCCAACATTCTTGCCGCTTTTTTCGACATCTTTGCTATTTGCCACCTTTTGGGGGCTTTTTAGTACCGTTTTTGAAAAAGGATTTCAAAAATAATGTGGCGCTATTTTTTTATGTTTTTTGTTGTTTTTTCTGACATTTGTTGTGCTTTTTCGTCATGTTTGCTGCTATTTCTGACATTTTGGGGGCTTTTTAACGTTTTTGATCGTTTTTATCCCGATGTTATCGGATTTTTTTCTCTAAAAACGTCGCTATTTTTGATGTTTTTGGTGGCTTTTTCCGTCAATTATTTGCACTTTTTAAGAGGTTTCTGTCACTATCTTTGTCATTTTAGGGGCTTTTTAAAAATGTTTTTGACACTTTTTCCGACATTCTTGCCACATTTGACTTTTTTGATTAAATCAAAGCATGTCAATAAACTAGACACGTCTGGCCCACGATGTGGTTTTCTTTTTTCAATGTGACCATTAGAGAAGTTGAGTTTGACACCCCTGATTTAGACAACAAAACATAAGAAATGTCCATTACAACTGAGACTAATTACATTATTTTAGGAGGTTTTAGGTTTTAGCTGGTTAAGCACGTCTCCATCCATCAATATTTTCATTTTGCATCAATGGTACTGAATCTTTGTTCAATGAATCCATATATCAATTAATGTATCGTTACAACCCTACCAACATATAGCCTATGTTATATCTTGCTGGCTCTGTAGAAAATGAATCGAAAAATCACATGTTGTGGTTTTGCAGGTTTATGTGTAGGACTACATCCTGTGCTGGAGACTTCCTGGTGTCTACGTTGCCTGGCAACCTCACGGTGACAACAAGACTCCAGCTTTAGGGGGTTTAGAACTTTAAGATTGATTTTGTTACCTTTGTAAAGAGCAAGGCTAGATTTTCCTCGTTTTCAGTCTTTATGCTGAGCTAAGCTAAGCTGAGCTAAGTATCTCCTGGCTGTAGCCTCATATTAATATATTAATATACAGATGTAAGACCAATCTTCTCCTCTAACTCTCTATAAGAAAAAAATTGTAGAAAAAGGCGTACTTTCCAAATGATCTAGATCAGAATCATTAATTGGCTCTGAACTCATTTATTTCCCCAGTATTTTTTCAAGATAATTTTTTGGGCATTTTCGGCCTTTATTATTGACAGGCCAGCTGAAGACATGAAGGGAGGGGGGGGGGGGGGATGACACACAGCAAAAGGCCGCAGGTCAGGGTCGAACCCAGGCCCGCTGCGTCGAGGAGTAAACCTCTATATATGGGCGCCCCTCTACCGACTGAGCTATCTGGGCGCCCTGTTTCCCCAGTCGTAAAGACACTTGTGCTGCCAGTACTTGGCAGCCATCACAGTCAGCAGGCCAAAACTCCTCTGAGACTGGGCGCAAACACTGAGTATGTTTACATGCACACCAACATTCCACTATAAATTTTCGAATTTGATACAGGTCATGTAAACAGCATATTTCGTTTGGATATTCAGAATAAGGCCTTTTTCCGAATGTAGTATTTTCCGATTAAGACGTGTGATATATCGGTATTATTCAGGTTGAAGAAGCATTCTTTGGACATGTATACAGCGCATTCAGAATATATGTCTCAATCAGGGTTTTCACCGCAGTTTGCGCCAGTTTACGGCCTCCTGCCTGTTTACAGCGTACGGCCAGCTCGGTGTGTTGCTATGGTTGTTGGACACAAACCGACCAGCCAACAGTTTGCACGGCTGCGGTAGAGATGCACGTCCATAAGAAAAGAAGGAGAAACACACACCTACTTTTAAACATTATGAAAGCCTTGGATATCAACAGGTTTTTGGATATGCGGAAACATCGTAACACCAACCTTTTCAAGAACGTGGTTGAAGGAATGAAAGAGGGAGGCTGTGTTTTCATGGTCAAACAAGTCCGCCACCGGTGGAACACTTTGAAAAAATCCTATTTTGCGCGGCTGCATGTCCACGGGAATATTAGTGCAATATTCACTTTCATTAGCCATGTAAACAGCTTAGTCGGAATATCGTCTTATCCAACAACAACAAAAACGGAGCATTATGTGCATGTAAACGTAGTCCCTGCTGCAGTGTACCCACCTGATAGAGATGCTCGGAGTGGATCTGCCAGAAGCTGCTGGGGGCCGACTGGCTGAGTGGACTGGGCCTGCTCGGAATGGCCCCGGAGCTGGAGTTGGACCTGGGTCTGTGATCTGGGGGGATCTGGAGCCCCGAGGCCACAGTAGAAGCACAGGAGGCCCAGCTGAGTTGAGAGGATGAAGCCTGGCCCAGAGCCTGCTGGGAAGGAGCTGGAGGAACTAAAGGAGCTGAAGGAGCTGGAACTGAGCTGACATCCACAGTCTCACAGGAGATCTTGGTGTAGTAGAAGTCCTCTTCTCTCTGGGACTGATCTGACCCACTGCTGTGTGTGTGTAAATGTGTGTGTGGGTGTGTGTGTGTGTGTGTGTGTGTGTGTGTGTGTGTGTGTGTGTGTGTGTGTGTGTGTGTGTGTTTAGCAGATGGCGGGACAGACCAGTGGATACACAGGATAAAAAAGAGTTGTTTGTTTGGACCATTACTGAATGCGGCACTCCCTGTGGCCCAGATATAAAATCTCAAAAATGTTTCATCACTTCCCGCAACTAACTCACAGCTCTTCCACACCCTGAAAATTTGATTCCCTCTTGTTTTTTTAATGTTGTTTTGCAGCTCAGGAATGTTCTAAAGGTCTGAACTGCCTGGGTTTTACTACACATCAGTCTAAAGTGGAGGAGAAGCTCCAAAGCTGAAAACATAGAATGTCCAACAGGGATAAAATTCCATGATATTCCTACTTCTATACACTTTGATAATTCCTTAATATTCTAGAAACTACAGACAACAATCTTGTGATTAACAGCACATATACGTGAATAAGTGATAGATATCACACACATCATCAATACTTTTTTGATACAGACTGAAATGTGTCTGTAGCACACAGTATCGGAAGCTGTCAAATAGTAAGTTTGTATTCTTGTTGACTCATTCTTAGCCAATATTACACTTTTATCTTATGATCTTGTATGGCTGCTTGTTTTTGAGAACTTTGGCTTCTTTTGTTAAATGGAAAGAAGGGTTTTGCGGAAAAGGTTTTCCTAAAGTAAGGGACTGTACAAAAATTACCAGCAGGTAATGAGTATTTTTTCCTGACCCAGATATACAATATATTTAATTTCAGTCATCCCTTAAAAGATATAATGCTTAGAAAAATGATATAATCTGAGAATTTGTCGTATTGAAAAAAAAGCTTTCCTGTGGCCATGGCATGTGAGGTGTTGGTAGCCAAAAAGCCTTTAATTTTGTAGTTAATTTCGTAGTTCTTAGCTAAATAATAATAAGCGGCTGGAATGAACAGGACAAATACTCTAAAGTTGAATTTAACTTCTTCAAATGATTGAAAAATATATTACAAGCAGACATTCATGTATAAATAAGGGTACTCCATCTTCATTTTCATACTTTGCCTTTTTGAGTTAATAATGGTTCAACTTAATTATTTTAAGATATTGGGAGGACGGGGACCTGTTTTCTTCTAATTCAAGTGTAGGCAGGGTTCAAAGGAAAAAAAAATGAATTACCGTGGGCAACTTGTTTAAAAACAAAAGTGAAACAAAAAGTTCAGCCCCCTCCCCATTGAAATAATTTCCGTACAGTCCCCAAGTTATCCATTTTTTTTTTTAATCATTACGGTATCTGTACCTTTACTCAGGTATTGTATCATCACCAGTATTAAAACATCTCAAGCTACTGTATATCCATCCCTAATAAGCAGCTGATTCTACACGTAAATCCAACTCACCCCAGATGTAGCACCCTGATGTGTCTTTTTATTCCGACTGAAGACGTGAGCACCTTGCCACAACCGGGCCACAGACACTTATACACACCTCTGAAAGAGCTCTGTGGGAGAGAACACAGCACAGGTAAAGTACAGGAGAGATAACTCTTGTTATGATTTGATACTATAAATAAAATGTAATTGAAATTGAATTGAGAGGGGGGATAGAGATAACATATTCCTTTGCTGATTCCAGAGTCGAGGCCTGCGGGCCAAATCTGGCCCCCTCGCAAATTCTGATCCGGCCCGCATATCAATTTAGGTTCACGATACATTTTGGCCCTCCTAGTTGTGCACCAATTAAAAAAATGGGAAACTGTTTTTCAACTCGCAACATTACGCGACACTCAAAGCAGAATTTGGCAAATGTGCCGACTTTGAGACTCTTGTCTGACTCAAGAGTTTGTGAGTCGGCTGTGTGGTAGCCTACTTTTTAAAAAAAGTAATCATTGTTTTGCTTGATTTGCTAAATTCTAGGATTTTTCCGTTTTAAGTGGACCAAACTGTAAGTGAGAAGATTATATGAGACATAATAGACAACAATAGAGTCAAAGATATTTTACTTTTTTCGATGAAATAAAAGCACGTCAACAAACTATACATGTCTGGCCTGCGATGTGACTCTCTTTTTCCAGTGTGACCCTTAGTGAACTTCACTTTGACACCCCTGTTCTAGAGGATTCTGAGGCACCCAGTTCCACCACGGGGTGCTAAACCTTTCGCAGTGAAACTTTTTAAGGGAACATACATACAGCTATATACCTTTGGCTTTTTGGCATTTAGCTCCTCTCCCTGATCCAGTTCCATTTGTAGGCCTTCATCAGGGCTGCCGTCCATCTCAGTGACGGACGGTGAGGGGGCGGGGCTCACGTTGCCGTGGTCCCAGCTCCAGTAGCCGCTGCTGCCGCTGTCAGAGAGCTCTTCGCCACCACACTCCATGTCAGCTGACGATGATGAGCCAGCTGTAAGGCAGGAAGTTACTTTTCAAAAACTACCTCTTGTCCTTTTTACCCTACCAAATGGCCTATTTTCTCTCAACACCGTAAAGATGTAAATACTGTAAACATGCCACCATGGTTATTTTTTTAAGGGCTTCATCTAACTATTATTTTCATTGTGGAATAATTGATTTGTTTTTTGGTTTATAAAATGTCGATCAGTGTTTCCCAAAGATGACGTCCTCAAATGTCTCGTTTTGTCCACAACTCAAAGTTATTCAGTTCACTGTCACAGAGGAGAGAAAAAACTAGAAAATACTCACATTTAACAAGCTGGAATCAGATAATGTGTACTGTTTTATCCATAAAAAAAATTACTTAAACTTTGATTACTGGATTATCAGAATAGTTGGCGATTCATTTAATAGTTGACAACTAATCGATTCATCTTTGCAACTCTATTTTTTTTTGCCCGATACTAAAATAGTTCACTGTTAAAATACACCTTATGGCTTTAGATATAAAATATTAAATATGCTCTGTTTCTTTATGACTAAAATAGACAGTGTGCATTTGGGACTGCTCTGTGCTGCTTTTCTCTCTGCCCGTTCTGCAGAGAACAGCAGGTGTCTCACACTGGTGCCAAGGTTGTGACGTGTGTCTATTTTATGAACATTTTACCATCATTTCAGCTTCACTTTAGTACCTCTTTGCTTTGTTCCCAGTTAGTCGCTATTTAGTTTTTTAGCAAGTGATCTATTTTTTACTTTAATCAAAGTTAAACAGGAAAAGTAGTAGCTACTACATCAGTCCTGCTAGTTTCTTTATTTCTCTTGCATATTAAGTACAGAAGGAGTTTCAATTTCCAATTCTACTTAGTGAAACCATATAAACTATATATGTTTTACAGCTGGAACACACGCGTGTGCCTGATCGCGTGTCTGGCTGTGAGAAGTTAAGGCTACCATGAACCATGGTGTTTTATTTTGAATGTGTTTTATTTTTATAAAGTATCCAGCTGCACTGTGGTCTTCCTGTATGCGATTACCTGCCTGGCTTGACAGACATATGCTCGCACCTCGCACAAGAAATGAAGTAGACGCTGAACCTATCGCTGCACCGTGCAATAGCAGACGCTACGCGGCCCAATGCGGACGCTACGCGGCCCAACGTGGACGCTACGTCTCCGGTATGAACGGATATATTGGCTAACAAGGGTGCAGAAATAAAAATAACTGTGCTACACTGCTATACGCAGTATAGTGTGTTTTGGCTGTTACAGTTAAAAATCATATGTAATAAAACACACCCTTGCTCAATTCAGTACACTAAGGGGTTTCGCTGCTATGGCCTTACTGGACTGGTATAACCAGTGGCTAATGTTAGCTAAATTTACCTGAAGTTAGCAAACTTTAGACAGATATTTCTGTGCCATTATCAAGTTGGTTCGTTGGCTGTAAAACTCTTTTCTACTGAAGACTCTTTGCTACTCTTACAACAATTTAACATTATAATACAAACGCAAAAAGTGACATTATTTAGCTAGTTACAAAGTCACGCTTAAAAAAATGTCAGACAATAAAAACAATATTTCGCTATAAGAATTGACAAGACCATAGCAGTTAAGGATATTTTACTAACTTAGCAGACAACAGATTCTACAGGACATTTTCCCTGTTGGGATAATAGGGATGAATTTTGGTTTTGCATGCAAGTTTATATTAGCTTTTTAGTTACTTACTGCTTAATTTTGACTAAATTACAAAGGCTGTCTACAAATCTTGCTTTGCTAACAGAGCTCATAATATAAGACTGAATCTGACTTTTGCAAGGCTAGCAGTCTATTACTGCAGGCTGAAATCGAGGTAATAACAATAATACATAATAATAAGGCACCCTTTATTAAGGGTTTATAAGTTGTAACTAATGTCTTTATTATAGATCAGTCATAAGCCATTATTAATATTTTTGGGTTGACACTTTTATTAATAACTTATTAACAGTTATAACTGCGACCTGGTGGTTAATTAGAAAGTGAGAAACCCATGAGCATTTATTCCTGGATTACCAACATTTATCACTATATTTTTATCACATAGAAAGGATAACCACTCGCCAATGGGGTTTTATGCACCCTAAGAACGCAACATTTGTTCTTGATTATGGCTGGATAATATGATAAATAAATGATCTATCAAAGGCAGGGTTGGTGACATTTTCCATCATTCACTTATTTATATATTGTATGAAATGGTCTTTACACCCCGCAGCAATACATAACTTATGAGCCCTGAAAAAGGAGTGAAAAAGATCAGTCATCTGTAGCTGCTGTAATCCTGTAAAAACGCCCACCAATCACGGCCTAGCGGTCTGCTTGGAAAGAACCAATGAAATGCCTCCTCGCCCCGCTGCGCGTACTCTAACCCTCCCGTGTGCGGGCCTGAGCTCAATGCGTGTCATCGCCAAGTCTACTGGAGAATGGGGGAGAAAACTCAGCAAAAGTTGCCACTGCCGCAGTCACTTCCAACCGCCAGCTCTGCTAAAGAGGCAAATAATAGAAAGACTGAAGCTGAAGGCGATGGCGACAGCTGAGGGAGTTTAAAGTCATGAGAAGTGACGCCATGGTTGCTGGGATTTGTTGTTGACAGGAAATGTCTCGTGCATGTGTGTGTGTGTGTGTGGGTGAGTGTCGGAGCCCCGAGGAGATGCTACTTACAAATCTTGCTTGCTTTTCAACATTACCAACCCTGCCTTTAAGCATTAGCACCTCCAGTTACAACTTCTAAACCCTTTTATTAAAGATGCCTTATTAGAAAGTGGTAGTGAAAACAGAGTGTGTTGGGTGAGGAGAGACAGACCTGGTACAGGATCTGTGTGTGGAGGGCTCTGGACCACGGGGCTGCAGGACAGACTGGTCAGAACCATGGCGGCCATGATCTCGTCCATCTCCACTGACTCTGGGCTGCGGAAACTGGACACAGCATCCAATCAATATCCTTAGACTTTAGTTTAACCCAGTCCACACTCACACACTCATATGCTGTTGCCTATCCCTCACCTGTATGGCGCCTCTCTAGTAGCTGACGCATTGCTGAGGTTCACTGTGGGTCCTACAGTTTGCAAGGGAGCTGCCAGGTTTTTCCAGCCTCGCTCAGCCTCCCTCTGTGCCGGGGGAACTGATGTTTTGTTCTTGTAATGTCCGCTCTCCACGAATGTTTTCCCAGCCTGGACACGCCTCTGTGCACACACCTTTAAAAGAAGTAATGGAAAAATGAGCTCCTCGTTATTAAAATATGCAACAGTTAGGGTTTTTTTGCGTTAACACTACACTCCCAGCAGTGCTGTAGTCGAGTCACCTGTCGAGTCCGAGTCGAGCCTCGAGTCCCCGGTGTTCCAAGTCCGAGTCACCAAAGACAGGTACGAGTCAAGTAACCATTACCTCATAGTCATAGTCGAGTCACAAGTCCAGAGAATAGCGACTCCAGTCGGACTCGAGTCCGACTCCAGGACACGAATACTCCATCACTGCCTATTACACATTAAAGTAGTCAGAAACTTCATCCAACTTCCGAATCCTATATCATGCATGCTGGAGTCCGATTTCATAAACCCTTAAGTCCAAATCCAAGTCATTAGTGCAAAAGAAGTCCAGAGAATAGCGACTTGAGTCAGACTCAAGTCATAGTCCAGGACTCCATCACTGACTCCCAGTCAGTATATTAATGGGAACTGACATGGACTGAGTGACCCAGAGTGTTTAGGCCTTGCGTCTTTGATACCCTAAAACTGAGTCTCGTTGTTGCCATGAATAAAGCAGTTAAGAGAATATTTCCTGTCCATCTGGGGCGTCCAGCCTGCAGACAGCACGATCTGCCGGTATAACAGTATAAAAAAGGATGTGGGTGCCAACCTCTGACAAATAATGATCCATTTGCGGGAGCCCATCAAAACGCAAATATTGCATCCTGGTGACCGGTGATGGGCCATATTTACATGTCTTTACCGAATGAATGAACAGATTGAGGCTTGGATGATTGACAAGACAAAACATGAATCATCTCGGTTCACATGAAAGTCTGGAGTCTCGTCCCTCTGCGTCTACTCACCAGCGTCTGCTGCATGTCAGGCCCGTTGATGTTGTGCGTGGTTGTAGCGGTGCAGGCCTGTAGTCCCACCTGGCAGACTGCCGTCCCGCCTGGCCCTACTCCAACTCTGTCCTCAGGTCCCATAGCTGCCATGGTGCTGCTGCACACAATGAGGGGACTCAGCCCAGTGACACACCTCCCTGCAGAAAAGACACCAAGGACAACATGAGATTTAAAGCGGTCAAAATATTTGACTGCATTTTCAAATGTTTCTACAGCAATTAAATATGCATACAATTGCTTTTGAAAGGGATACTTGTGCTGTTTTTGCCACTGACAGGCTCAGAATGTTAATCCAAGTGTGTGGCTGACTACATTATGGAAAGGATCCCTACAGAGATAAACCTTAGATAAACCAAAAGTATGAATATGTTTAACCAGAAACAGCTCTGAAATGCCTATCACCAAACCCACCAGATCTTACTCATTAACAAAATGGCCGACCTCGATAGGGACCCTTTCCATAATGTTGTCAGACACTTATAATAATAATAAGTCAATTGAAGGTGTGCAATTGCCCATTAACGTTACAATGCAGCTTTCTTGCTTAGTTCCGGACCAATTTCAAAAATGATGCTCCCATCAGCCACTTAGACACTGGATCCTACATTTCCCACAATGCAATTCCATAGCATCCTTCATTCAAACTTCCCCACCTATTAAATGTCCACTTATTTCAACCCCCCCCTCAGTCAGTACACTTTGCACTAACCTCCATTCTGGACTATACATCTGCCCATTGCACACAGTGCTTAAACTACTTGAACAGGTATTTTTGTATATATTTGGCTCTGTTTCTGTTTTATTGTTTATTATTATTAGTGTTTAATATGTTTGTTTGTGTATACATGCACCAATCACAAAGGCCAATTCCATGTAGTGTAACTACTGTGGAAATAAACTCCTTTCTGATTCTGATCTGACTACTTCTACTGAGGAGTAAACTGAACTTCCTGTGTAAAATCAGTGGCGTGCCTTTTAAACTGTGTTTAAATCACCTTTATATTATAAAATATTTCCCATAAATTTATTTAAGTAACTTTTGTTTTAATATTTGAACAGCTGCTTTTTTAAAAGCCTTAAGTGATAAGGTTAACGGTTATTTCCAACTAGGAAGAATATGTTCAGAGTGAACCATGCCATCAAATGATAAATACCAGGCTTTCTCTGATGAATAAATATGTAGCTCTAAACAGAAGGCAGCTTTGCTGACTAGTGAGTGTTGGCAGACACTAATGCACACATTCCATCTTCCATCTTTCTGCCTGACAGTGCAGAGCAAAAACACCACACGGGATTTGAAAATGATTGCAGAAAATTGAAGTGAACACAGACTTGTGTGGATTTAGATAGTGGCTGGAGCAGAAGCTTGATGTAGATTTGTCTAATCTAATAAAGTATGTGACCGATAACGCCTTCCAGAGATGTAATCTGACGTTTGGGTGCATTCACTGTGGCCTGTCGCCCATAGAAATAAATAAATGGGGTAATGCTGCATTTAAGGCACGTAGGAATAATGATGATGAAATGGCTCATAGCATTTTGCAGCATTCACCATCTCTTATTTACTTTTTTTTCAAGTATTATGGCAATTCTAGGCTGTCAAACTCAATGACTGGAGTTTTCTCCAGTTCCAGAGAGTCTGATTGACAGCTACTTCATAATCAAACCACGTTTCATATCACATGCACAAAATAATTGTCATCAACTAAGTGAGCACATTTGAGCTCACATTACAAATCGATCAGATACATAAACACAATAATAACAATAATAGATCTGAAATAATTACTTGATTAGTGGCAAAAACGCCAAATTTCTTGTTTGTTTTCAGATTCTCTGATGTGAGGCCTTTCTCAGTTTCATGTTCAGGGTTCCTACACATTTTCCAAAGTCAAATTCGAACACTTTTCAAGCATCCCAAAGTGCATTTTTTTAAAGCTTCTACACACACTATACTGGTTACCGCACTTCTTAATTACATTAAATGATATGATATTGTGCTACAAACAACCAAAGTTATAATTTGTGACAGGATTCTACAGAAGGGTGACATATTAAGGAAAACACAACAATGTTACATGTTTTAAACTGTCACTTGTTTGTACTACACTTGGCATCCCATTGAACCTGATTTGTAAGCAGTTTCAAGCATTATATTTAAATCCAAGCACTTGTCAAAGCTTGAAAACACCACATTAAAATTCAAGTGTTTTCAAGGATTTAAACAGTTGTAGGAACCCTGCAAATTATGTTGTAAATTACAATAAAACAATTTAAAGATGTCGCTTTGAACTCTGGAAAATTGAGTGGGTATTCTCCACTACTTCCTGAAGATAATTCTTGTTGTAGCCCTAAACAATAATAATAACAATGTTTATTATGGTTATGATGATGATGATGATTATCTTCTTGTTTTTATTATTTACATTTACTATATCATATATATATATATATATATATATATATATATAACATTTACTATTGACACATATGTTATACATCTATTTACACATACATTTGTATAATAATACAAAAATAATTGTATAGTATTATTTGTTATTAATATCGATATTATTCAGACCTAGCAGGGATATTATAGCACAGGGATATTATAGCACAAATAAACAAATAAACTGTCAAATAACTGTGAAATATGAAACAGTCCTTATACTGCGTTTTATGGTATAAAATGTGGCTGTATTACAAAGCTACATAGTGACAAGTGTCAAAAAATAGCAGTTTAAATCAACCTCTATGACAGGAATTTACAACCATTGCCGGGTATTATTTTATATAGAAGTGGAGGTGTGGTGTAGCAGTGCCAAGTTTACCACAACAGTATTTTTCAACTCTCCCATTCTTTTCTGTGCACCCGAACGCAGCATAAAGCCCGATTTCCCCCTCACCTTCTTTGCACCAATCAGCGTACGGCTTCAGTAGTAAACAAGTGCAAGTATGGGCGGGGAGCCGCCGCTCATTGGCTGAGCTCTGATTTTCAGTTACACACCTCCTTTCTGACAACGTGTTCAGACACGAGTTTCGCCGGGGGATTGGGCTTGCTGCACGGGGGGACACTGCTGAAAACAACCGGGGTCTGAATGCAAAGAGGAATGATAAAAACGCACTAAAGCCAAATTACACATATGACATCGTCGTATCGTGCAAAAAGAAGGAGAAGATAAACAGAAGGATGAAAATGTAGTGTGTGTAAACAAGTGTTGCTACAAAAACATAACGTCACCCCCCCCCCACACACCCCCCCTCCCCCCCCCCCCCCCCCACTCGTGTAGCTAGTTCAGGCAAATGCAATGAAACTCTTATTTTAAACGCATAACACGAGCTTACACGCATTTCAATACAAAGCAGTGAAATCCCTGACTCCCAATACATCGACTAGCCTACTGCGAATCTGAATTTGTTGCGCATGACGATGACTTAAATGAAGCAAAATCGACACTTTTCCAAACAAATATAACCGTAAGATTGTTTATAGTGGCTTTGGGATAACAACTGATCAGAAGTCATAGTTTATTATCCTTCAACTACACCACTGATCTCCACCCGGCAACGCAGATTGAAATCAGGAGAAACACCCCCCTCCCTCCCTCCCTCCCTTCCCCCGGCTCACCCGCTAAAAGGAAAACAATCTCTTTTTTTAGTGTGTTTACTGTGCTCGCTGCAACACTAAAACCTACCCGCTTAGAGAAAACATTACATTTTGCATTAGGCTACTCACTCGTTCGGTGGAGACCTCCGTCCTGTCCGTCCTATCGGAGCTGCCTGACTGGCTGTCCCGCCGCTCGCCGGTTCTCCAGTCGGCCGGGGGGAAAGGGGGTTGGTCGGTTAGATACTCGCCTACGTACGCTACGTGTGTCTTTTTGGCTTACCAATGCCGGCAGCGGCAGCTGGACAGAGCGCAGAGATATCAACCTCCAGAGCGCGCCGTGCACGAAAGGATGATCTAGGTGAGGGGTTACCAGAGCAGCAGCGGCAGCGGCAGCATCCTCTAGCTGTCTATCTGTCTGTCTCAAGCACACACACACACACATTTGTGTTTGTTCATCTCAACCACATGAGCATTACAAATGGTGTAGATTGTTTGGATTCTGTCCTTGAAAAAATAGCCTACATTTTTTGTGTGCATAAAATGCATTGGTTTTAAAATGACAAAGAAGGTTTGAGTGTATTTGTTCCACACAATTACCCTACTTTTTATTAAAGATGCTACAAATAGCAATACAAATATATACAGATGCTACAAATAGCAATACAAATATATGGAATATATAGCCTATATGTAATACCATAATAAATCAAATATACCAGAAACGACCATGAGGTCACTCAGACATCACAATTACTAGAAGTGCCAATAGAAATATCAAAATATTGGTATAGGCCTATTTATTGAGGGATATGGCTAGTATGTGCAATGTGGTGCTGCTAAAGAACTGTAATATGAAATGTATTTTTAAAAGGACACATGAGTGTTCCAAGCCCTACAAGCATCGTTAACAGTTTTACTGTAATCTAAACACTCAAAACTAATCAAACTGCTGACACCGTGGCATACATTTCAACCCTCAACATCATATGATAACTTGCCTGCATAGAGTTCACACCATAGACTGTAAATATTAATATTTACAGTAAATATTAATATTTACAGTCCATGGTTCAAACACAACCTGCATGTGTTTCCAATGTGCGTTGTAGAGCCCTTGCCTGTGTGTGTGTGTGTGTGTGTGTTTCAGAGACCGGATTAGTGTCGGCTGTCTGCACCCTCTCCACCAGACATCCAGTCAGCAGGGATTTTAGGGTCTGAGCACAGACACACACACACACACACACACACAGAGAGAGAGAGAGAGAGAGAGAGAGAGAGAGAGAGAGAGAGAGAGAGAGAGAGAGAGAGAGAGAGAGAGAGAGAGAGAGAGAGTAACCCAATCCTAGTCCCAATCTGATTCCTAAACCAGACAGAGTTCCTTCTTCTCCTATTTCATTAATTAATGACTCCATGTGAGCTCGGCAAGCCTTCTGGCAACTGCCTCGACTGGTTAGACATACTGAGATTGATATAAAAAAAACAGATTTGTCATAGTTACCGAGTAACATGAACATAAAGGATTTTGAATCTTGAATCTTGAATAAACAGTGTGCAGTACTTTTCAACAAGATATTAATGTGCTATTGTACAATAGGTATTAATGATTTGAGGGGCAAATGTTGGATGGGTGGTAGTGTTTTCGGGGGATTGCCAAAGTAACTCTTGTCTCGCATTGCCAGACCTTCCTTCACAGTGCTGCAGAGGAAGGTCTGGCTAGTCCACACAGCGTTCTGGGATGGGAGAAAAACATGCTCTGGTTTATTGGTATTTCTTTAAACCAATCACAATCATCACGGGCGGAGCTAAGCGTCAGACGGAGCCACGGTGCCTCTGCAAAATAGAAAAAGAAAAAGAAAGCGGAAGGAAAAGGACATCCAGCTGAAAAGAGTAACATCCGGCGGAATTTCCGACGGCACTCTAGCAATCCCGGAAGTGGAATGTCGTGAATATAGACTAGAGTAACCCTAACCCAATACAATGTCTGGACCAAAGTGGTGGAGTGACTGACATTAACATCCTTTGAGCCATACCAGCACATTGACTGTAAATGCTTGTTAAAATCAACTACAGTAAGTGCCTGAGCGCCTATTAACTAGTTACTGAAGAGAATATTTGCTTGTGAACATGTAGCATATTTTATGCAAAAATGGATAATCACAATTACATTTTGCGGTAAACCCATTTAAAGACTCCCATCACTTCTGATCATTATGGTTTGATTTCAAATCTTAAGTATTTGTCTTTCAAATGTAATATTGATGACAAAGTTAAAATTTGGAAATTTAATTGAATGATGATTAGACGTCAGCTATTAAATTAGTCAGTAACTATTTTGATAATCAATTAATTGGTTTGAGTCATTTTTTAAAGGAAAAAGTAAAACATTCTCTGATTGCAGCTTCTTCAATGTGAATATGTTCTAGTTTTTTCACTCCTTTATAACAGTAAACGGAACATCTTTGAGTTGTGGACAAAACAAGACATTTGAGGACGTCATCTTGGGCTTTGGAAAACACTGATCGACATTTATCACCATTTGTTTTTTTTTGTCAAACTGCCCAGCCCACTTCCAACAAGTGATCACCACCCATACAAATATAGAAATCTCTAATGTGAAATAACCAAAGCAGAACATTTTGTGTTCATGTAGGGCCACATTGCTCACAAAAAATACAGTATATGGCCTTTAATGTGCACTGGCAAGAGAAACAGAATCAGTGACATCAGTGTAACTTGGGTGTATCACTACAGTTCAGCAGACTAACATGGCAACTGGCATTACAAGAATGACAACCCCACCCTGCTTCGAGCTTTTGTGACCTTTATTATACTTTGAACTGTCAGTAAGTCCGAGCGTCACTCCATCCACACCGTCTCACCACAATCAACCAATGAAGATAAGGATGGCTTTTCTGGTCTTTCTTGTCTTTGTTTCAGGACAAACAGACCCACAATTATCATTAATGTCATACATGTTTGAAGATAATACTACAGCTAGGACTTTACTTGCGCCACCGGGAGAAACAATAGAACACAAAGACAAGAATACAAAAGATCAAACACAAACAGAAGGTGCATCGCTTCCTTGATCATGAAAGTTCAACAAGTTAGAAAAGTCCCCTCTTATCACAATTTATCAGTGTTGACACATACAGTAGCCTAAATAACCAAAAGTCTCCTCCATGATCTTTTCCCATCCAGCACAACAGTGCAACAGTGTCATTTAATAGTATATCAATAAAGGACCATACCAGTGGTTTGCATGCTTTCTTATATACCTTACATTTTTGGCAACCACTTTGCTAACCGTGCAGTTGTGTTTTAGAGTTTAGATGCATTTTTCTCACTGTTCTAGTAATTTATTTCCCCACAGTATGAAACTTAGTCAGACTCTTGAAACCTTTTTATGTGTCATGACTTGATGTTCACTACGATGGATTACAAACTTCAAGCCAGTCTCCAGAATCTGTGCATTTATTTTTACATGGTACATACACAAGTGGAAACCAAGAGCGGTATGTATACAACATCCTATAATCTTAAACTTCACAGTATGCAGTAGTTTGAAAACGGCTGGCAAAAATACTACAGGATATTTTATGTTATTCGCTTGCTTGCCAAGAGTTAGATGAGAAAATTGACCGTGTTCCAGTACAACAAGTTGGAAGTGAAGCGTTATTTCACAGTGGGGGTTAGCTCTAGCAAGGTTAGCCAATGTTAGCAATACCAGTTGATAACAACACACGCATTAGGCATGTATTTCCAACTTGAAACTCATAAATTCAGACTTCCCAGTTGAAATGGAACGTGCCATAACTCTCACATATGAGAGTGATAGTATCGATCTTCTCCGCAAGAAAGCCAATAAGTATATTGCCCAAAATGTCTTATTTATAAGTAAATGTAATTTGAAGCAAACAACCTAAATGTTTATTCCACTGCATTCTACTCAGGAGAAAGCTTCATAGCAATTTTCTTTTTCTTTTTTAGCTTGATGTACTGGGTTCACTTAACAGTAGGGAGTCTTAATTTCCTAACTGGATAAGAATGGTAAAAACAGAATCAAAACTTTTTAAAAAGCATATTGTAAAATAGTTAAAGACGTAGATAGAAAGTTCTTGTTTAGATCAACTCAAAATCCAGAAGTGAGAGACTCTATCCAGATAAGTGAAGACTGACGTGATGAAGACACAGTTTTTCCGTCCAACTGTCCATTTGGGATAATGGCAAGTGTGGAAAGCTGGTGTTCTGTGCAATGGAAAGATGAGTTTTGATTTGTCCTCTTTCCTGCTTCTTGTCTTAGAAATTGGGTACTTGTGTTTTCTGTGGCGTGTTAGGCCGGCTACACACTGGATGCGTCGCGTGAGCGTGTCAGCTACGTGGCGTGTCCGTTTTTATTTCGGCTCCCATGTTAACAGGTTAGAGCTTACACTGCCTGCATGACACGCACGTCTCAGTTGCGGCTTGAGCTGCGCCGAAAACGCACGCATGCTAGAAATAGAACCAACGCCTATTTTTTCACGCAACACGCAAGTGTTTCCAGGCAAAATAGAATAGGAAAATATGTTTATATGTCATTTTAACACGAATAAATATTAATAAATGACATGTTGATGTTTGAAAGTCTCTACGTTTTGACATAAACGCAGATATAAATGTAATCTTAAAAAAATCAATAATTAGCAATTTTCAAATATTGCACCTGTCAATGAAGAACGAAATATTCTGTAGCCTATTTTGCCATCAATACTGCCGACGTTGTCTTTGCTGTAATCAAATCAGTATATATTTATGTTTAATATGGTATTTTCATTTTTTTATCAATGGGAAACATCCATGTGTTCAGACAAGGCTAGCAGCAGCAGTGCCGCGTCATACACGTTTCTGGTGTGTAAAGACATAGAAAACGCCACACAGCCGCCACGCAACTGACACGCAACAGAAACGCCACGCTCACTCCACACAGGCAGTGTGTAGCCGGCCTTATGTGGCTGTGAAGTTAAGTGTTCAGGACCGTAACTGACTGCTTAGTTGGTTGATGCTGTAGCTCTCTCCAGTGTGCTGGCAGGCATTTGGTGGGTTCTCCATGATGTCCCTGAGTCTGGAAATATCGAGGAGAAAATGTAAGTGAAATGTAAACTTTTGATTGAAAATTTGTTTTTATTTGCAGAGAACTAACCGGAGGTTCCTCCCATCCTTGTGTTAGTGTTCCCATTGGCTCCTCCCTTTCCTTCAGTCTGTCAAAGAGAAAGACAGAAAGGGTTAAAGGATATTAAAGACATAATGTATGTACAGTAGGCCAATATAGCTCATAAGGTAAATATGAAGCTACAGCCAGCAGCCAGTTAGCTTAGCATTAAGTGCATTAAGTGCAATTGCTGTTGGTTAATTATAGAGTGGGGTCTAGACCTATCTGTCTATCTGAAAAGTGTCCTGAGATAACTTCTGTTATGATTTGACACTAGAAATAAAATTGAATTGAATAAAGACTTAATAAACATATGGATGTATTCCACGTATTTAATACTGTATGCACCACAATGACTGCCGATGTATATGAGCGTGAAAAACATGCGTAGGGAGGAGGTCGAGGTGGATGGATGGGTCATAAAACACAGGTCTTTCGAGTGGGGGAGGGGAGTTTGTGTCATGGAAGAAGTTGAGCGGAAAACACAAGACTTTCACCCAGGAAACTGGTGTTCAGGTCCTGGGAGTACGTAGTACTTTTCTAACTCAAACTACAATCTTTTTTCTAATCTTAACTTGCGGTTTTGGTACCTAAACTTAACCGTCGCCGCAGGGCAGTCACTTTTTGACAGCTACACTTAACGGCATCGGCCACTTAAACGTCCAGGACCTCACGGTGCTCTCTACCAGGCTCAAAGTCACCTTTTGTCAGCTAAACTTAATAGCAAAATCCACTTAAATGGCCGTCCCCTCACAGTGCCCTGTACCCGGCTCAAAGTAATCTTTTGGCTAAATTTAACTGTAAAGACCGGTAAACCTAACTCACGTTTTCATAGCATATCATACGAACCTGTCAGGGTAGTGGGTTTCTGTTGTCATGTTTCCTGTTTTATTTTGGTAACTCTGTGTTTTGATTGATTCCTGTTTCCTTGTTATGTGTTCTGTTTGTTCCTGCATGTACTCGTCTTGTATGTTTTCGCTTGGTTTACTTCCTGTATTATTTTGTACTGTTTGGTTTCATGTGTAGCTTTGTTTCCTGTTGAGTCTGATTTTGTCCCGAATGCTTTTCACCTGTTTGCTCCCTCCCTGCTCGTTTGCCCCTGTATTTAATCTCCTCTGTTCTGTTTAGTCCTTGTCTTGTCCTCGTCATTGTTGAGTGTGCCTGCTTGTTCCTGTTCTCTGTGTTCCCCTTCTGTTGGAGCCTTTGGATGCCTTTTTAGAGTCCAGTGTTTGTTTTTGGAATTTCGTTTTGGATTCACTAAAACTCACGCAAACTGGATTGGTTTTTTGTTATAATAAATTTTACACCTTCATCTGTCCTTTTGTGTCGTGCATTTCGGGTCCAGAATCATTTCCTTGCCTCAGCACTCAGCCAGCCGTGACACGTGACACGCTATACCTCGAGTGAAACACCAAGAATGCATTCAAGCATTAAGTATGCAACTCTCGATGACACAAGGCTTAACCCCCTGCCTGGCCATTTGAAACAAATATATATACTTCACCCTTATGGTCTTACCAAACTGTGTACAGTTTAGTTATCTCCAAGCATACTGAGAGCTTTATGCTAAAGACAAGAAATATTATATTACTGATATGCAATAGTGAAAGACACTTCTCAAGAACATTTGGGACGTTTTGGAGCTTGCTTAATCCATGATCTGCGGCACTGCCTATCAAACTCTCAAAGTCATGTTCTTGGCCACAGCACAGGAAAAGTAAGCAGAACAGCAGTGGAACAAAACAACTTTTAGCAGCCAACAATGTTTTTTTCATTGCAGACTGGCTATGTCTGTTTCCTCCTTCTGTGTCCTCCTTCCATGCCTGTGGATGGTATCATGGATGTTACCTTAACCGTTTGAGGTAGACGACACATCAGAAAGAGTTGCAGGTGTCAAGCCGGGACTTTGTCTTACTGAGTGGGAGTACACTACACTACTGATTTGGTGATGTTGTCCTTTGTGTCTCATTGCTTGTGAGTGTCTCTGCACTACTGCTACTGATAATAAACCCTTGAATCAAACACCATTGTGTGCCATTTCCTAGGTGCATTACAGCTACTATATTGTATTTTTAACATCCTAATTCCATCAGACATTTGCAGGTCATATGCCCTTCACAAAGTAGCCAATAGTGCAGTATAGTGGTCAATCTTACTCCTCCCAGGACTCAATGCAGTATTGGACACAGGGGACCACAATTTGTTATTGATAGGCATACAAACTGCCCCATGATAGACACTTTGTCCAATTATATGACTTTATATATGACAATTTTAGTTATTTCTGAAATCACAGTTGGAAATAAAGAATGTGTGGCCAGTGCTGGTTTTAATACAGTATTTGATATTGAATCCGTTATCTGCTGCTGACGTTTAAAAGGTCATTCATCTTTTACTTTGTTCAGACTGGTGTAACTTTGTCCACACCTGTTTCCACCCCATCTGTCTGCTGCTGTACAGTAACTGCTGCTGTATAAGAGCACTTTGGTCCGTGTAGGGAGGAGGTTGAGGTGGATGACAGCGGAGTTTGTGGCCCGGAAGAAGTTAATGGGAAAAAACAAGACTTTCACCCAGGGAACGTGTGTTTGTGTCCTGGGAGTACTACCGGTGTTTGAAACCACAATTTTTCTTATCTTAACTAGTCGTTTTGATGGATAAACTGCCATCACCGCATAATGCTCACCTTTTTTCATCAAAACTCAACTGCAACGGTCCCTGAAAGGACTGTCCCCATCACTGTGACCAGTACCCAGCTCCCAGTAACCTTTTCTTGGCTAAATTTAACTAAAGACCGCTAAACGTAAACTGTCATGTGACCTAATGTTGTACGATATCATACGAACCCATTTATAATAATATGTTGCTCCAGGATGTGTAATATGCTGCTGCTTATCATCATTATTATTAATATCTTGGATTTTGATGCAAAGTATTATAATTACAATATGACTAATGATTCTGTACATCATACCCAAAATGTTTGTCATTTAAGATGATATTAATCATATCCAGAAGATAATGGTCATGATGCAGTCACAGCATCCTGATAATTCTTGGAAATACTTTTTGAGCCAAATTGAACATAATTAGACATTTTCATTGATAGCCTTATCTATTTTCATGTGTCCCAGGGGTTTGCATGGTTTGAATCTAATGAGGCCAAATAGCAGCAACAACATCATAGCCTCCACCGTCCTGCTGATTGCTGATAATCAGCCACTTAATGCTTATTTGAAGCTACTGAACTGCAAAAGATACTGCTTTTAGACAGAGCTGCAAAGATTAGTTGATTCATTATCAACTATTAAATGAATCTCCAAATACTTTGTTAATTGATTAATCGGTTTGAGTTATATATTTATGCCTACTGTAGTTCCATCACTCCTCTAAGCCAGTAAACTGAATATCTTTAAGTTGTGGACAAAACAAGACATTTGAGGACGTCTCTGGGAAACACTGACTAACATTATTCACCATTTGGGGACAATTTATAGACCAAACAACTAATCGATTAATCGGGAAAATAATCGTTATCGACAATATAAATAATAGTTAGCTGCAGCCCTACTTTTAGATATTGAAGATGCTTCTGCATTAATGGAGTGAGGTATTTAATGACAGACTGATAGAGAGAGGGAGGGACAGAACTAGAAACAGAGAGAGAGGAAGATGGTTCATACCGTTGTTTCGTTCACAGCATACGCGTTGGCAGTTTTCCTGTGGATGACAAAAACAAAATGAGAGCCTACCATGTGTAATGTGCCATATGTGTGTACTCAGTGTGTACGGGGACACAGGTGCATAAAGTCCTTTTTACACAGGATTAATTTATGGCTCAAGACCTTTAAAACGCTTTCCGTCTGTTATTTGTTTTCTCTCAGGTTCTTGTCCGAGTTTGTATCCTTATTGTCTTTATCATCCGGATTCATGCACATACAGGTACACCGGGCCCTCTCGTCACAGTCCCCTGCTAACTTCAAAAGCCTATCTGTCCATAATGGCCATCATCCTGCCCTCAGCACTCTCCTGTTCTGCTGCACTGCACCATGCAATAATCCAGTGCACGATACAGTACATCCCTGTTCATACCTAAATTTAAAGGTATAGTAAGTGATGTTAATCCAATACACTTTTTGTCAAATTCAGTTAATATCTCCTCCCGGTCAACTAGCTTTTTATATTCTGTGTGTGCTGAAAAAATAATCTAGTGTTAATACACATCCCTGGCAGTGTACATGCAAAACAAACCGAATGGAGTGCACGAGCCCCACAACACTATTCCAGAGAATCAGCAACAGGCAGCACCAGTTGATGGGGGGAGACAGCATCTGAATGTACCAGCCGGCCAATAGTTATCTGTCCATGAATCTGGGGGTGCGGAGCTTCTGAAGGGGGGGTTGTATTTGTTTGGCAGTTGAGTTCAAATACCAGCAATCTATGCGCAGCATGGCTTACTGCACCTTTTAAGGCGGTTTCTCATATAAAATCCGGACAATGTCCAACAAATCAAGAGGGACAAGTTGCCCTTTCTTTTTCCCGCATGTAGCAACAGGAGATTGTCTGTCAGTAGGTGTCAAGACATAGTCTGGCTATCACCAGACTAAGCCAAGCTCAATAGATTTGAGATTGAGCATTAGTTTGGGGAGTCTGCTCTGTATTTTCTCTGCACAAGAGGCGTGACCAAAGGGCATAGTTCAAATGACTCTGTACGCAATTGGATAGTCCTTCAACCAATCAGACCAACGATCCGGGTGACGTATCACTGACAGCGGCATAAGCGGTTAGCTGCGCTTTGGGAGCCGGCTTGTTGAATGTAAACAAGAAGCTGCTTGCCGTCGCTTCTCTATCGTCATCGTGTTAAACCCGCCAATAGCGCGGCAGGTGGATAAGCCAGTTTGTGATTGGTTCCCGCAAAATTGTGAACTGAAGCAGGAGAATTAAACGTGCAGGTTCCCAGACTGAGCTGCAGGGCGAAATCAAATCGCTGGCAGAGTGGGCGGGGTTTACCCAGTCTAGTCAAGACACGTACTCACTTCCTGGAAATACTCAGTTTGGTTTAGATGAGGGGTTGACACCTGGGTAGATTTTGCAGGTCTGGATGACTGACTTGACTAAGATTTGTCTTGATTGGGACTTGATTTAGACTCACTTCAAAGACTCAAAATCATCTCCTGCGCATTCCCCCCCAAAAATGATACACTGATGTAATCATTAGGCTTACTTTATATAAAAATAGCTCTCCCTCAGCACCTGAAAACATAACACACAAAGTTTTCAGCGCTTATTAGTTAAACTTGTGAGTCAGGCTACTGTCCCCTTACTGTCTTCCTTGTATTACGCCATGAAGTACTCTTTGATGCAACATTGCACAACATCTGCTCTTTCTCTTATCTCAATCAACACACACTGGCACCAGCGCGTCCCCTCCTTTAAACATACAAAGAATCTGAGTTATAATTCTCATCTACCACTGCAGTCTCATTCCTGTTTTCGTTCCTCTAGGTGACAAACAAGCCGTGGAATGTAAAGAAACTGCGGAAGATAAGAAAAAAAGACTGCTTTACCTCACAGTTCCTGTGTTGATGTCACTGGTATGTTTGGCATGACAAACGCAGTGATGGGCGTGTAAACACACATGCACGCATACATTTGTGTGAAGAAACTGACACACACACACACACACACATGCACGCACACACACACACACACACACACACACACACACACACACACACACACACACACACACACACACACACACACACACACACACACACACACGACTCAAATGATTCCTGACTGCACTTCTCTTGTTTCCTCTTGATCAAACAGGCAACACCCTTCCCCAAAAATCACCTATCGAGTTAAACAAGTCCCTGTTCTGCGCTACTGAAAAGTGATGAATAGCAATTAAAGCCTCCCCTGTGAAACTGAATGTGAATAAAATTGATTAGCCAACGCATAATAAGCAGCTATTCCAGACAGGAGAAGACTTGCTTTACTGGGTGTAGCGTTGGTGACAGGCAGTGGTGGAAGAAGTATTCATATCCTTCACTCGAGTCAAAAGTACTAATACCACACTGTAAAAATACTTTGTTACAAGTAAAAGTCCAGCATTGAAAACGTTACTTGAGTAAAAGTTTGTACGTATCATCAGGAATATGTACTTTTTCTACTTATTTCTACCTTTTAGTATTAAAAGTGAAAGTACTCAATACAGAAAAATACTAAGTACTTAGTTATATTACCACCACTGGTCACAGGCAGCTTTTATTTTATAGTATACTTGAGGAACACAAATGTGCTCAAATGAATGCCACTTTTCATTATGACGTTTCCCTCACCTCTGACACCTGATGCAAAGGGCGAGGAGAGTGACGCTGAGGACGAGGAAGACGACCAGGGAGATGATACCCACCTCTGGGGATGAAACCCAACCCAACATGCCAACCGTCCCTACTGGAGCCATTGTCCTATAGTGTTCTGTAAAACAAAGGCAAAACCGCACCAAAAGGGTCAACAAAGTGGGCACACGTTGAAAAAGCAGAATTCATGACCAAACAAAGTGGGTATAGGCTGAATGTGAATTTCTTTACAATCATTTTTTTTCCATTAGATACTGTACAATCTCATGATGTCCAGTCAACATACAGCATCTCACATGTTGAAGTCCAGCATTTTTTAGATAGATAGATAGATAGATATTTATTGATCCCAAAAATGGGAAATTAAAGTGTTACAGCAGCCAAATATCAGTCACAGCACAGAATATACATGAATACTAGGATACAATATAAATGAAATAATAGGATACAATATACATACGTACAATATACATGAAATAATAATAGGATAGAATACTTGTATTCTAACAAATATTTAAAAGTTGGGAATACAAAATGTACAACTGCTTGATGAACATATTGTTCACAAAGAACCATAGTGATAAACAATGAAGCAAAAACAAATGTAATACAGGGTTTTCCTAACTTACATTGTATGCTGCTTGAATCCACTGTAGCTCTGTCACCAACTGCTGTCAGTCATTCAACTGCCTTTGCTTTATGTGGCTCACAGCAGGCAGGTGACTTAGGGAGGGACTCTGTTCATTGGTGTCCTGTGTGTTATGAAGGAGGTGCTGGCACAAGCCCAGAAACAGCCTATTGTCTTCTTTGGTCATCACTAAATCACATTGGCACCTTAGATGTCTGGGTCTTTCACTGATATTGCAGGAATGCACATTCCCCCCCCCCCCCCCCCCCCAATAAATAAACACAAGATACGTTTCAAACTTGTACTTAAAAATACTCTTGTGGGGGAAATGTGAGAGCTGAACCAACCACTGATGTTAATTTATGTGTAGCTTGCACACGCGCACACACACACACTCACACACACACACACACACACACACACACACACACACACACACACACACACACACACACACACACACACACACACACACACACACACACACACACACACACACACAGCTCATCGCAGGCAGAGAGCGATTTCAAACTTGTTTCTTTACACTATTTCAACATGCAGCCATCTTTGTTGTGTTGTATTCCTATGAGTTATACATTTTTTATCACATTCTCTTAAACCCACTTGTTACATTGTATTTCTGCTAATAAGGAGGTTAGTACTGTATATGATTCCATGGTCGCATTTATATTTTTAATTGCACGTTGGCTAGTTGTTAGGATATGCACTAGTAAAAAGGCAGTAAACAACACTAGAAAAACAACTGCTGCTGCGATACACATGTTATGCCGACATCACACCGAACAACTTTTCAAGGGTTTCACTGTTGCAGACAAATTTCCAAATCGGAATGAAATCATTAGAGTCTCGCTAGAGTCTCAATCGTTGTTTCGGTGTAAGGTGGTCATAAAACTCAGTACAAGTCTGTCTTTTTTCCGTCTTGACGTTTCGACATTATCAAACGTGTTTGATATTATCGTATAAGTTTTAAGTCTTGGTAGTTAATTCCTATAGTCTGTGACTAACAAACTCAGTGACATTATGGCAGATTGTCTTTAGATGAGATATAGTTATCTTAAGATGTGAGATGGTGTCAGACTTTAGTCTTTTCAGAGTCTTCTAGTGTATGGTAGGCAGTAGTCTCTCCTTCTTGGTCTACTGAGAGCTGTCTGGCTGAAACTTCTGAAACATACTCACAAGGGAGGTATTACAGACAAAAGGATCATTGTTCTAATGCAGAGCAGGGTTCGGAGGCAGACTAGGGCCAGTGTAACTGGATTACCGTGCTTCAGAAGTGCAGTTTGAGTTCTGCACATGGAAGTGAGGACATTTCAGCTGATCACTTTAAAAAGGTCAGGGCTTAAGTCATGGAACTAAGTCATAATGTTACTGGTAAAGTAACCCCTGTAGTGGTGAGCTCTAGGATGAATGGTTAGCATATGAACCGCTGGAAAGTCCAATACAAAAAGAAATACCAGCATTGTCTACATGATATGCTTTGTGAGTGGGTGGAGGAGTGGGGCAAAATTGCAGTGTGTTAGTGTCAGCTGTGTGCATGTTTCCTACTCCTGCATAATATTGCTATCAGCCCGGAAGTCTTTTTTTGGACTGCTTAGTCAGTGGAATTACCACATCCAGTGCCAAGCACAATTGCCATGGGGTAAGGCCAATTATGCTGTTCTGCATTCACACTATAATACAATAATTAAACATGTTTCCCCCCCTAAGGAAACAGTGTTTTTACATTTTTCAGAAAAGTGTGCCAAATTATTTATATTGAATGAAATTGATTTCTGTTGGGAATCCACCTATCAGCAACTCTGAAGCTAATAAACATGTTATGTCTTATTTGTTTAATCCATACAGAACACACTTTAGACACAGCAGGGCTAGCTGTTTGCCCTTGCTTTCAGTCTTTATGTTAAGCTAAGCTAACTCTCTCCTGGCTCCAGCTCCATATTTAACGGACAGGTATCTGTCCATTAAATTATGCAAAAAGAAGATTCTCTTGTAACTATCTGCACAAATGTGAATAAGCGAATTTCCCAAAATGTAACCAATTATGTAACATAATTTCTATGAAATAAAGTTTTGTCGATGCAGTAAGTTAGAAGAACTACACTGATTTATACACACACACACACACACACACACACACACACACACACACACACACACACACACACACACACACACACACACACACACACACACACACACACACACACACATCCACACTCATATACCTCACCACCCCTGACTCTTTTTTTATGATTAACAATTTTTCCTTTTTTTAAACAGCATACAAAAACACACCATTTACAACATGAACACATGCCCTCCCCCCAAACACCCCCATTCATCATCACCACTTACTGAAAAATGAAGACAAGCTAACATAACAACTGTAATTATTCAATACAATACAATAAAACAAAAAAACAGCTGTAAACCAAATAAAAATACACGTATGTATATGTGACAAAACACTAAGCACACTGAATACACATTGCCACAGTACATCCTCCAGAAAGCTCATGTACTTTCCCCATTTTCTAATGTAGACATTCAATCTGGCAAATTGTTTGTACGACATCTCTTCAAATGCCCACTCCTGGATGGACGGCACCCCTTCATTCCTCCATTCTCTTAAAAGAATCTGTCTGGCTATAACTAGTTTGGACCCAACTTATCCATCCAGCTTAAGATTGATCCATCTCCCAGAACAGGGGTCTTCTACGTCTTTTAGGCCAGGGACCCCTTAGCTGAAAGAGAGACTGAGTAGGGACCCCCTACCGTATATATTGAATACAATTGAGTTGCATATTAAATTGGGTAGAATGAAAGAAAAGAAATGGATATTATTTATGCATCATGTTTTAATGTTAAACATACATCCGGAAGGGACAGCGACTCCTTAAGCTTAACAGTGTGGCTACCATTACCTATAGTAAGCTTATCTTCAATGTGTAAATCATTTTATTTTCACAAAAAGGCCAATTTATCTTTGCTATTAACATGTTGCATTCATATTAATGTATATTTTCAGACTTATTTGAACTTTTGAAAATGCTTTTTTTTTATTTATTTTTTTTACATAATTTGTTGGCCCCCTTGCGCTAACTTTGAGGACCCCCTGTTGAAAAATCACTGTCCCAGAACAAATAATCTTGGGCTGAATGGAACCTGGATCCCTGCAATCCGACATTATCATGTGTCCCATTCCGAAATTCCTGGACCTTATCACAGGACCATAGGACATGAAGAAAGTGGCCGTCCTCTGTCTTACATTTCCAACAGTTTAGTGTGTCTTTCAGACCAATTCTAAACAATCTGGAGGGAGTCCAATAGAAGCGATGCATAATCTTGAACTGAATGAGGCGCACCCTCACATCGCGTGACTTAGTTTTAATATTCCTGCAGATTCTGTCCCACTCATCATCAACCAGTGTAATACTCAGATCCCTTTCCCGTGTCTTTTTGAGGGTTGACCAAGCTCCATTCCCCAGGTTCTGCATATCCACCCCTGACTCTCAAAGATCACACACACACACACACACACACACACACACACACACACACACACACACACACACACACACACACACACACACACACACACACACACACACACAGACACACACACACACACACACACACACACACACACACACACACACACACACACACGCACACACACCTCTTTGTTAGTATGACATCGACACCAAGTAACACCCACGCCTATTACTTGTTTAACAGCCCCATTCTGTTATAATCATCCTCTCGAGCCTCTTCAGATCAGACAATCTATAGCTTGCAGCAATTTTCATTTGTTCCCTTTCTGAGATCTGTATGAGATTTGCTCAGTGGCACAAAGCCAAATCAATAGCCACATTTTCACAGCAGGGGTAAAGGAAGCCTACAGGAACCATGGCCAATTTCAAATATTTGTAACATTCCCCTGAAAGCACAATTTACTCATACAGGAATGAACCTTGCTAACAAATAATCTATATTTATGGGCAAATTGAAAAAATAATAACCTTCCTAACGCTAGGCAAGTTTAACCCTGCAGAGGAAAGTGGGCCAACGTGCATTTATGAATCTAACAATGCTACCACAGGGTTCACTAACACACACTGCTGGGCCCACGTTTTTTTATTCCGACTATAAATAAATGACAATGAAAAATTATATTTTTCAGGTTCTGTGTTGCCTGCACATTTCAGAACATTTCATTATTCAATTAAATATTGAGAAACATTCCTCTTCAATTCAAATAGTTTGACATTTCAAGTAATATGCTAATTTGCTTCCTTGCCAAGTGTTATGGCCTCTACACATAGGCCAGACGGGGCGACCATCGGCAGAAAAGGCATTTGGACTGATCAGTCTCCCCAAATTGTTCAAAACATGCCAGAGTACTCACTGAGGAGACGAGACGTAATACATCTCCATAACAGCAGGCGGTGCTAATCTGTATTGTAGCCCAAAAATGAAAACCGGCAGAAAAATGAGCCAATGCATAAATGCCAAACGTTGCAGTTCATTGAGTGGCCATTTGAGCCTGGCTCCAAAAGTGAGTCAATCCCCATAGACACCCATGTTAAAATGTCCAACTTTACCGCATAATCAAACATGTTTACAGCCTGGTTCAAAAAACGGTTTTAGTCTCTATAGCTAATTTCCACCTTTTGGATTAGCCGACGTCAGACACTGCCAAGATAGTGACGGCCGGAAGCCGCCCACTTTGAGCTTCATTTTGGCTCTGAGACGACTACGTCCATATTTTATACAGTCTATGATCTGTACCATAGACTGTAAAAATACTGGACGTAGCATTGGTGACGTCACCCATTGGTTTGTGGACTGCCATTTCGAAGCCTTGAGTTTGGCAATTTGGCCATTGCCATCTTGGTTTTTTGACGATTTTTAACGAGAGGGAGGAGCTGGAGAGGATAACGCACCCAGCCAGGTTGTTTATAGTTGCAATGGTGCTGCGCTAAGCTAAACCATAATTAGGGAAAATTGCAGATTTTTAACCCTTCTGAAGCGAGTCATCCAGTGGACTGGCGGGTAAACATGGACCTCCAAACGGCCGCCGTTCATCTGCATGTATGTCGGAATTTTCCTTAAGTTACCAGCTAACACTCGTGGTAGTTAGCTTGGTTGGCAGAATGCTGAACGATACATGTAGGGGACCAAATATTCCAAATAACTTTGATGAAGTGAAAACAGTGAGAAGGTCGACATTTAACGATGAAAACATGGACAACACCCAAAACGAGTTCACAGCTATTTCAATGTACACAGTGCCATGGATAGCATTGCTAAACCTCTGTCCTGATTGACAGGTCAGCGTGTAACCATGCCCTTAAGCCTTCTTTGCTTTATCGTTAATTGTATAATAAATGGGACAATAATTGACTAAATGAACCTGATGCTGCATTGAAGAAGACTTAAAAGAGGCGTAGGGTTGTTTTCTAATATCCTTCTATAGAAACAGATTTATTTTTGCAACCAGTGGAGTCGCCCCCTGCTGGAATTAGATAGAATGCAGCTGTGTCCATTATTTTAACAGTCTACTGTCTGTAGCCTACATTAAATAAGAAGCTGCAGCCACCACCAGCTGTTTAGCTTAGCTTTGCAAACACTGGAAACAAGGGGAGTCAGCTAGTCTGGCTTTCAGGGGCTCTTCTTTCTTTCTTTCTTTCTTTCTTTCTTTCTTTCTTTCTTTCTTTCTTTCTTTCTTTCTTTCTTTCTTTCTTTCTTTCTTTCTTTCTTTCTTTCTTTCTTTCTTTCTTTCTTTCTTTCTTTCTTTCTCTCTAATGCTTTCCCTTAGTTCGTCACCTCCCCCTTTCACCCATCCACCCTATAGACTACACACACACACACACACACACACACACACACACACACACACACACACACACACACACACACACACAACCACACACACACACACACACACACACACACACACACACACACACACACACACACACACACACACACACACACACACACACACACACACTGTTAGTGTTTTGTTTTGCAATAAAAAATCAAATAAAACCGCACTAATAACACTGGTTGCCTGGCAGCCAAGATATGGTGGCAGATTTTGTTACCTTTAAACAAGCTAGCTGTTTCCCCCAGCTTCCTGTCTTTGTGCTAAACTGATCTTACGGACAGATAAGAGCTTCTCCTTTAACTCTTGGCAAGAGATCCCCAGTGGTGAAATTACTCTTCCTTTAAAATGAGTCCTGAGCTCTGACTCAGACACAGAGCCATCAGTATCACTTCTCTCGAGGGAATTGACTTTACATATTCCAAAAAAAAGGTGTGGCTACCAGCTGAACATGACTGAAATACAATATTTACCAAATAACAAAGAACAGGCAAAAACAGACACACTAAGAATAGCCTGGTTCCCCCATGTGGACAAACAGGGTCAACAAAATATATTTGTGTTTAACATTATATTGTCTAAACCATAGACTTGTTAATATTTACAGTCGTTTAAACACCTTGATTTATTCATAGCTTGTTCTAAATATTCAGTATTTGCCAGGGATTTGCAAATGTGTTTTCCATGCTTTCGATGTTGATATGTTACATAGTGTTCTGTAGTGCTTGGCCTTGCTGGGTATCTAGTGTAAATCAGCTAAATATCATTATGTTGAGATAAACCAGTCTTCTCCCACTTCTTCCAATCAAGATCCTTCAATTTAAAAGAATAAGATTATTTTAATTTTTGAATAAAAAAATACTAATAGGACAGAGGAGGTAAATCAACCCTTCACCACATCCTGAGTGTATTTTGATTTGACAAGGAAATAAAACAAAAACCATGCAGGTGTGCCTTTATGCACATGCGGTTCTGTGTTGTCCACACACACACACACACACACACACACACACACACACACACACACACACACACACACACACACACACACACACACACACACACACACACACACACACACACACACACACACACACACACACACTATAACTGGATCTGCTGAGGAATTTTCTGCCAATTTGTCTATCCCCCTGCCTTATTATTAAACTAGCCTCTTTGTTCACCTAAATCCCACTGGCAAGTCCACTTTGGTGAACACCATAATCCAGATTTGCTCTTTCACTCCATCATTCAAGATTGACCATGAGAGCCTTTGTTGCAAATAGGAATGTCAAGTATTGTAAATCATGAGAAGCACGTTCAGAGGAGCTGTATGTCCAAAACTGGACGGGAAATTAATTTTGAACACAAAGTTGCTGGTTTTCCATATCAGATTAGGAAAAAAGAGCATGAAAATGCATGTTCTCTATTATTATATTATTCTAACATTTCCTAAAATTAGGAGCAGAAATACATTTTTATTTTAAGATATATAATTGTATTATTATATTAATTAGGTTATTGGGTAATCATTTAAACCCAATCTCAATTTAAATTCAATTAGCTTTATTGGCATGACAATAGAGCAAACTAAATAAAAAATGTAATTGAACAAAAAAAATTACAGAAGATTCATAAACATATCACATATTAAAAAATAGGTGTTACACAGGTTCTATACTGTACTGATGATTGCTAATACAATACACTACACTACAAGAAATTACATTACACAATACGATTACACAATTTTGGGATCCTATAGTGGTTGTGAGTCCCACAGGCTGTGGCAGGCAGATACATATTTAGCTGCCATATGAGCTGTTGTCCCTTCTCTTTACCAACACTTGTCACTTCTCTTTCTCTTGTTTGCCCTGCAGTTGCTTGGTCATGTGCCTCATTGTGATAAGTGCTATTAGGATGCAACTAAGGCACAGGGCGGGGAAGGCTACACAAGCCCACCACAGTTGCCTCTCTCCAAATACCTCCACTGCTGTATCTCTCCGCCTGGCGTATTCCTGGAACAGAGCCTCCAGCTGGAACATGGTGCATAGGGACAGAAGTATGTGGAAGATCTGGTGACCCTGACCCACAAAGTCACAGTGCCCTGGGAAGAAGCGCTCAGGGATGGGACAGGAGAAGAAGAGGGCGGATAGAAGGAAAAAGGCAATCTGGAGGGCGTGGAAGGGCAGGGAGGGCTCCTGTGTCCAGGAGACGGTTAACAGGCGATGGACTACGGGGCAGATGACCAGCATGTATGCTAGGGTGGTTGGGATCAGCTGGCAGATTTTACGCTGCATTGGATATGGGCGCTGATACCTGGACTTAGCAAAACAGCAGCCTGCACAGGAGAGCCACCCAAAGCAGGCGGCTCCAGGTAGATACAGCAGCCCGATGTAGCTTTCTCTCCACACTGGCTCTGATGTGTAGAAGTAATGGCCAAGTGCGCAACCATACTGATACACAGCTACACCCACATAGTCCATGAAGAAGAAGAAGTAGTGTGCATGTTCAGAGTGAGACTGCAAGAGGTGAGCTGCCACACTGAAGAACAGATAGGTGAAGGAAGACGCCAGGAAGAGGCTCAGAGGTAGGGAGGCTAAGTCCAAGGTGTACCCCAGGGCCCCTACGTTGGCCCACCAGCGGAGCAACAGCACAGGACCTGCCAACAAGTGAGTCCACACATTCAGGGATTCATTGTGTCTCTGGAAGAGGCTGAACAGGTAGTAGCGCCAGTGCTGTTGGACGGGACGGTAGCCCGACAGGATGTAGGGCTCTTGGAACAGAATGGGGACCTGAGAAGCGGCAATGGTGGGGCTGGGTGAAGGAAAGGAGGATGGGATGAGGTCTGAGAAGTGGGGCAGCCGGCTGAAGTGCTTGATGCTCAGGGTCAAGGTGTTGAGTCGCTGCAGAATATCGCCTGACATGGCGGGGTGATGGGTGGAGGAGAGGAAGAGGAGATGAAATACAGACTGCTGTACAGAGCACCCTGTGGGAGACAAAACTAAAAAAGATACAAAGGAGTTTACTTTATGTAAGAGGGTGCCACTTGGAATTTAATGAATATTTGAAAACTGCAAGGTTATTTATCAAGAAAGACATCATAATGGCTCATAGCCTAATAGGAAACAATATACTATGACAAGCACAATCTAGGGCAGTGGTTCTCAATCTGGGGGTCGGGACCCCCAAGGGGGTCACAAGATCATTTTTTGGGGTCACCAGATGGTTGTGGAGAAAAAAATTAAATAATATGACTAGACTAGACTGAGGAATGTTTTTTACATTATTGTGTGAGTTTGGTACATTTCCTGTGTTATATTCAGAGCTTCATTCACAGAAAGGGGTCTGAAGGCAGGTCAGGAAGAGAGAAAAAGTCACAAACACATCAAAAATCCATAGAGCCTAGAGCACACTGGGCAAGGCTAGGCGCTAGCTGCTAAAACTAAACTGTCATTAAAGCAAAGCAATATTTGTTTACATATTGCAGAGCTTTCACAAAAATCACTCAAAATCAGCAGGTGTCGGTGTGAAGAAACAGCTGTTTACACCGGTTTGCAGCTCTCTTTCTCTCGTTGTCGAAAGGGGGAGGGTCTCGAACACCAACCATATTATTTTGGGGGGTCGCGACTTAAAAAGGTTGAGAACCACTGATCTAGGGTGAGATTTGAAAGTAATTTTTGGCGTGACCGTAAGACCATAGGACCCCTTCACCTCAAAACTCTGTCCCTTTGTCGCTCTGTCACTCTGTGACTGAGTGATGAAGTTCCGCCATTGGTTGAAATGAGTGTGAAAGTAGGGCAGGGAAACAATGCCAGTGGGCCTTAACTTTCTCTTTACAGTTCCCAAAAGAAACTGAATGTTGTTTGTAGAGTAGCAACAGCAGTGTTTACAACTGTAAAGTAAAGAGTGAAGTTTAGAAAGAATGAAGATTCAAGAGATGTATTTGTCACAGACATCAGTCAGTATTAGTCATTCATCCTGTCCTCAGCCCTCATTCCTCTTCTGAGGTCCAATGACGTCATCGACATGCATAATAATTAGCCATGTGGATTTTCCGCTGAAAGAGGGAGGAGGGGCTGATTCGACTCAGCCAGCAGCTAAGTTTGCAAGAATTTGCCAAATTTTAAGATACATGGCAAACTAAGATAAACAGTTAGACTTTAAACAGTTTTGTTTGTTTGTTGTTTAGCCCACATAAAGTCGTTCAAGCAGCAATTACTACCTATATTTACGTTTATAGTGACGACACCCTCTAGTGGCCGTAGTAGTAATGATAAAAGCAAACAAACAGGACTTTCGCCCAGGAGACAGGGGTTTGAGTCCCATTTGAAAATTAAAGTAAATGGCGAGGTTTCTTTTATCTTTATCAGAACAAACAGAACAAACGAATAAACGACCCGATATCCTCGTATCGTACGAAGGACTTATTGGCACAGTTCTCCTATAAAACATAACAGCAGTCACTTTTATAGCTCATTTTCATCTGCAGTCTCTCGGCACATTGCAATTACAAGCTTACCGTCCCCACATTAATAAAACAGATACACACAACACGAGAGCATTAGAAAAGGCAGACATTCTTCTCCATAACTCATAAACTGGAAAAGCAGGTATTTAGTCAAACCTGTAACCGTTTTCATGTAACACATACCCAGAGACAGAGAGAGGAATGTGAACCACTCCTGTCACCAAGGTAAATAAGCACCTAAAGGACACAAGACAAAAGCTACCTGTCTGAGGATAGACTACTGCTGAAAACAGCTACTGTATCCCTGACCATTACCCTTTTTATTGTCAGAACGCAGAACATTTTAACCCATAAATTTTAATTTTAATCATGCAACAATCAGGCAGGCTAAGATCATCCTATCTGACAACTCTCATGTGTTGTTTTCGGAGTTTGAGTTATTGAACTCAGGAAAGAGGTACAGGGTTCCTCTCTGCAAATATAATAGGTATAAGCACTCATTTGTTCCTCTCGCAGTGAAGCTCATAAATGAGCAGCGATGAATGTATGACAACGAAATCTTATCAATGTAAATTTGAGACTGAATGTTTGTATGGATAGGACTGAAGGAATGAATGCATTTTTAAAATGGATTGTAAGGATACTTATATTTCCAAATGGATACATTTTTTATTAACTGCCTTTCTAGAAAATGGTAACTTGTAATTTTGCACAGCTATTTGAGTAGCCTCCATGTTTAATGTCTAACTGTTTTAACCCTGTGTTTGATGTGTGTCTATGTTACTCTTGCAGCAATCTTCTCTCTGTCCAAAATGAATTTCTCCTTTGGGAGACTAATAAAGAGACTTTGACTTTGACTTTGATAAAGAACTAATAAAGAGAAATGAAATGCTATTTTCCTTTCATCTCCCTTGATTTTGTGGCAAAGAAACTGTATGTATATGCTACTGCGGAGACAGCCCTATGCACAAACGATTGGCAAAAATAAACCTTCAGTTTGCAATGATATGTGTCCAAAGTAACACTGCAAGACATATTGTGTGGTTATTCTGGTGGTAGGATCTAAGAAGAAGAAACATCCTCTCACCTGCTTGTATCGACACAACACCTGATTCCCGTCTGGAGTCTCTGCAAGAAGAAAAACAAGACTAACTAACTATATTATGGCAGGCTTTCCTTCTGAAGAACGTTCACACACCTACAGTGTGCCATGGTGCAGGGAGGAAAGGGTAAAAACACAGCTGACATGAGTTGGGAGTCTGGGCGGGGTTAAAATGATCAGCAAAGTGCAGTGTTGATCATTGTCTAAGCTATATTTTTTATAATAGACATATACTGGTGCTTAAAACTTTGTCAGCAACATTCAATATGATGTTTGTGTTAATCTTTATATCATATATATGTTTTTTATTGGAAACTTGGAGAAGTTAATTGTGTCACTGTTTGCAGTGAACAGAATTATTTATAATTATTTTTGCCAAAAGTCCCAAAGAGAGGACATTTTGGTAAAACTAATAACTAATAACGATGATACACTGGGGGAAAAAAGAGAAGAAATGCATGTTTCATTTCGCATGTGTGTTTTATTTTTGGTTCATTTGATAGGGACCATGCATATTTATGAACATTGTTGTATAAAAAAACCACCATGTAAATATGCCAGAATTAGTAAAAATAACATCATTCATCATTCATCTGCAGTCCCTAGGCAAGTGACATAAGACTAACACAGACAGCCAGCAGTCATACAGCACTCATTCACTATAAGTTAAAAGGTACACATAATGGTGACATATACATTAATATACACACAAAATAAACAAAACAAAAATGCATGATGACAAAGACATTATTCATCCACCTCTATACTGCATTCAATCTAACAGTGAAAGTGTATGGGTGATGAAGTGAGTGCATGTCTGGTTTTTTAGGAACCACTGTTTTAAGTGAGTTTTTAATGTAGGACACTCTCTTTTTGGGAGGGGCAAGCTATTCCAGAGTTTACCTCCTATTATTGACAATACGTTTTGTCCAGAAGTGGTGCGTCTAAATGGTATCACACAGTCCCCTTTTCCAGAGGCCCGTGTACTACCTCCGCTTTCAAGTATTTGGAAAAGCCAAAGAATGTGATTATGTAACACTTTATATATCAAACAAGCATACTTGAAATGTTTGAAATTGTCAAAGCTTAGTCTCTCTAAGATATCGCAACGGTGAAATGACAGTGCCTTTTTATCAAAAGTTTTTATGGCTTTCTCAAATAGAGATTCAATGCTTTTAAGAGTGGTTATGCTAGTTAATGACCAGTTTGTAACACAATACTCAATATGTGAAAAGATCATAGTATATAAGAACAACTTGGCAGCTTTGGTGTCAAGAAGTGGCCTAACTTGTTTAAAATTCTGCAAATTGAATTTAACTTTATTTGCCACCTTTTGTACGTGCCTTTTGAATGTTAGGGTGGAGTCATATATGACTCCTAGATACTTGAATTCATTAACAATATCAAGCTCCTGTCCTCTAAGGAACACATTAGAATGTGACACCTTCATGTTTTGTTTGGTAAACGCCATACAGACTGTTTTTTGGTATTTAGGTAGAGACATGACTTAGTGAGCGAGTCATCAACGTGAGCCATTGCAGATGCTATCTCTTGGTAGTTCTTAGCATGTCTCCATCTACTGTCCGGTACTGTACGTTGCATTCGTGTTCAACACCTAGCTGGTGTACCGGTATGCATGTCTTACTTTCTTGCGCAGTGCAGTTGTACTAGTCAACAGTGCAACGATTTATGGGAAGTATTCATTCCTGTAAATATTACGGTACAAATGTGATCAGCCTGTTATTTGAATTTGCCAGAAGTAAATGTTGGCCTGATGTTAAAATTGGCAACCATGTGGCATCTTAGCAATGCCTACCATAGCCTGCTTCCAAAACGTTTTCACGTCAAGGACCCCTAAGCTGACACACAAACCCCCATTTAATACGTTTTTATCCTACGGTCCCCCTAGGATTTTTGCTTTTAGATGTTTTACTACAGATAACAAAAATAGTCATGCATTCTGTCGTTGTGTTACTTACAGAAGGAATTAAAGTGGAATAATTATTCCACTTTGTGCTGGGGACCCCACTTTGGGAACCACTGGCCTACAAAAGGAAAACACGTTATTTGAAAGTGTTAATAATAATAATAATAATAATAATAGTAATAATAATAATAATAATACATTTTATTTATATTGCGCTTTTCTTGTACCCAAAGTGCTAATTGTTAACCGTCCTGTTGTCCTTGGTTCAAATTTGACCAGTTTTCAAAGTTTCTATGCCAGAAATATGGCTTTCAGTTCCGCCCAAATTCTCAAAAATAACATGGATGGTTCTATACGCTAACTTATGATCACTACTTTAATGGTGTACCTGGGTGAAAATCTGTGATCATCCATAAACATATCTTTCTCTGACCTTAACTATTAGTAAGATAATTCCTCATTTCGGCTCATTTGACTCAAAAAGTAGGCATAATATTAATATAAATGATGTTTATTCACCATCAATTCCATAAAGAAGTGTAAAACTAGTGCTGATAAGTTATGAAGTTGGCTAAAACGATGTATCACAGAATAAGGTGATTATTTATAGGCTACTTCATGCTTCAAAAACAGGCAAACCAAACCGGAGGACAACAAGTGCATGGTCGACGGGAAGACAATAGGAGGGTTGAACATACATATTGGATTTAAGTATTGGATTTAAATTGTGCCCTGCCTAGGGACTGCAGATGTAAATCTATTTGGATTAAACCTACAATCTTAAATAGGAGTTTATATTTAAGTGTAGTCATATATACTACTAGATACTACACTGTGAACTGTATCATCATCACTAAATATATACAAAATGTCTGTGACAGATGCACAACTGACATTATCTGACAACTCAAGCTTTTACATTACATGTGAAGATTTCTCTTATTTTTTGTTAGCTTTGCTTTTTTAGTTGTATATGTTCAAAATATGTTATACCTTGACACATTATGTGTTACTAGCCTATATCAAATGTATTTCTATATTTAATTTAGGTTGGTTGGTTTATGTCACCATCTACTGGACAAATAGACAAAATGCTTGGTGAGCTTTTCCCTGTAGTATCTAGTATCTATATGCTGTCTATGGCTTTTCCTCCTTTTTAACAGCCCGCCCCTTCCTGCTCCATTTTCGCGCGAGTTCTCCGAGGGGGCGAGGTCATGTGGTTTCCCGGCGGATTCTATTGGACAGATGTACGTTTACCCGCCGACAATGCTAAGCGTACTTACCGAGGTGACCAATCGCGTCTTACGCTCTACTTGTACCCGGCACGCAGTGGCGCGAAAACCCTTCAGTGTGTAGTTAGAAGGCAGCAGAGCACACACCGCGAGAAACTCTGTGCGCAATACTTTAAGATTTTAAAGTAGAAAAAATAATTGCTTATAATGGCAACCGACGTTGTAGATGACCTGGAGATGAGAGAGGCTCAGAGGGACTACCTGGACTTTCTGGACGACGACGTAAGTCTAACTTTTATCCGCATGAACATTTTTTTTGTGTGATGAAATAAGAAACCATGCGGCCACAACAAAAGAACTAACTTTAACGTTACCCTTTATATGATTAGCTAGTTTGCAAGAACTATTGCTGCTGACAGCTCACTGACATCAGTTTTGCAAGTGTTACGCATTACTACGAAGTTTGGTGCAACATTTTAGTCTGTTTCAAGTCTAGCTAACGTAGCTGATGTGTTTAACGTTAGTTAGCCTTAAACTAGTGCGTCATTCCTCTTAAGCCCAGTGAAACCCTTCTCAAATGGAAAAACAAAAACCCTTTCTCTCCGTTTCCTGCAGCAAGACCAGGGGGTTTACCAAAGCAAAGTCCGGGACATGATCAGTGAGAATAAAGCTCGACTGACCGTCAACATCAACGACCTGAGGAGACGCAACGAGGCCCGGGCTGCAAAGTAAGGAAGGCAGCTCTGTGTGTGCATGTCATGACCATGGCTTATACATTGTATAACTTGTTGATATCGTGTATTAAAAAGGTGACCATAACATCTGAAAAATTGGGGGAAAATAAACTCGAAAACAAACATTGTAAAACAAGTGTCAAAAGGCGACATATGTCGGGAAAATGTGTCAAATATTTTTAAAAGCAACAAAAACCTTTACACGCAAAAATGTCGGAAACTCGACAAAACCTTTTTAAAGGAACATAAACGTAAGCCCATATAGGGGCATTTGTTGATTTGTTGATGAAAACCATGCGCAGCAATATATAGTAATAATAACATGGAGGAGGTGATGCATCATGATATCAATTCAAATCATTGACATGATGTTCGTAATCGAATTGAATCGCTAGACCAGTGAAGAGTCACACCACTATTACTAATTCCAGCGCTTTTGCTGCAAAACAACGCCTACAAATATATATTCAAATGTTGGGTAAGTGAGTTTAGCCTTTAACTTGAGGGGCAAAAGTGTGCTTGTCATCTAGAACACAAGAACACCGAAGAGAATATGTGCAAAACTTAATGTGCAAAATAATAGTTTTTTGTGATTTTTGGGAGCCAAAATCACGATTAGAACTAGAACTGCAAGCAGTTATGAACGGGGTCCAAGCCTCGTGCGCCGGTCCCCCCCGGCGCGAGCTGCCCCCGGCGACGCCGAGAGCCCGCGAAAATGGAGCCCGCGAAAGTAGAACCCGAAGCGCCGCCGCGGCGAGGCGAAAGTCGGGAAATTTGACCGAGCGCGAGCTCCAAAGTCCGTAATGAAACGCAATCGCAAATTCGCTCTTCGTTGCGTAAAAGGCCCGAACGCTTCTACTTTGATTGTAGCGCCCCCTAAAGGGCGATCGTCGCCAAATCCGGTGGGGAGCCGCAGAGTGGCATGACCAACAACACTCTCAAGTTTCGTGATGATGGCATTTACTGCTGCATAGATATTTACATTGCAAATTACTCCCATTGACTCATTTGCCGAAAGGCATCTACGTTAATTGTACGGCCGATTTTCACCAAATCTTCTTGGGAAGCCGCAGAGTGGCATCCTGAACAAATAACACCCAGGGTTTGTGATGATAGCATTTAATGCTGCAGAGATATTTACATTGCAATTTACTCCCATTTAAATGCATTGACTTATTTACCGAAAGGCCTCTACGTCAATTATAGCGCCCCCCGACGGCCTATTTTCACCAAATTTGGTATGGGGATTGGGAATGGGATGTTGAAGAAGCCCACCAAGATTCATTCTGATAACTATTAATTTGGCCGAGATATGCCAATGTTCGTGTTTTGTGGCTAGCTACAACAAATTAGTTTGCTTGTAAAGTGCGAACGGTGTAATGTAGCAAAATTCCTTTGATAACTTTTTGTCAACTCCATATACCGATGGTATCTACCAAGTTTCGTGCACATCGGTTACGCGCCCTAGGACGAGTTCGAAAACATTTTTTTTCACATTGCGCGATTTTGCGAAAAAACGTTTTAGTCTAAATAGGCGGGGCCTCTATTTCCAGATTCGGATGGATTCAAGGAACACAAGGATGTAAGAATTTTTCATTTGTGAGGTAGACTGTGGGAGTTATCGGTGAAAACACGTTTTACGTCATTATAGCGCCACCTAGTGGTCCATGTAAGTAATATTTGGTATGTAAGATCTGCAATACATTGTCCATCTACACTGTAAATTTTAAGTTATTCACATTAGGGCAAGTGATGAATCTAAACCTGGATTCATAGGCCACGCCCACTTTGACGAATCAGTACCCCACTGTAGGCGTGGCCTCAGGAGTGGGTCTAGATAGCAAACTCCAAATTTCGTAAAAATCGGATGAGCCGTTCTTGAGATATAAACTTTTTGTATTTGTGGCGCCCCCTAATGGCCAAATTTTGTAGAATTGATTAGCGAGCCTTACAGGGTCATGTCAAACAAGAATCTAAAGATTCGCGATGATATCATTTATTTTGGTCGAGATATGGCAACGTGTGTGTCTTCGTAGCTAGCTACACAAATTTGTTTGAGCGTAATCAACACAATTTTAATCAGAAAAAAAATCTTTTGATAACTTTTTCTCAGGTCGGTCTAGAGATGCTACCTACCAAGTTTTATGCAAATCGGTTGTACGGTCTAGGAGGAGTATGAAAAAGTAGGTTTACCATAAATCGCGATTTTTCACGCAAAAAAGTCGGGGCGGAAATGGGCGTGGCCTACATCACGAGATTCAGCTGGATTCAGGGAACGCGTGGATGTGTGTATTTTTCATGTGCGATATACGGTTTGGGAGTTATAAGGCCAAACGCGTATCTTCTGGTATAGCGCCACCTAGTGGCTGAATTTTTTTGTCCGAGGTCCCTGCAGGGTTCTGGACCAGACCTGAAAACGGCAACCTCCCACCATTTATGGTTTAGGCTGCAGTATCAGTTTTATCGGCGGAAGAATAATAAGAAACCTTACAATTCCAATAGGGTTCCACAGCCCTGCTGTGCGAACGGCGTAGCTTCGCTACCGCCGATTCTCGCAGCCTCGGGCTTGGACCCCTAATTAGAAAATGGTACTTGCACAGCCCTACCATCAGCCAAATGGCTAGTGAATGCTCACATTTTACCAAGCCATTTGTCTGGTAAATTGTGCTGACGCTGAACCCTGCCTACCATGACTCGGATGTTTGATTACCTCTGGCAGACTGATGACCAATGCGTTCGAGGAGCTGCTGGCGTTCCAGCGGGCTCTGAAGGACCTGGTGGCCTCAGTGGACGCCACCTACGCCAAGCAGTACGAGGAGTTCTTCATCGCCCTGGAGGGCAGCTTCGGCACCAAGCACGTCACCCCCCGCACCCTGACCGCCCGCCTGCTGGGCAGCATGGTGTGCGTGGAGGGCATCATCACCAAATGTGAGTCGTTGTTTACCTCCCCAGTCTTGGGACTCTACTTAGGCTGCTTTTGCAGTTTTGCATGTTTTTCCATGTTGTTTTTCCAAATGTTTTTCTTTCCAGGTCATTTTTTTAGGCTACCCCAGAAACTTTAATTTCCTGTGTTTTTGATATTTTTGTAGGCACCAACTTATGGTGAAAACTTCTTTATTTATGCCAAGGAAATTGGCATAAATGCATGACTGCATGACTGGATTCTGGTGGCAAATTAGAATTTAAAATCTAAAAATGTAATGGAATATAATACAGTAACGAGCCACCCCTACGGTTCGGCATGCATGTGAACCGCGGATTAATTGCAAAGTCTCACATCGTATTGTTTGTCATACAGACAGACGGTCGGTAAAAACCTCTTTGGGAGAGGGTGCCACAAATTTTCTCTATGTAGGAAAAACCCTGATCGCCCGCTTCCCATTCTTCTTCAGGTTCTCTTGTGCGTCCTAAAGTAGTGCGCAGCGTCCACTACTGCCCGGCCACCAAGAAAACAATGGAAAGGAAGTACACTGACATGACCTCGCTGGACGCCTTCCCTTCCAGTGCGATCTACCCCACCAAGGTAACTACGCTTAGAGCAGCCCAGATGCTTCATTTAGCCATTTCAGGTTCTTAAATAGCACTATCAAGTTCAAGTTACTTTATTTGTACCCAGAGGTAGATTTTGTTTGCAGTAGAGTCCTCATACACACATATGGGGAAAAAAGAACAGAGGCATATCACACATCATTCAACTTTCATTCAAAAGTTCTTACCGGTCCAGATTATACTTTAAATATTGATGTGAACTAAATACTCATAGTAAAAATAAAGTAAAACAAAATGAATCGGTAACTATTTGTTTAGGTTGTGAAAACATACATAAAGGTTACAACCTAGACTAACAGTGATGGCCCGTCTCAAGAGATGCTTCACAGCTCACAGACATTGTGTGTGCTTAGCCATTTAGCTTGAGCAGTCTTTGGTTCATTTTAGGGATGTTGGTCACTAACTGTTTAATGGACGATAAGTATGTTGACTGTTATTACTACTATCTGTTAAACTGTTAAAAACGATAAGCAAGTAAAAACTGTTTGCTGCATGGTGAAAGAAAAGTAGGCTGTACAGTCTATTTCTTAACTTGCTAGTTCTAACTTTGCACTACCAAGTTGCATTTTAAAGGGTAACTATGGTGTCTTTCAGCCTGGCCCCTATTGTCCCATGTTTTTGTGTCTATGTGGCTGATGGGATCAACAATGTTTGAAATTGGTCCAGTCTTAAGCAAGAAAGTGCAATGGAATGTTAATGGGCAGTTGCGCACCTTCAATTTACTTCCACAGAAAAGTGCTCGTATTGCCACTGACAGGCCCCGATTAATATTCTAAGTGTCTGACAATGTTATGGAAAGGATCCCTACAGATATAGGCCTTTTTGTTAAAGAGTAAGATCCTTTTTATTTAACATGAAACGGCCCCGAAATCGCCATGGCAAAACCCACCACACTCAATTTAATCCGGGGGTCAGCTATTGACTAGGGGAAAAAAAATCAAAATTAGCAGCCCATGTTCATTTTTTTTCAGGAAATATTAACACAGAGAGTTCTGATGAATAATCATCAGTAATGTGAATTACAAAGTTGGTAAAGGCAAACAATAAAACAGCTAGAACAGTCTGGGGAGTTTAGAGAATTACATCACTTTTAAAGGCTACAGTACTACTGTAATGGGGATGTTGCTTGTGTCAAATGAGAAGTGTGTATCTGTTTTGTGGCTATGGATAAAGGGACTGCATGCTGAAGGAAGGGCAGTCATTTTCTGCAGAAAAAGAATAAAACGGTAAAATTAATAAGAATATTTATAAGAATCATTGCACCATCCGGTCTCCCTGAAGATTCTTTGATTTGACAAATTGGCCTCAGAAAATCCACAACATATCCCTTTACTCCTTCTGTTTGTGCCTCTCTCGCCAGGACGAGGAGAACAACCCTCTGGAGACGGAGTTTGGTCTCTCCATCTACAAGGACCACCAGACCATCACGGTGCAGGAGATGCCGGAGAAGGCGCCCGCCGGCCAGCTGCCCCGCTCGGTGGACATCATCCTGGACAACGACCTGGTGGACGTGGTCAAACCGGGGGACCGGGTGCAGGTCATCGGCACGTACCGCTGCCTGCCCGGCAAGAAGGGAGGCTTCACCTCTGGCACATTCAGGTGCGACGGGATAAACTCTCAAACTTTGGTTTTACTCAAAGAATGTACCCGCTTTGGAATATTTTTTTCATCCAAGTACCTTCTGGCCAGCACACATGCAAATAAGCACAACGCAGTGCTGTGCCATCAGTGTCTGATTTACTAGACAACAAAGTTGTAACTGAAAAACATTTGAATTATTTTATCAATTTATTTGTCAGGGACAATACATATAGGCGTTGTTCCATCTAAAGTGCGACCGATGCAATATACATGGGACTTCTAGCCGTAGGCTAATTTGCGGTCCTTGTCCCTGGTTAGGCTTTTAGAAATGACATTTATAAAATAGACCTACAAACTTAACAATTGAAGCAGGCAAACAGGCAGTCACAGATGAGTAAAAACTAACAGTAAAGCAAACATGGACCAGCAGCCACATACGGTACATGCTTGAAGACGAACAATGGAGCAGACTGAGGCAGCAACCTAGATTCTTAAAAGCTGAGTAAAGCAAACAGTCCTATAAATACATAAACAATAGTAAAACAAACCAGACGGGCAGACTAATGTAACTAAGGATAAGAAGTAAAGACATTAACTAAAATAACAACTAGGGATGTCCCGATGAGCTTTTTTTGGCCCCCGATGCCATTTTTAAAATATAGAATATCCGCCAATACAGAGTCCCGATCCGCTACTTTTATTTGCCTAGATAATAGAGCAGCACACTGTTTTCTTGTTACAAAAATAACTAAGTAAACAAAGTAACTAAAAGATGTCTTCAGCTTAATATTTAATGTAGTAAAGCTAGCATTTTTTTTCATAAAACTCAGAATCAACTTCTCCTTAGAGTGGTGATCACTGCAGGTCCCTGATCAGTTATAAAAGGCCCATTACGTCTTCAACCCGATACTTGCTGATCAGGACGTCCTCTAACTTAAATGCTACATTTCAAATGTTTAGAGTCAGTAAATTTATCATTATTATAGTGTAATTATTTTAGGAATTATGCGTCTCTCCCGTGCCTCCTCGGTCGGAGGGACTAAGACGCAAGTGGAGGAGGCAATTTAAGCGACATGAGAAGCACCAATAGTGTACTAGAGTGGCTGACTTCACTCTCGTTCTTTATTAATAAATGTCCACCCTTCATCTTCTTCACAGGACCATCATGATAGCCTGCCACGTCAAGCAGATGAGCAAGGAAGTGTCCCCCAACTTCTCCGCGGACGATATAGCCAAAATCAGAAACTTCAGCCAGACTCGCCAGGATGTGTTTGATCAGCTGTCCCGCTCCCTGGCTCCCAGCATCCACGGCCACGAGTACATAAAGAAGGCCATCCTGTGCATGTTGCTGGGCGGCGCCGAGAAGGTGCTGGACAACGGCTCGCGCATCAGAGGAGACATCAACATCCTGCTCATCGGTACGTACACAGCCTTTTTCTCCCTGCTAATTTAACAAATCTTTTTTCCATCCAGTACTAATGAGCTGTCTGCCGTAACGTCTAAGATTTGTTTGGGCGAAAGTGGTTAAGGCTGCAACTGATTCCTTTTTTTATTTTATATTGATTTTTTTCTCGATTCATTGTTTGGTCTATAAAATGTCAGAAATGGTGATAAATGTCGGTTAGTGTTTTCCGAAGCCCAAGATGACGTCCTCAAATGTCTTGTTTTGTACACAACTCAAAGATATTCAGTTAACTGTCACAGAGGAGAGAAGAAACTAGAGCATATTCACATTGAAGGAGCTGGAATCAGAATTTTAAAGGGTAACTACCATTTGTTTTTCAACCTGGACCCTGTTTTCCTATATTTTTGTGTCTAAGTGACTGATGGGAACAACAATCTTTAACATTGGTCCAGTATTAAGAGAGATTGCTGCAGTCGGCAGCGGCGAAACAAGCTACAATGTAAGTTAATAGGGCAATATTGTCCAGCTTGTATTTACCTTAACAAAAGTGCTTGTTTTGTGTCTGACAACATTATGGAAAGGATTTCTAAGGAGGTCGACCTTTCTGTTAAAGAGTAAGATCCTTTTTTAAAACTTAAAAAAAAAATCGTGAAATTGCGTTCCCTAATGCACCAGACTTTGATTGAAATAAACGCATAGTTTACCGATTTACATGTGAAAATATGTTGGCTCTATACACGCTAAAAGTATTGGTTTTTTTAAACGAACTCTGGTGGGTTTAGTGCTAGCAACCTCAGAGCTGTTTCTGGTTAAACAGAAAGGACTTAAAGAGGTTTTAAAGGTCTGTCTCTGAAGGGCTAATTTCCATAATGTTGTCAGACACTTAGAATATTAATCTGAGTCTGTCAGTGGCAAAACAAGCACTTCTGTGAAGGTAAATACAAGCTGGACAATATTGCCCTATTAACTTACATTGTAGTTTGTTTCGCCGCTGCCGACTGCAGCGATCTCGCTTAATACTGGACCAATGTCAGAGATTGTTGTTCCCATCAGTCACTTAGACACAAAAACACAAGAAAACAGGGTCCAGGTTGAAAAATGGTAGTTGCCCTTTAAAATTCTGATTCCGGCTGCTTCAATGTGTATATGTTCTAGTTTCTTCACTCCTCTGTGACAGTTAACTGAATATCTTTGTGTTGTGGACAAAACAAGACATTTGAGGACGACCTAACCCTTTCCATTACAGATGACTCAAAACGATTAATCGATTATTTTAAATAGCTGGCAAATAATTTCTATTAATTAATCTATCTTCTATCTATCTTTGCAGCTCTAATAGTGGTTAATGTCCACCAATTTGTTTCCCAGGTGATCCATCGGTGGCGAAGTCCCAGCTGCTGCGCTATGTGCTCCACACAGCGCCCCGGGCCATCGCCACCACCGGCCGCGGCTCCTCCGGCGTGGGTCTGACCGCCGCAGTCACCACTGACCAGGAGACCGGTACGACATACCAACACATCTGCCGTGCATGGAAACATCTGCACACACAAACATTTCTGCTATTTACTGCAGCTCACGCGTACATTTTTTTTCCTCCCCCAAAGGTGAGCGGCGTCTGGAGGCGGGGGCCATGGTGCTGGCCGACCGCGGCGTGGTGTGCATCGACGAGTTCGACAAAATGTCCGACATGGACCGCACGGCCATCCACGAGGTGATGGAGCAGGGCCGCGTCACCATCGCCAAGGCTGGCATCCACGCCCGCCTCAACGCCCGCTGCTCTGTGCTGGCGGCTGCCAACCCCGTCTACGGCAGGGTGAGGACCCGACCTAGTTATCTCTCCAGTTAATGTGTTTTACTTAAAGCTTTAGTGTGTAACTTGTTCATATTAATAAACGTCCGTTACATTCAAGCCGGTGCCAAATGAGTTGCTGCAAAGTCAATTAAGACTATCAGCTCCACACAACTCTCTCTGTATTTCTCAGAAGATTGTGTTGTGCAGAAACTCGAGTGAAGATAATTTTAGATGGATAATAAGAAAAATTATAATTTTTATACCCTCCGTGTCCTCCTTGGCTACAAGCAACTGCAGGGTGCGTGCGGTCACGGAAGGCTTGCATTATGTGGATGCACAGACATCATTTCATTACTTAGAATTCCTCATGGGTGAGACAGAAACTACGCACTATAGCTTTAACTCTCTTTTTTTCACTGTAACGGCGCTTCCACACCTGTCTCATTAAGTCCGGTTGAATCACACTAGAATATGTTTTCCCCCCTTGGGGCGGTTGGTTTGGGCAGGTGGGAATGGAGCCGTTTGTTTTAACAACAAATCCCTCGCTGTGTCTCGCTCGCTCGTCTTCTTTCTTTGTCTCTCTCCTGTGAAATGAAGCTGCCTTCAAGTGCGGTCGGAAACGTCGAAATCTATAACCGATCTGAGGGAAAACAATGATTGTGAATATAACTTATTCCCTGTTACACAGTATTCTTAAAGTATATTTATTTTCTTGTTTGTCAAGCAATTCTATTGTTTCCATTTTTGTCTTTTCATACTCATAGTTTAATATTTAATAATAAGCTATTGCACTGTTCAGTCCCTGCACTGTTCACTTTTACACTACCACCATTGCACACACTCCACCATAGCACCTTATCGTGGTCATTGCATCACATGGTCAGTCCATACCAGACCTTTGTAATCACTTCACAAATTAACTCTTTATGTATGTGATATATGTGTGTTTGTTGTGTTATGGTTGTCTAAGCTACTGGATGCCTAAAATTTCCCTCTGAATGAATAAAGTATCTGTCTATCTATAAAGTCTACTTGTGCTTTGTTGGCGGGGGGGGGATGTCACACAATTGGGCCGTTTGACACTCCCCCCGCTGAAAAATCGCCAGGTAATTTTTCTCTTTTGGTCTAAATGTTAACCCTAAGTGTTAACCCTGCTCTCTCTCTCTCGCTCTCTCGCTCTCTCGCTCTCTCGCTCTCTCGCTCTCTCTCTCTCTCTCTCTCTCTGCAGTACGACCAGTATAAAACCCCCATGGAGAACATCGGCCTCCAGGACTCCCTGCTGTCCCGTTTCGACCTCCTGTTCATTGTGCTGGATCAGATGGATGCCGAGCACGACCGCGAGATCGCCGATCACGTTCTGCGGATGCACCGCTACCGCGACCCCCGCGAGCAGGAGGGAGCAGGTACTGGGTCACTGGGTCACTGGGTTCTGTGTGATAAGTCAGTATTTGTTTTAGAGCTGCAAATGTTAATCGATTAGTTGTCAACCACAAAATTAAACCGCCAACTACCCTGACAGTCGATGAATTGTTTTCTCATGAAAAGAAGTCAATCTTCTCTGATTGCAGCTTCTTAAATGTGAATGGTTTCTAGTTTCCTCACTCCTGTGTGACGGCAAACTGAATATCTTTCATATTGATTCTTTCCCGATGCATTACACATACGATCAGATTTGTCTTTTTCTAGTATTGAATGTCTGGTATTGAGATTCGATAGTATTGAGTATTGCAATAATTATTTTTTTTATTTATTTATTTTTAAGAAGAATGCAGATCACAAGTCAGTCTGACATTTATTGCATTTGTGAAGAAGTACATAACATGGATTTTCTGCCTCCCGTCAGTAAACTGATACGATGTAGTCAGCTATTCTGTTTTAACAGAAAATATTTAGGTGAATCGTTGGTTTAAAAAGAATATCGGTTCTAGGGAAAATAATCTATTTAAGAAATTGTCATACAGTTTTTGTTTTTCATTTTTATCCACAGATTTATGGACAATGAAAATAATTGATAACAATAATAATACATTTTATTTATGTAGTGCTTTACATGGTACTCAACGGAACATTTACACCCAGATGAAGCCCCATAGTATTAGTCGCAGCCCTGATTTGTTTGAAGATATCTAAACTTGTATGTTTCCTCTGTTTCTAGCCATGGCTATGGGCGGGACCGTAGACGTCCTGGCTACAGAAGACCCAGACGTGATAGCCGAGGAGCGCGAGGAGCTGCACATCTACGAGAAGCACAACAACCTGCTGCATGGAAGCCGGAGGAAGAAGTACGCACGCAGTGTCTGCCTCGGCAGGGACTAAAAACACACATCTGGGCGACCGGTTTAAGGGAAGAACTGACGGGTACAAACGGTGTTCCCCTTTTTGTTTCAGGGATAAGATTGTGAGTAAGGAGTTCATGAGGAAGTACATCCACATCGCCAAGGCTGTGACACCCGTGCTGACCGAGGAGGCAGCCAGTCACATCGCAGAAGAGTACTCGCGGCTCAGGAGCCAGGAACAGATGGGTGCCGACATCGCCCGGGTGAGCAGGAGAACAGACGCACGCACGCATGCACGCACGCACGCGCGCACGCGCTCTCTGAGAGCATGCACAGTGGAACTGAAGCAGCCAAATGGATCCATCATTAATTGCATTATTTACACCAGTGTTTATCATTAAAGTACAAGTCACACACATGCCATTCATACACAACTGCTAGTATTGTGTTAGGGCCAGGGGTTGATGCTTGTCTGTAAGTGAAGCCAAAACATCCTGATCGCCCCCTGGTGGCTTCCAAACCACGGCCTGATCAATACTGCGCAGCCTGCGGCTCCTAAATTACAAGATGGCAGCGCCCGTATCCGGGAGATTTTTGGCTTCACTTTTGTACAGTGGGAGGAAGTTGAGATGCGTTGTCCCTCTTTAGATACTATAGTTGGGACCGTATCGGCGTGCTCTGACCCCGACCTTGTCCCCCCCCCCCCCCCCCCCCAGACCTCTCCAGTGACGGCCCGTTCGCTGGAGACGCTGATCCGCCTGGCCACCGCACACGCCAAGGCCCGCATGAGCAAAGCCGTGGAGCTGGAGGACTCGGAGGTGGCCGTGGAGCTCGTCCAGTTTGCCTACTTTAAAAAGGTCTGTCCTGCTGTGGCTGCTGAAGAATGGAAGGATGTTTTTTTTTTTTTTGGGTGAAGCAACCCCTGAATATCTCCGCGGTAACAATGTGGATGAAGCTCATACGTGGGTTGTCTGGTTTCCTCTGCAGGTTCTGGAGAAAGAGAAGAAACGGTCGCGACAGCAGCGCAACTCTGCTTCAGAGGAGGAAGAGGAGGAGTCGTCGTCCACTCAGCGTTCCCAGAAAACCACCAAGAAGAGGTAAGCACCTAGTGGCACACAGATGCACACAGTGGGGGGATGTAACTAAGTTCATTTACTCATATACTGTACTTTAGTACAAATTTGAGATACTTTTACTTGTCTTTTCTTTTAATGCCACTTTCTACTTCTACTCCGCTACATTTCAGAGAGAAATATTCTACTTTTTACTCCACTATAGGGATGCACCGATCCACATTTTTTCACTTCCGATCCCGATACCTGAATTTGGATATCGGCCGATACAGATACTATTCCGATACCAGAGCTGTGTTTGCTTTAATATTATTATTATCATTATTGTTGATTTTATATGATGCTGAAATAAACTCCTCTCAATGGGCAAGTATGATATGGACGTACGTATGCATGTATGTCCCAAAAGGCAACTTGAGGTAAGTATAAGGTCAGAAAAACAGGAAAAATCTCACACACACACACACACACACACACACACACACACTATCAATAAAACAGTGTGTGAACAGCGCAAATCAAGTACACTGGCATCAACAAATCAACGTTTTAAAATGTCAAATATCTGAAATATAAGAAAAGTGCAATAACTGTAAACATCTTACACACACACACTTACACACAAACTTACACACACACACCTCTGTTTTCACGGCTGCGCAGCGGCTGCTCTGAAACAGCGGCCGGGTCACTGGGGGGGGACGCAACAACGGGGAAATGAAACGCCACAAGCCAGCGACAACACCGGGACAGACGATTGTGAAAGTTTTGTTTTTGCATGTTGCTGTCTTGCTCTGCGGTGTTTCCACTGTGAAGTATTTCCAAACAGCGGACACACAGGATAGCATCGAGCTAGCCACAATGCTGCTCATGCTACTATCCTGCTAGCTGGCTGCAAACTGCGGAATGGACTTCCTGAGCGGGGGTGTGTCTCATAACTGTGTCTCATTGAGCCGCACCTCTGTTCAGGAAATCTATTCCACAGTTTGCAGCCAACCAGCCAACCAGCAGACCAGCCAGCAGGAATCCCTTTTGGAGCCATTTCAGCAGACAACGTTAAAGTGCAGACATGGCTCGTGGTATCGGAAATCTCCGCAGGTTGGATCGGGAAAATCCGATACCTGAATTAACGCTGGTATCGGTCCCGATACCGATACTGGATCGGATCGGCCCCATCCCTACTCCACTACATTAATCGGACAGTGTTAGTTACTTTACTGTTGAAGATTTTTTTTTAAACACAAAACTACGGGAGACGATTAGGGCCACATGTGAAAATATGTATTGAGTTGTGAGATTAAAGTCTGAACGATGAAGAAAAAAAAGGCAGAATTCTGGGCTTCTCAGAAAAAAATGTAGACCTAAAAATGTCAGACTTGAATTTAGAATTTTCTCAGAATTCTGACTTTAAACTCAGAGCTCAAATACATTTTTATTCACATTTGGCCCTAATCCTCTTCCATACAAAACAGATGTAGATTATGAAATACGATGTATAATTATAAATGAAACTATCCAACAATATAACAGCCTACAAGTCCAGCTGAAATGATTAGACCATAAACACAGAACTGTTTGGATCGTTTCCAGTATATTCAATGTGAGGGTTTTTCTGCATTGAGTACTTGTAATACTTTCAGTACATTTTCTAATGATACTTTTACTTGAGTAACCTTTTCAATGCAGGACTTTTACTTGCAACAGTATTTTTACAGTGCGGTATTAGCGCTGTTACTTAAGTCAGGGATCTGAATACCTCTTCCAGCTGATACAGTTATTTAAAAAGAAAAGCTCTTGCTGCCGTGATGAACGGCACTAACCTGTGTGTCCTGCAGGGGGCGGCGGGGCTCTCAGGGCAGCGATCCCTACAGCCCGTATGACTTCAGCGAGGAGCAGAATGTCCCCGAGAGTAAGCATCACTTTTAATTCCCTTCCCATGCTGCTGCAGTCTGCTTTCACATTCTGAATGACTCACTCCAGACACAAGTCAACTCTCATTCTCACTTTAGGACATCTGCTTTTTCCACCAGTTGTTTGTCCCTGTTTTTAATTGCACTTTTCAGCCATGCTTTTGAAGGATAAACCGTGAAATGATAGCATGTGACGTTGTAGCATAAAATAAAATTACTAAGACTCGGCATGTCCAGTCTGCATGGCCTCTATATCCCTGGAGCACTGACATTCTGCTCTATCCATTCGTACACATACTGAAATCTGCATGCAGGCAAAGATAGTATTAGATAGAATTTTCATTAAAACTCTCGTAGAACGTAGTAAAAGTTGCATGCAAATATATGGCCCAACGTATTCTGAAAACCTTATTTTGGTGGAAAGAAACAAAGTAAATTTATTTTGTACTTAATTGGAGTATGTTTCCAGTTTTTGTTACTTTCTACTTCTACTCCACTACGTCTTATTCCTCCACCACATTACTTTGACTTTAGTTAGTAGTTATGTTTGCATATAAAGATTTTAAATACAAAACATACCAGTTTATAGAACATGATAAATTAAAAAGGTGTAACTCTTCTGCATGTCTATACATCAGTGATGATAGTCCAATAATATTTAATGCTTTATGTACAATTAATTGATACTTTTGTACCCTTTGAGTAATATTAGGGCTGCACAATATGAGGAAGATGAGCGATATACGATAACGTTGTTGAATATCGCGATAACGATGTCACTTGCGATTACTGGAGTGTATCAGTTTTGCATTTCTGCTGCTTTCAGTATTTTTCTAAAATACAACAAACTGTTGAATTTAAAACAAATGAAAGGAAATCATTTAACGTTCTTTTATGGAACAAGTTGAACATTGAATTGAATATAAAAAGCACCACTACAAAAGTGACATTACATTATAGTTTTCTACTCATATTTTCTTTAGCGATGTGTATATTGCGCTAGTTGATATGGCGATGACAGTAAAGAAAACGACATGTTGTGCAGCCCTAGTTTTGATAGCGTGCAGGTTTGGTCTCTGTCTGGAGGTCTCACGTTGGTCTCTCTGCTCTGTAGTTCAGGCCGGCACCCCGAAACCAGCCAAGCCCCTGCGGGATGACGAGGAGCCCATGGATGCCTCTTCACACGCCAAAGACTCGGAGCTCTCCGCAGAGAGGTGGGCCGTGGATTCAAACTGCTAGAAGTAGTCAGAAGTGCAAGTGCTCAACATATTATTATTATTATTATTATTATTATTGATGATGATAAATTTAATTTATATTAATTTTCATAGACTCAGTCACATTAAGAGATATTTCTTCGTGTTACTGCTACTACCTGCTACAGTAGCGCCGGCAGCCGTAATCCTGTACGCACTGTGCGTCCATGTTTCTGAGACATGCAGCACACCTAACGATAATAATGCCTAAGAAGAGGAAAAAGGGGAGCAGCAGCTGACAGCTGTTCTGTTCTCTGCTCTGTTCACAGTACTACGTTTCTCATTAATCATACGTTATTTCACCAACAGCACATCCACTATTAAACTCTTAATTTTTATGACTCGATCCGTAGATATGTTGTTGATTTGAGACGTTAACATGAGCATGGATATTGCAGTTGGCTTGAGGCTTATCCCGTTTTTGATCATATTTGGGATGTGGCACACGAATCAAGTTATTTATATCTATATACAGGCTTGCCGACAGCTGTCTGCTCTGAGCGCATCCACCTCAGTCACTCAGTCACTCAGTCACTCACTCTCTCACTCTCTCACTCTTTCACACTCACTCTCTCACTCTTTCACTCACTCTGTCACACTCACTCTCACGCACTCTCACACACTCACTCACTCTTTCACTCACTCTGTCACACTCACTCTCTCACGCACTCTCACACTCTTACTCACTCTTTCACACTCACTCTTTCACACTCACTCTTTCACACTCACTCTCTCACTCTTTCACTCACTCTTTCACACTCACTCTCACGCACTCTCACACACTCTCACTCACTCTTTCACTCACTCTGTCACACTCACTCTCACACTCTCTTACTCACTCTTTCACACTCACTCTTTCACACTCACTCTTTCACACTCACTCTCTCACTCTTTCACACTCAGTCTCTCACTCTTTCACACTCACTCTCACTCTTTCACACTCACTCTCTCACTTTTTCACACTCACTCTCTCACTCTTTCACTCACTCTCTCACTCTTTCACTCACTCTGTCACACTCACTCTCTCACTCACTCTTTCACACTCACTCTCTCACTCTTTCACACTCACTCTCTCACTCTTTCACACTCACTCTCTCACGCACTCTCTCACTCTTTCACACTCACTCTTTCACACTCACTCTCTCACACTCACACTCTCACTCACTCTTTCACACTCACTCGCTCACACTCACTCACTCACTCACTCACTCACACTCTCTCACTTACTTCCTCTCTCACACACTCACTCTCTTACTCACTCTCTCACACTCTCTATTTCTCTCTTACAAAACGCTTCAGTGAAATATTTTCATGATCTGGTCATCATGATATGATAAAAGTGCACTAGGAGCACACTCTCACACACATTAAATATTATAAGAACAGCTGATTTCTGGCGCAGTAAACCGATTGCAGCGGGGTTGTGTGCGTACTATAAAATAGAATCCTCCCAGCGCCACTGACCTGCTGTACCTCAGAACAGAGTGATTCATGGGGCTGGAGTTGATGTAACTCAACGAAGGATGAAGGCGTATTCTCTATCCTACTAGTTGCCGTAAGGCTACATCCACAGAACGAGTTTTGGTTAAGAAACAAATATCTTTTGCTACGTTTACGCCACACGTTCACACTACTCTGGCGTTTGGAGCCCTAAAACGGAGACGTTTGAAAACACTGCTGACCCCGTTTAGGTTTGGAAACTCAGAGCTTTGAAAACGACGATCAGTCAGTCTTATCGGTTAGGTAGGCTAATAGATCTTTTAGTTCCGGTTTAGTTTTGGCTTCAACAGTTCCACCTTGTCGTTGTGTATTTTCTGTATTTTCAACTTGTACATCTATGATTTTCAACCGCAGAGTAACGTTAAGACAATCTACTTCCTGTTTACACCGCCACGCGCATGGCCACTGTATACGAATGGTCATGTAATGTGTCAGACGTGTTAATATGGACGGAGATTCTGAAGCTAAAACTCTTCTTCTTCTTTTTTCTTAAAAATGAAAAAACGTCGTAGTGTGAAAGTAGCCTAAAAATTGACCAAATACTGGAATGCGATGTCAAATCTGTGTCGACGTCCTCGACAGAAGTTGCTGTGAAGTGTAATGAGATCTGTGCGTTTTTTTTTCTTCATTTTTTTTCTTTTTTCTTCCATATCCGCCAGGCTGAAGGAGTTCAAGTCGTCGCTGTTCGCCGTGTTCCAGTCCGCTCACGCTCAGTCGGTCAAGATGAAGACGCTGATGGACGACATCAACAAGGAGCGCGAGAAGCGCTTCGCCGAGCCCGAGGTCCGCGCCGCGCTGGCTCGCATGCAGGACGACAACCAGGTCATGGTGGCCGATGACATCATCTTCCTCATCTGAGGGAGGGGGGACGATGACACTGGCTGAAATGGATTACATGGACTGTTGAAAGTGATAAATATTAGGGATGCACTGAATCCAGATTTTTGGGGTTCGGCCGAATACCAAATCCACTGGTTAAAATTCTGCCGAATCCTCCTCCCATCCTCAGTCCATACACAATAAACACATTAATGAAGTAAGCGATGTCCGCAGCACTATCTGGTTAACGCCAGTTTTTAGCTGTGACTGTCCTTCCTTTGCCATACCTGAAGTTGCTGCATTTTGGCTGCTGTCTGTGGATTCCTTCATGCACAACTCGTATTCTTTCGGATGTTTCATACGCAAATGTTGTAACAGCAGTGATGTTGTGTACTGTTTATGGTACTCGCCACCACGAGACAAATCGGCATTGCAAATTGAACATGTAGCCCGACTTGAATCGCCTTCTTTTGACCGAAAGTACTGCACAACAACACTTTTTCTGCTCACGAGTTCCATTTTTACTTTCTCACAGCCTACTGCATTGAACAGTCCACCCACGTAAACACCTTCCCATAATCAACGGCGGCGTCATTACGGCGACCAGCATAGTGCGCGTAGTGCAAGCGTAGGGTTCGGTGGGAACATTTTTTTACGCCCCGTCAAAAAGCCCAGTATTCGGCCAAATCTGAAGCTGAATCCTGGATTCGGTGCATCTCTGATAAATATTCACATTTTCTCCTGTTTGTATTCATACGCCCTCTGTTTCATCTCTAATGTTGCCATCTGAGCTCTAATCTGCAATTCCACACACAAAGCACCGGTAATTATTTGAATTAATGCTGCTCATTGATTTGGATCCACTGTGGCGCAGATTGTTCCATTTAGCAGGATGTAATAAGGACATGATTAGGTTAAGTTCACCAACACCTCTGATGTCTGGATTTGTATATAGTTGAAGAGAAGTTTTGTAATTGTTACTGTAGCTGTGTATTAAAAAATAAACTGTAATGGGACACGACACAGGCTCTTAAATGAATTGACCGTGCTATCCACATACTATATACATCCTGGGGAAATTACTGCATGCTTATAAGTACATTTACTCAAGTACTTGAGTACAAATTTAAGGTACATGTACTTGAGTCTTTTCTTTTCATGCCACTTTCTACTTCTACTCTGCTACATTTCAGAGAGAAATATTCTACTTTTCATTTATAAAATGCAATGTTTTATTATAAATTAAACTGCCCAACAATATAACGACCTGCAAGTTGGTCAATGGTGAACGTCTCGTTCCAGGCAGCGCTGCGACCGTTGACTTCATGGCACCTAACCTTAACCCTAACCATTGCCTGACCCTAGTGCCTTCCAAGCAGCGCTGCCTGGAACGAGACGTTGGGGGCTTAAAACACCGATAAACCTACAAGTACAGCTGAAATCAGTTTATTTTATTTTGAACAAAAATAAAATGTACATTTTAGCACAATCTTACACAATTGTAAAATTATTCAAATAAGGAATTCCCATGTTCAAGGAGAAGTAGGAAGAAGTTAAAAAGAACTTCTGGTCCTACCACCATTTTCTATTTTTTATTAAACAAAATTACATCACAATACAAACAACGTGATTCTTCACTTATATGTACACATACTCATGTATGCACATATGTATGCATACACACATACATATACACATTTTTCTTTTCCATCAAATCTACTTATTTTCCTTCTATCTACATCAAACGAATAATAACCCATCCAAACAATTAGACCATTAAAAAATGTGAGTACTTTAAATACTTTTGAGATTTTCCTGTTGATACTTACATACTTTTACTTAAGCAACATTTTCAATGTTGGACTTTTACTTGGATTATTTTTTACAGTGTGGAATTAGTACTTTTTAAGTAAACGATCTAAATACTTTGGCAGGCGACTGACCCTGACTGTATTTTCTGTGTGAGAGTTAATTTTGCTGGGAAAGTGGTCTGAGATGCTGGGGAATTTTAGGATTTCCCAGAAGAGCTGAGTGTTACCAAGAAGCATTTTATTTGCAACCTAGATATCGCTTTGTGTGGGAAGCAGGTGCCACTAAGTTCATATCGTCCCTCACTGTTCAGCTCCCACCGTCCCTCTCACACTTCTTTACTCTGAATTAATACTTCATCAGGTTTGTTGTGAGTCCGATTATATTTCAGGTGCAGGGGTTACACAGCATTGTAGCCATACAGGATCTCTGGGCTCCATAACCTAACAGCAGCTCTGATCAGTCAGAAGATAAGGCCCAGAATGGTTCATGTCGTGCCTGACGTGAAGCAAGCAACCGCTGCCACCATCATCCAGGCTAAATAACCTAACTGCACGTCGTGGCTCCATAACCTAACTGCAGCTCTGATCAGTCAGAAGATAAGGCCCAGAATGGCTCATGTCATGCCTGACGTGAAGCAAGCAATCACTGCCACCATCATCCAGGCCACAGGCCTCAAGCTCTCGACACCCACGGGTGTCTCATATCACATATGGTATCAAAGGCTGCAGCCTGCACCTTCCTTGCATCTACCACGTCAGCTAAGGCCAAGTTTACTTTTAGTTTTTCTTTCAAACCTGTGTTTCAGGAGGATACAAACTGTTAGCTGTTAGCTAGCATTTAGGTCATTTTTTCTGGAGAACTGTCCATCAGAGGCAGCTCACAACGTATCGTACTACTACTTCCACAGAAACTGTCATTGAGGTTTACAGACCATATGCACTGAAAAATTGTGATTTTTGGGAATTGATCATCCCGTGCATTTCCTTCAAAGGGGAACTTTATTGTAAGTTTGGTTAGCAAATCTTTGCCAACTCATCGTTGTTTCTCTTAGATATACATCTGAGAAAGGAAGAACACAGGGTGTGGGGTAAGTGTTTTTCTGTCCCGCTGTCAGTTTATTTAAGTTATAGTAGCAGTCAAATAAGACTCAGCTAAATGGTTATAGTCTATAACCTTTTGGCAAAGCAGCTTGGCTGACAACAAAAAACTTGAAACACTCTCATCCATCTGTGCCAAATTACTCATAAATAAAGCTTTATAATGTAAGAATCTCTGAACCAATCACTGCACCCCCGATATTTCCATCACATTTTACATTTTATTTGTCTTCTCCGAGGATCTAACATCGGTGGCTCTGCATTGGGCTGTGATCTCTCTCTGACTTGATATTCTGTGTTGTGTGCTTCGTTTTCTTCTCTCCCTTTTATTTCTTGCGTTATGCAACATTATCACTGTGTCCCGTGATTGAATATTGATAATTTAGATGAAAGTGAAGTACTTTGTTCCATGCTTGAGCGGGCATACAAATAAATGATCTTGAGCTTGACTGTGTCACTTGGTATCGAGTCAAACTTCATCTCTGGGAAATGAGGCGGCTCACTGTTATGCAACAGACTGTAGAGCTGATAGAACTTCACGGGGAGTAAAGCAAGATTTATGCTTCTGCGTTAAATCTACGCCGTGGCTACGTACGTACGTAGGTACGTGGAGACACGGACCCTACGCCGTAGCCTGACGCGCACCTCTCAAAAACTGTAACTACACGTCGTGGCTCCATAACCTAACAGCAGCTCTGATCAGTCAGAAGATAAGGCCCAGAATGGCTCATGTCGTGCCTGACGTGAAGCAAGCAACCGCTGCCACCATCGTCCAGGCTCCATAACCTAACTGCACGTCGTGGCTCCATAACCTAACTGCAGCTCTGATCAGTCAGAAGATAAGGCCCAGAATGGCTCATGTCATGCCTGACGTGAAGCAAGCAATCGCTGCCACCATCATCCAGGCCACAGGCCTCAAGCTCTCAACACCCACGGGTGTCTCATATCACATATGGTATCAAAGGCTGCAGCCTGCACCTTCGTTGCATCTACCACGTCAGCTAAGGCCAAGTTTACTTTTAGTTTTTCTTTCAAACCTGCGTTTCAGGAGGATACAAACTGTTAGCTATTAGCTAGCATTTAGGTCATTTTGTCTCGTCTTTGTCTTAAAGCAAGAGTTCAACATTTTTGGAAAAATACATTCTATACAATTTGCTTGCTTGTATAGATTTAAAGAAAAATAGCACTTTCATATTTGTCTATCATATGTAAGGCTACGGAAAGCAGCTGGTTAGCTTTGCTTAGCACACGGCCTGAAACAGGAATATAGCCTGGCACTGGCCTCTGAAACGCCAGAGCAGTGTGAATGTAAGGTGTAAACATAGCAAAATATATTCATTTTCAAACCAAAACGTAGCAATGTAAACATAGCCTAAAAAATTACTTTTTTTCTCAGAATATTTTACTTTAAACTCGTACATGTTTTCACCTTAGCCCTAATCGTCTTCGGTACGTGCAGCTTCTGCTTTGAAATCGTCTCTCTAAACTCCCAACTAAAAATGGAGTTGCAAAATCCAAACACACATTCCGCTGGGCTTCTGAATGAGAAAATGACGGTAGTTCCTAGATGCACCTGTTTACATGTACCTTTCTCTTCTTTGTCCTTACTTCTCTCCCTATTCGTTTCTCAGAGCATTTAGTCATACTTGTATGATCCTCCTTATGAGCCACAGGTATATACCTAACTAATATTTGTCCTGGGACCCCGAATTACAAAATCAGAGCAGTACATTAGTGAAGAGAGAAATGTCCATCAGAGGCAGCTCACAACGTATCGTACTGCTACTTCCACAGAAACTGTCATTGACGTTTACAGACCATATTAGAGTTTAGATTCTCTGCCCGAGCCCGGCCCGGCCCGCCGATATTTTCCGCCGCTATCCTTGGGCCAGGCTGGGCCCTTGATAAAGCATTTCTATTTTTTTAAACATTATTTTATTACGGTAGCCTTATTGGTTGGGGGAGAAAGCTATGCCTCTCCAGCTTCTCCCGTAGCTCTGGGTGCATGTCCTGCACTGAGTGAGAGAAAAATTGTGGTTGATGTTTGATCATCCCGTGCATTTCCTTCAAAGGGGAACTTTATTGTAAGTTTGGTTAGCAAATCTTTGCCAACTCATCGTTGTTTCTCGTAGATATACATCTGAGAAAGAAAGAAAGGAAGAACACAGGGTGTGGGGTAAGTGTTTTTCTGTCCCGCTGTCAGTTTATTTAAGTTATAGTAGCAGTCAAATAAGACTCAGCTAAATGGTTATAGTCTATAACCTTTTGGCAAAGCAGCTTGGCTGACATAACAAAATAAAACTTGAAACACTCTCATCCATCTGTGCCAAATGACTCATAAATAAAGCTTTATCATGTAAGAATCTCTGAACCAATCACTGCACCCCCGATATTTCCATCACATTTTACATTTTATTTGTCTTCTCCGAGGATCTAACATCGGTGGCTCTGCATTGGGCTGTGATCTCTCTCTGACTTGATATTCTGTGTTGTGTGCTTCGTTTTCTTCTCTCCCTTTTATTTCTTGCGTTATGCAACATTATCACTGTGTCCCGCGATTGAATATTGATAATTTAGATGAAAGTGAAGTACTTTGTTCCACGCTTGAGCGGGCATACAAATAAATGATCTTGAGCTTGACTGTGACACTTGGTATCGAGTCAAACTTCATCTCTGGGAAATGAGGCGGTTCACTGTTATGTAACAGACTGTAGAGCTGATAGAACTTCACGGGGAGTAAAGCAAGATTTATGCTTCTGCGTTAAATCTACGCCGTGGCTACGTACGTACGTAGGTACGTGGAGACACGGACCCTACGCCGTAGCCTGACGCGCACCTTTCAAAAACTGTAACTACACGTCGTGGCGATGCACGTCGCTTGGCCGTGGCTTGGTAGCATTGCATTTCCCCCCCTACTCATTTCCTGGTTCTCCTTCTCCATAAACAACATGAAATCAAGGAGGGGTTTTCCTGCTACAGATTTCCCACCGTGGTCAGAAAGAACAGGGGAGACACTTTGTTTCTCTCACTATGACTCTACTAGAGTCGCTACTCGCTGCCAAGCTTATCACCGTCACTCTCTCACTTGCTCCACCACACACTCTCCACACACACACACACACACACACACACACACACACACACACACACGCGCGCGCGCGCCGGCCCTGCTATTCTCTTAAAGAGATCAACGCAGGCACCAATGCACAAGCATAAACATCAGGCCACTTACGTAGGCTACGGCAAAAGCTCTGCGTGGAGCCTCCGCGCAACCATAAATCACGCTTAAAGGAACACGCCGACTTATTGGGACATTAGCTTATTCACCGTAACCCTGAGAGTTAGACAAGTCGATACATACCCTTCTCATCTCCGTGCGTGTCGTAACGCATTTGTGTATTTGCTTGTGTTGTGGTATTTGCAGCGCGTTTGTGTATTTGCTTGTGTTGTGGTATTTGCAGCGCGTTTGCTGAATGCTGCGCATGTGTTGTCAAATTAATGAAGTTGTTTTCTTAATTTGCTTGTGTTTTGTCTATTTGCATGTGTTTTCTGAAGTTGCAGGGCGTTTGCCCCTGTCGGCCACCGTAGTATAGTATTGTATAGACTATACAAAGACGGAGACGGAGCAGGGACCCCATACTACATATTCATTTGCATATTAAACTGGGCCTACAATAACGTGTAGGGCGGCCTAAAGCCTTTATACATACCTTTTAAGTACATAGAATACTAAGCTATTAAAATAATTGTTGGCATGATTTTTTAAATCATGTTTTAATGTTAAACATACATGTGGCTCAGTGACTCTTTAGGGATATCTGTAGATGGCTACCTTAGTGACTACTTAACCTATGGGTCAGTAAGACTATCATCAATGGGGTTTTCACAAATAGGCTGAGTTATATTTGCTAATATGTTGACATTTTAATTTTTTTAAACTTTAAAAAGATTAACAATAATTTGGCGCCCCCCCCTGCAGTAACTCTGAGGACTCCCTGTTAAAGTGGCTATGTGTAACTTTCAGTTTGTGTTGATTCTACTGTCTGCTTTGGTCTGCTTAGTGTTTTCACCACGCCTGCTGTCGTAAAGGTGTTTTCTTTATGGTGCTCTATTTCCCACTGTATATTACCGAGTTAGCGTTCCCGGGAGGTCGTATAGTCGCGATGAATGTTTTGCTCAACCAGAAAATAATTAGTTTACAATAAGAGAGTACGTTACAGATGCACCGTTCCAGTGTTGCATACGGTAACTTAGCCTACTTTGGACGTATCGTGAGCTAAACCAGGTATCACTGTCACTGTGTCACGAGCCAAAGCATTAAGAGATTGTTGTAGCAACAAACGTAATAATAACTTAGATTAATATAGTGCATTTCATATAACCCACGGACGCTTTAACACAAATAACGTTGCAGGGGGACAAGGGAAAAGAAAATAGTAGGCTAACACAAACACATCAAAACGTCCGCGCTAAATGGAAGGGGGCGCCATTTAATGTCAGCTAATGACATACAACCACATCGCTCATTGTAAAGTTATTTTATGAATGAAATAGACATATTACATACCCGAGGGCCAATTCAGGAACGTTTTTGAATAATTTCCAATCCTGTAATTGTCTCCATCTGTTGAAAGCCCGACCGAGTGTGACCCACGTTATCGCCTGTCGTCTTTCCCTTTTATCTTTTTGTTGTTCTTTGTTCATTTCCTTTTGTTCTGTGATGGTCCTGCCCCAGTATCAGCCATAACTACAGCAGATAACTTCTAAAATAACATTAAAATACAATTTGGCCTATATAAAGAAATCTCCTGCTTCATTTTACCTGGCTCCGCTGGCTGGATACGCTAACACAGCCTTTCCGGTGTAACAAAGAAATCTTTGTCCCATCAGAACGTGTTACTGTGGCGCCATCTACCTGCCACAAATCATTCTGTGACTGCGCGGGAAAAATCAGACCCGGGCAGAGGCGTTACTAAAAACTATGTAAAAATAGCGTTCTTTTCACTGCTAGTCTAGTTTGCTGCTACAGGTCATTTAAGACCACTGTATGAAAAATGACAGAGCTTCAGAAACAATAAAAAGTTACATATAGTCACTTTAAAGATCTCTTGTCCAAGCCATTTTTTTCCCCAATCTTCAGTTTGCCTGGTCTCCTTGTGTAATACTGCTTGTATAACCTCAACCCTGTTATGCACAATCAAGTTATAGACATTTTTTTCAGGACAACCCGGGCTATCAGCATACCTATGCTGCAGGGATGCCACATGAATTTATTAAAAAATAATGGACTGATGCAGTGTGCAGGTCAGTAATGTTCAGAGCCATCACATTGTGGAATAGCTTGCTAACTATCATAGTGGAGGCTCACAGTAAGGCCAGTCTTAAAAGACTACTTAGAAAACACTTCAACAATAACGAAACATTATGTAATCTAACTATGATGGACTGTAATCATCTGAGTGTGATGTTATTTTATTTGACACTAATGAACAAAACATGTACTGTACATATACAGAGTGATATTATTTTACTTGCACTAAATGTCTTGTTTTAATTGTGTATCATTTGTATGTTTGGTATTTTTATATACGTGGACCCCAGGAAGAGCAGCTGCTATATTGTTAGCAGCTAATGGGGATCCGAATAAAGGAACAAAAATGATCATTGTAACCAACACAAATATGAAACTATTTTGATTTTTTCCCCGGACAAGTCCATATGCTTTTATCCAAAAAAGTTATTTGTGCCATCTCCAATGCATTTCCTGTCTGCTGTGAGACATCAGGAGGCCAAATCACACTTAAGATTCAATACTTTATTGCCATGCAAGTAAGTTGCTAGGAATTTGGTGCAGTGTGCTCATTGCATAAAAACAGAAAGCATTCATAACAGGACAGTCAATACCATTTGAACACACATAGAAAGTGTCAGTGCATTGTTCCCATAAGGTGCTGTTGTAGGGTTGAGGATGTAAATGGACTTCATTTATACAGCGCTTTTCTAGTCTCAACAACTTTGACATTGTCATACAGGCAGCATTAACACACACATTCATACACTGGTCGACTACCATACAGGGTGCTACCTGCTCATCCGAGCAATCATTCAATTCAATTCAATTCAATTCAATTCAATTCAATTCAATTCAATTCAATTCAATTCAATTCAATTCAATTCAATTCAATTCGATTTTATTTATATTGTCAAATCATAACAAGAGTTATCTCAGGACACTTTACAGATAGAGTAGGTCTAGACCACACGCTATATAAATGTAATAAAATAAAATAAAAAATAAAAAATGATTTACTAAGACCCAACAATTCCCCCGAGAGCAAGCATTTAGTGCAACAGTGGTGAGGTAAAACTTCCTATTTAGGCAAAATTTAGTAAAATTTTTAGCAGGGCTTAATGGTCTCAAAGTGTTTGAGCATCTCGCTCTGAAACCATTCCTCCGATGTTATCAGTACGTCATGCTGATTCTTTACCAGAACTGTCATCAGCAGTCCCTTGACCTACATTGTTTAAACTGGGTTGGCAGTGTGTAGGAGTAGCTACTAGTGACTAAATGACTTGGATAAATAAATCAAGGTTCAATCTTTCCACAGTGACAAGTCTCTGTTGGTTTCTTAAAGGGACAGTGTACCTATGATAGGTCAGAAGTCCCACCTGCAGGCCTGTTTCAAACTGACATCCAAGCCACATGTTTTGAAAAAACACCACAAAAATTGTGATCATTTTTTTGTATTGATGTACATAATTTATATAAGGTTTGATTACACATTGATGGGTCGCTAGTAAAGTATGTTCACAAATGTACATGCATATAAAACTAGCGATCAACTACATGAGAAAACAATGAAACAAAACATAATAGAATAAGTTTGAACAAAGAAAACAATAAAATAGATAAGTAAGCCCACCCACCTACCCTGGACCTAGATGACATGAAAAACCATTATATTAAGGATTTCATTTTAACCCTCTGAGGTCTAAGGGCATGTTCACATATCTTCTTAAATTTACCTTTTGAGGATATTTGCATATAACTGATCCCCATGTGTTTTACATCAAAATGTTCAGAACAAACTCAGCTTTCTGTATAGTGATGCGCAAATTTGTCCTAGAGCATTGTGTAAGAGATAATTTGGCGCTAACGCTGACACGTTGATGTTCGCTTTTTGAAATTCCTCCAATCTCTTTTGAAAACAAACCTTAACTTACGCGTTTTGTCGTGTGTTTGAATTGTTTCGGTGCTTGAAATGAATTTACCAAAGTCTTAGGTTATATATATGATTAAAATAATAAATAAATGTCTGAAGTGAAATTTTGTAATATTGCTTTTTGAGTAGGAGTGTTGCCAAACATCATTGCGTCTTTCGTCCTCAGAGGGTCAATGATAGCTTGTTTCCAGTGTGATATGTCTTCTGTTTTAGCCTGGTGTTGGTTGGCAACCCCAAGTGTTCCATATTTGCAACGTCTATGAAGACGAGAAACCTCTGATTATTTGTGCTACTTTGGTTTGGCTTGGCAAAACCCCCTCTGGTTTGGTTCCTGAAAGAAAATGATCCTGCTTGCTTTGCAGATTTTCACATCAGTGCTTTTTTTTGTCTTTTGGCTGAAAAAGCAAATATTTCTGTTTGTTTTTTTGCCATAAGAGTAAGAAGTAGCGAGCTTTTTTTTTTCACAGCCACATCAAAAAGGTCCACAGGTGAAGGAACGTTTTCACACCTTTTTTAACAGGATGCAACAGATCAGCCCTACGAAGGTGTCACCTAGCTCATCACACTTTGAAATTTCACACTTTTTCCATGCACTGACTTCATCGTGACAGTTCAAACTGGGGTGAAGTTAAAATTACAATGCTAAAAAGTAGAAAAGGATGAGCATAAGCTGTTGTCATTTACTGTAAAAAAGAAAAGAAAAAAAGGCCTTCTCTTTGTAAGTTTGAAATGTATTTTTGAAAAAGGGAAAAACAAGTGTTGCATACTCTGGCTCCATATGCATATCTCTATTTATTCTGAGATATTCATATGGAGCGTATGGAGAGTGCAACATTTTTATTATTTCCAAGTCTACCTCCAGCGATCGGCACCTCACCACAGCCCTTGGTCTGCGTTATTTTTCTATATATTATATATTGAAATCAGGGTCCAAAATGAACTTTTTTGGGTAACACTTTACTTGACGGTATCTACGTAAGAGTGACATGACACTGTCATGAACCCTAACCATAAGCATAACTTGTCATGACAAAAAACGAATGAGACTTACTAAAAGAAGCGTTATGTCATAAACGTTTATGACTTGTTTATAATGTTCATGACACACATTCATGACAGTGTCATGTCACTCTTATGTAGATACCTTCAAGTAAAGTGGAACCCTTTTTTTGTCCACCAGCATAAATGGCTGGTGAATGTTCAAATTTGACCAGCCACTCACTAAATTACCATTGTAAGTGAGTGAAGCAAATCTACCAGCCACTTACATATTTCACCAACATTTGGCTAGTAGATGGTGCTAATTTTGGACCCTGATTGAAATGTATGTTAGCATGTACTGTTACTTGAACAAAATGCATACATAGGTAAAAAAGAAAAAGGGAAAAAAAAAGTGATGGAGATGTAAATGGGCAAAAAAAGAAAAGTTGACCACAAAGAGACAAAGTGTTATCTTATCAACAGATCATCGTGTGCATTAAAATCAGTTACAGTCAGAGCGGAAATGCAGCGCCGATCTTGTCAACACACACCAACATGGTCTGCCTGCATATAAACACAGGAAGACAGACAGCAGAGGAGCTCTTCACTGGCAGAGTTGTTCTCTGCTGGCCACAATCATGCTGCTGGTGAGTTCTTTAATCTCCTCCACGATCATGACATTACTCACTTTAAGCTTTACGTGACATAATGAGACATGTACTGAAAAGGATGTAAGCATTATATGAAAAGTGAATGTGTTAATGTGTGTTAGGGCTGTGCAATTAATTGAATTTTGAATTGTGAAACGATAATGTAACCGAGAGAAGTTATTTTTTTGTTTGTTTGTTTTTTTTATTTTGTGTTTTGTTCTGAATGGGAAAAAAAAGGTATTAAGGGAAATTTCACAGTTCAAGGTGTTTTCACTGTTGATTTGTTTAACAGTTTGACAGGTTTTTTTTAATGTGTGATTTCAATATTGACTGGATATATAGGAATATTTGTCTTTTCATTTGAAAATCGTATCATTAACTTAAAATTGTGAATCCTGTCGAATCGTGAGTCAGGTGTATCGCTACAGCCCTTATCAATAAACCCAAGCATTCACATTAGGGATGTCCCGATCAGATTTTTTGGCTCCGGATCCAATTTTTAAAAATATTGAATATCTGATGATACTGAGTCCCGATCCGATACTTGTAACTGCCTAGATTATAAAGCATTTTTTTGGTTTACAAAAACAACTAAGTTAATAAAGTGACTAAAAGATGTCTTCAGCTTAATACATTTAACTTAATGCAGCTAGCATTTTTTGTAAAACTCGCATATTAAATCAACTTCTACTTAGAATGGTGTAGAATCGACTGATGTAAATGATCGGAGTGAGGTGATCGGGGTGACTGCAGATCCCAGATCAGGTAAAAAAATGCCCATATCGGCTCCAATCCGATACTTTCAGGACCGATCCGATCGGGACATCCCTAATTCACAATTTTGATCAATTAAATGGGAATCCAGCCTCTCCAGCCGCTGTTAGTACAGTAGTTAATGTCTTATAGGTGATTAAAGCCCTTCCTGGTGTTCTCCTGTTCAGGGTTTGAGAGCTTTGTTGGTGCTGGGTCTGGTCCCACTGTTGCACGCCAACAGGAAAGACAATGCGGTGTCCCTGAAGATGGGTCAGGGAAGCAAACCGAAGGGCCAGATGGTGAGACTGGTCCTGGATCCATCGGTGCAGCCTCAGATTGCCAGAACGTCGGCCTCGACCATCGCCAACATGTCTCTGTCACCGTGGATGTACAGGTCAGGCATCAAGCAAAGTTTATTCATACAGCACCTTCCACAGACACCAGTCACAAAGGGCTTCGCAGTCAAAGAAATCAAATCTAATACAGTCAAGTAAATTGGCAGTTTGTGAACTGGTCACGTTATTTTTAATCTATTGATTCGTTTACACGTTTATGTTGTTTTTTTTGTGGTGGTCAGCACGTAATGGGAAGCATCTATACGGAGGCTGGGTTTAGGAAAAGAAGAACGGGGAAATGAAACGTTACACGCGGGACACGATCACGAAAAACGTGCTGACCACCACAAAAAAAAACGAGATAAACGTGTCCGTATACACGAATCAATAGATTAAATTACGTGACCATTTCACGTACTGCCGTGAGACTGGGTTGGACAGAGTGTTTCAGACAGAGGCGCTGCAGCAATGGTCAGTATGAGAAACATAATGTATTTTTTTGAACATCAAAGCATGTAAACCTATTCTAGTAGACCCCAAAAGTACATATATTATACTGAAAAGAAGTATAATAGGGCCTCTTTAAAACGCCAGATACAAATATACAACGAGAACAGATATAAGACACAAGTTTAACACACATGCTACCTGAATGCCTGTCCGAACAATGGGGTTTTTAGCTGCTTTTTAACCCTTGTGTTGTCCTGTTGTCCCAAATTAATGATTTTTTTCACCTGCTTTTGTCACTTTTTTAAATGCTTATATTCTGCGTTGTTTTTGGCGCTTTTATCAACACCTTTTGTTTTACATTTTTTTGTAATTTTTCAAATCTTTTTAGTCACTTTTCAATGCTCTTGCCATTTTTCCTAAGTTTTGTCGCTTATTTAGACATTTTAGGAGCTTTTTTCTCCACTGCTACCAGTATACACACCTCTAACACCAACTAATTAACCCTCTGAGATCTAAGGGCATTGTCACATATCTTCTTAAATTTACCTTTTTAGGGTATTTTCATATCCCCATGTATTTCATATCAAAATGTTCAGAACAAACTCACCTCTCCCTACAGTGATGCCCACATTTTTTCTAGAGCAATGTGTAAAGAGATAATTTGGCACTAACGCTGAAACGTTGATGTTCGCTTTTTGAAATTCCTCAAATCTCTTTTGAAAACAAACCTTAACTTATGATGTGTTGTACAAATTGTTTCAAAGTCTTTAGGTTCACAAAGTACTGTAATATATGATAAAAAATAGATTCATTTCTGCAATGAAATTTTGTAATATCGCTTTTTGAGTAGGAGTTTTGTCAAACCTCGTTTTCGTTCTCAGAGGGTTTAAAAACCCTGAGCGGAGGCTCTAAGAGTTCTATGTCTGAGGCCCTTTAATGTTTTCCTTCATCCCTTTACACCAGTTAGTGCCCAAAAACCACAATTTTGACGTGTTTGGTAATTCAGTTATCAGTTTTGAACTTTTAAAGCCTGGAATCCTAATTATAAATGTGTCTTTGGTCTGTCCCTAGAGACTCCTGTGACAAATCTCGGTTGCCTCGGCAGATCTCTCATGCTAAGTGCCTGACCTCTGGCTGTCTGAGCCTGCAGGGTGGGGGGGAGGATGCAGCCCTGGAGGCCAAACCTATCTACTACCAGGTCCTGGTCCTCTACAGGTAAAACACGGCAGTCTTTGTAAAAGCACCTAATGATGCAGTTTTGGCCTTTTGTTTCTAGTGCAAGTTATACAGTGCTACAATCGTTCTTGTAAGTTCAGTAAGTTCACGGGTGGCCAATTAAAGTGAAATGTAATTTGGAGAGCATTTTCTCTCTTAATCTGATGTATTTCCTGTTGGAACAAGCTGCTGGGCAGAAGTTATTCTAAATTGAAGTTTGAAAAAAAAAAATCTGTTTTTATTTCTGGGTTTTTATAGTGTATTACATGTACAAAATTAGGTATTTGTTCACTGTTTTCCTGGAGGTAAGTGAGATTTTTTTGGCATTTTTCCACCCTTTAGTTGACAGAGGACAGTTTAGAAATGGGGGAATGCACTGTCGGCTGTAACCGCTCAGCTGCCAAGGCACTCCAAGTGGGATTTTTATATACACCTACAGTACAAGAACAGAGAAAATATGTAAAATATTATTTTTCTGGCATATATTAATGAGTAAGTGTATGAGATGCAGAGATACAATCAGTTGTAAAACGTCCATTTCATTGTGGCTTGAAGTGGTAGGAATTTGAAAACCAGTAATCTGGTGTTTATCATCCAATGCCAAACACTGAGGTTAGCCTCTGCACTGCCTCATACTTCAAACTGAAATGTTGAACAAAAAGTATCAAACTCGTGCAAATATTTATTTCAAAGATCATGAATTTTGTGAATTTCGTTGTCATTACTTAGAATTCCTCATGGGGGCGGCAGAAACTACGCACTATAGCTTTAACAGATTTTGCTTTTGCAAGTGTGTCTTCGACTGGTACTGTATATTCAGCCCTCTCTAATTCCCCCATCTCACTCAAGAGTCCTAAGGCAAAGCCACAGTAAGAAAGAAGGGAGGATGAGGAGGAACCAGTACGACTTCAGACTGGGGACGGAGGTGATCTCGGTGGGCTGTACCTGCGTGAGGCCCAGCGTCGTACCACAGCAGTAGAGACTTCTCATTTTGACAACTCCTTCAGCGTATTGTACATTTTATATCACTTTCTAACTTAAACTTGTGTTAAGCAATATTTTTTAAGTTATCACTGAATCATGTGTGTGTGCAATGTATTTCACGAAGACGCATAAATGAATATCTCTGTGCGACTTTCTATGTACTGTATGTCTGTGACCGGGCCTTTGTGTTAGCCAATCGAACTTCATACAATGATGATCAAAGAACTGCAAACAGCTGTGTTTCTTTCTGCCCCCCTAGGCTCAATGCAGCTTTAACCTGTGTACAGTGTCTGGCAAACACATTCAATGTATGTCAATTTCATAGGAGTCATTGGGGTGTTGTTGGAATTATTTGTTTACATACAGTATATTTGTGGTGGGTAAGTTTTTTGTATTTCTCTTATGTTGCATAGTTGTTTTTAAACTCACATTTTATAATAAGTATGTTCTTATTTTAATGTAAACAATATCAAAATGCTTTATTAAAAATCTTTCCCCAACTTTGATATCTTTTGGCCTGTGAAAAATGATTGTATATGTTGTTGTATAGGACACGGGCAACATGTAAATTATTTCTTAAAAGATTATTTATGTTGGATATCCTCTCTTCTCCTCACCACGGGGCTTCTCAGGTGCTGCAAGCAAATCACTCCGCCCAAGTAGCAGAAGTATCAGTGCTTCGCTTTTCTGAGAATATAGTTCCCAGTTTGTATACGGTTAAAAGATGGCTGTGTCTCATGTGACCTTGTTATTTGTACACGCTGTGACTATACAAATCACAACATGTAAATTGGAACATGTTGGCGTTATTTTATCACTTATTGGGAGCAGTAGGCTAGTTGGAGCCGGTTACCTACAGGATCTGTGCTAGGCTAAGCTAACGGTGGGGGCGTCAGACAGAGTTACAACACGCACAGAGATGAGAAGGGTATGTATGGACTTATCTAACTCTGGGGGTTACGGTAAATAAGCTTAAGTCCCAATAAGTTGCCGTGTTCCTTTAAGCAATAAAGAAGGGCAGCCTGGGAGCCAAGACCCAGGGTAAAATATAAAACAGTGGAAACTAGGCCTTAGTACGGAAGGAGGACTAGGGCCACATGTGAAAAATGTATTTTAATGCAGAGTTTAAAGTCAGAATTCTGAGAATACAGTCACTACGTGTGTTTGAAAGCATTCCCTATCATGGAAATAGTGCACTATAAAGTGTGTTCTTCATTTTGTAGTGGTGTTCGAATTTTCTGCGATAAATTTCATTCACATTAAAGTCCATTATAAAATACCCACAATACACAGCTAATTTGAGTGTGCATGTGAAGTACCCTACATTTTACTCACATATCCCACAATGCAACACTGTCGTGTTCTGGATAAACACGACAGGAGAAGAAGAAGCAGAAGGACCTGTGAAACTGAAAAGGAAAGATGGAGCAGGCATTCATTTCTTTCTTGAAATGTAACATGCAACATATTTACAACCTTTTACTATCCTCCTGAGTTCCGGTTTGTTTCAAGGACGTATTAGTCCTTAGTTTTGTTAGTTTTGTTTCTTTTACATGATGCTGTGCTGCCCGCCTCCGTCACACAAATAACTGGCACACATACCGGCGCATCTACTGACGCAACAATATTTTCAGTGAGTGTCCAAAATCTGGTTTGTTCATTACCTGTATAGTTCACTATTTAACAAACACTGTATAGTGAGTGAGTGATTAAGGGAATGGTTTCAAACACAGCTACTGATTTTAGTCCGAATAGTAAGATTTAAGTCAAAATTCTGAGATTAGAGTGAGAGGTCTGACTTTATTCTCAAAAGTCAAAGTCAGAATTCTGAGTTTCTGACTTTAAACTAAGAATTCAAATACATTTTCACATTGGCCCTAATTCTCTTCCATACCTGTGTATTTGTGTGTGTGTATACAAGTGCACGCAACACATTTCACTATCAATCTACAAATGATAACAAGAGCAAAGTGTGAGTTCAGTCAAGCCGTTTTTACTGACCATGCCAAATAGATACAATCACTCCAGCCTTGAAGATAGACAGCGACACACAGTTACAGCAAGTACAAACCCCATGTAACGACTCCCCGTTTACAGTGCAAACATTTGAGACATTTCAATCAAGTCAGTATGACTCAACAACTCAAGCAAATTTCATCTTTCCGTTTACTCTTTTAGGTTTACATTCCCTTGAAAATCATAGACTGACATCAGAGCACAGTGACACATGCCAAAGCAAGGTTAGCCAGAAACCCCCAAACTCTTCCTTTCAAAAACAAATTTGTCCAAGTTTAGAACTACTGTTACTCAATTCTTTGCCTCTTTATGATGTTATTGTTGCGTATACTGTATATATCCACTGTCCTTCATGTGTGCATATGTGCTTTTGAGTTGTGCTTAATAAAAGAAGAGTGCAATCAGTGCTCTAAATCTAAGACTAAAATGCATGTCACTAATCTACAACTACGTACACCACATTTAAAGATTGACAAAGAGCCTGAAAATGGCAAAATACATCAGAGCTTCCTCCTTTTTCAAGCTTTTTTTTCTTCTTCTTTTTTACTCCCCTGGAGCACTGAACAAGAGCCTGATTATTCATTTTTATATTCATAAACAAGATTGTGAGATTCACTGAGTTCAGCTCACGCAGATGTCCCCAGACAGACCCAACAATTCCAAAAATGGTGCATGCTAAGAATACGCATGAGAGCAGTGGACCTTGGGAAATACATTTTTATTTTTTATTTGGAAACCGCAAAGGTTTGTGTAACAGTATGTCCTGTTTATATATATTGACTGGTAAGTATGCTGTAAATCAAAGGCTGAAGAAGCCTGGGATTGACTTGTACTGGTTGTGACTGACTAGGGCTCCTAAACTACATCTGTGTGTCCAGTTTTGTTTAAGCACATAACACATTTTTCATCTTTTACTTGGTAACAATTTAGATTACAACTCCCTACTTCATAGTTACAGTCTAATTAGATAGAAACCTCGTAATTGGTAGTATTGCTGCCAAATAGGCAGCATTCAGTTGCAATTTCTAATATAAGGCATCATTAAGAAAACCACAGCTTAGTTAATGATGCTGAAGTTACTCTGCTCAGCTGATGTGTGGTGTACCCCAGGGTTCAATCCTTGGTCCTATTCTTTTCCTGCTTTCTGACTTAAAAAACTGCAGGAATGGGAGCTATGATTTAAATTGTTACCTCCTCCTGCTTTGATGCAGCTCACCAAACAACCAATGCCACCCCCCCATTACAAATTTGAAATGTTTGTTTTGATGCCACCCGACCCCCCACCCACTTTCTTTTAGAAAAAAGAGACAGATTTCTTTTTGAATTTCAACATCAAGAGTTGGCTAAACTTTGTACAGCTTGTTCATAATCGTTACAGCATACATCAAATATGAAAACTTGGCTTTTCCTTTCGTTTGAGTTGCTTTTGAGTTCTTTTTCTTTCTTGCACGGTTTTGATTTCCTTTTTTTTACCGACTCCAAAATCTCCCAGTCCTGCTCATTCTCTTTCTTCTTCTTCTCCACTCATCTACCGGCAGGCTTCCTCCTTCATCTCCTTGTTCTTCCTCACTTCTTCAGCGTGTTTGTCCTGCCAGACAAACACAGAGACATGGCAACATCAGTTGTTGGCACCCATGCATACATTAGCATTAATGAGAGAGATGCCAGCAGAACAAGGCAACAGCTCAGCTACTGTTCATAAAGATTTAAACAGGGGAATGAAACAGAGCGGGGAGAACTAAAAACTCTTTTTCATCTCATATAATATTCATGCTTACTGATCAAGATTGTGATAGAAAATAGAAATGCAAGCCCGATTTATGATACTGAAGGCTTGCCTCATTTGCTCTCAAGAAAACATTCAATTTTAGGTCTCAATAAAACAGTGGTGGTTAATGGAAAAGTTTGGTATTTTGGAAAACACGCTTATACGCATGCAAGACATCATTTACGCAAGACATCATTTCCTAATATGTGAGCTTCAGGTGGGCGGATTTCGTTAACCTTTGGACCATAGACTGTAAAAAAGAATGGATGGAGCTTCCAGGTTTTAGGTGGTAGGTCCCGGAATGACTCGCTTCAGCCGGTTGAAAATTAGCAACTTTCCCTCTTTAGCATTTAGCTTAGTAAAGTGCCATTTCAACCATGGATGACACGGTATTGGCCGCATCATCCTCCCCAGCTCCACCCTTTCGTCCAAAAATCATCACGCCCGGTTTAAAAAAAACAAGATGCCAATGGCCAAATTGCCGAACTCGGGGCTTCAAAGCAGTGTCCTTAAAAAACAAGGGGGAGGTCACTGCTGCTTCATCCACTATTTTGACAGTCTATGCTTTGGACAGCGCCAGGCTAGCTGTTTCACCGTTTCCATTCTTTATGCATAGCTAAGTTAGCTGGCTGCTTATGTGCAAATATTGTGAAAGTGGTACAAATGTTATCATCCAACTCTTAGTAAGGAAGCAAATAAATGTATCAGTGTCCAACTATTCCTTTAAAAATGATGACACAACAAAATAAAATGCGTAGAAATTGATATGGAGTAGCTACCGCATAATGGTAAAAATTCTCTTATGCGCATTCTTTCCGAGAGTTAGATGAGAAGATTGACATCACTCTCATGTCTCTGTGCTAACTATGTAGCTGGAGCTGTGAGGCAATAAGCCTAGCTTAGCATAAAGACTGGAAACAGGGGAAACAGGTAGCCAGGCTGGTAAGCGTAGACATAACTTGCTCTTCTGAGGGACTGTTTTCAAAACATGACAATTTCAAATTTTAGACAATGAATGATAAATTATTAAGAATATATGATGAATTTTAAAATCCATCACCATTTGTATAGTTACGCATGAGAATAAGAAATAAGAAACAACAAAATGGTACATTACAATATTGTTTTTTAGTGTGTTAGGATGGATTTTTTCCTAACCCTTTCACGCATAGTGGTCACTACAGTGGACAGCTATTTAAAAGCCATTTTCATGCACATGAACGGGTTTTGATGGTATAATTGCACATCAGCCACCACAGTGGACACTAGTCATTCCGTACACTGTCATTTCAATAACTCGAAACACATGCAGTCCACCTGAGTGGACATGTGAAAAATGCATGTTTAAAGAAAATGAAGTTCAAATTTTATGCCTGATGAAGAATAAAAACAGAAAATCCTGACTGGGGTTATCATAATCCATGCATGAAAGGATTAAGTGCTAGACCTTGAGTTTGAGAACAAAAGCCCCTTACAAGCTTTCTATAAAGGTTAGAAATAATCCTATCAACTGGACAGTACCTTCTCCTGGAGCCGCTCCAGCATGGCGGCCAGCAGGGCCTCCCTGTTCTCCTTGTTGGCCTCCATCTTTTGCTCAAGCTTCTCCTTGGCGTTCTTGATGAAGTTGTTGTTCTCCTCAAAGGCCTTCTGGATCACCTCACGCTCGTGCTCTCTCTTCTCCGCCAGGTGCTTCAGCAGCTCCGCCTCCTGGCACTACAGGGGGATAGAGAGCAATGAAGGTAAATCAACAGGCAATTTCAATGACGTTTCATTTCCGGGGTTGTTCAGGTGCCCCCCCTGGAAATTCAGCTGCTTGTCTCTAATTTTCATTTTGTCACCTTCCGCTTTCTCTGGGTTGGCATTCTAAACTCCGGTGGATTTCTGAGGACTATGGTTAACTGCTCTTCAGATCTCTGCAGAGTAAATCCAGACAGCTGAGTTTTCTGTTGCACGACTAAAACAACTTTTGAACGTACACACGTTCCACCAAAACAAGTTCCTTCCCGAGGCTATTTTGCAGAGACACCGTTGCTCCGTCAGGCGCCGCCCAAGACCATTGTGATTATTTTAAAGAAATGCCAATAAACCAGTGTTGTAATGTAACGAAGTACAAATACTTCACTACTGTACTTAAGTAGAATGTTCACGTATCTGTACTTTACTTCGTTATTTATATTTCTGGAAACTTTTACTTTTACTCCACTACATTTCCCCTCAGCACCTAGTAATACTTGCTCCATTCCAGTTGGTGATCTAATGCCTGTTTGTTGCCAAGCGGCAAAAAAAAAGAAAAAAACAGAGGCCAAAACTAAAGAAGAGGAGGAAGCATAATGACTGCTGCAGGCTCTGCCGCCCTGGTAACAGACGATGACCACCCCCCGGCGACAGTGGTGATGAAGATAACGTTACACACCTTTTGGCCATAAAGTTCATAATCAATGTTTTTTTTTAACTTTTATTTCTAATACTTAAGTATATTTATTGTCAGAAAATGACTTTTGATACTTAAGTACAGTAAATATCAGATACTTTAAGACTTTTACTCCAGAGGACGTTTTTCTCCCATAACGTAATGTTGTGTGGACTAGCCAGACCTTCCTCCACAGCGCTGTGGAGGACGGTCTACAATTTTGCTAAACTGCAAATGACAAAAAGAGTATTAGTTGCAATTGTGGAGATCATAGGCACTACAAGAGGCTGAATAGGTATTGGGAGAAAGACAACTGAACTTGAATGATGCACAAGAGTTTCCACAAAACACTCCCACTCAAACACATGCACAATTAACGGAAGGTTTTGTGTAGGGCAAATGCCTTTAACGTTTTTAAGGCTAAGTACCCATTAGCTAAAAGAAAGATGGAGCCGGGACCCTCTACTAATACTGTATAGAATTGAGTTGCATATTAAACTGGGCCTACAATAATGTGTAGGGCAGCCAAAGGCATTTACACATAGGCTATCTTACCTATAGGCCAGTAAGCCTATCATCATTCTTACATCCTGTCCCCTGCACATTCTATATATCCTGAACATTTCCCTCTACATTTTTGTACATTCTGCACTATCCCAATTCATTCTAAATAGTTATAATTGGTATGTATGTGTGCATATATGTATGTGTGTATGTGTTATTTGTTTCTGTATTCATTGTTTGTTTATTTTATATTATTGTTTTATGTATGCACCTTCAACCAGACAAATTCCTAGTAAGTGCTACAATAAATAAATCTCTTTCTGATTCTGATTCTGAATGTTGGGTAATCTTTTATCCCTAAAAAGGCTGACTTATCTTTGGTAATACTATGTTGGATTCATGTACATTTTCAGACATTTCAATAAACAAAATAAACCTTCACATTTTTAAACAATTTGATGGCCCCCCCTGCAGTAACTCTGAGGACCCCCTAGGGTTCCCAGAACCCCTGTTGAAGAGCTCTGGCTTTAGTTTATCATCTGTGATTGAGTCTGTGACCTGCAGACAAAACCCTTTTATACAAGATATGCAAACAAATGTACTGTATGTTAGCATGTAAAGGAAATCCAGTGCTCCTTCTCTGAGAGGCACAGCTAGTGTGTCTGTTCCTCTCTGTGTTCGTGTTTGTTTTTATCTTATGTAAGTTATGTTACTGTTTACTAGGGCGTGGGCCAGTTGTATGATTTGCAGTAGCTGTGACCACTGCCTCAGGAAATAAGTCATTTACACAACTGCTGACTGCCCTCCACAGCAATTTTTTGCACACACGTTTTTGAATTACGACACAACAAATGCAAAAAGCAGCCATGACTGCATGGTCCTTTAAAGCAGTGGTTGCCAACATTTTTAGTCTGAGGTCCCCCTCACAGCTCTGTTGGAAGAACTCACCTACCCCTTCGTTGAATCCCAATATATGTTCCAAATGTATAACAATATTTATTATATAAAAGTGGATATTATTTCATGCAATTGAACTGTCAATATTAAGGTTGGTTTGGTCAGCAATCGTACTAATATTAGCCTCCTAGGCTACTACTACCATTTATTCATTAACGTTACTTTTAGCTAACTATTTCAACCATTTATCCAGCATTTATAACTAATCATTTGAACTGTTTAGCCATTACTTTTAGCTATTTATTCCTACTGTTTATTCATTACTTTTTGCTCCCTGTTGAAACTTCTGCGCTTGCTTGCTGACTAGTTTTTTGTGTAGCGTTCAGGTGTTACAGTTGGCTTCATGTTAATATGGGGACATGTTCTTTTTATCAAGTCATAATTTTCAAAATTTTCAAATTAAAGTAGTTGGATAACAATCTTTCCATGTACCTCTCTGGCAGCTGCAGGAGTAGACCACTGCTTTAAAGCTCCTGAAAACATGACTCATTAAATATTCATGACTAAGTAGCAACCACACATCTCTTCCGACTGCACTTTGGCAATAAAGACTATGGTTATAAAACCATGTGTCTTCAACAATGTTTTAATCCAAGGACCCCTTAACTGTAAGAGAGATGGAGCAGACACCCCCTGCATTTTGTATAAAATGAAGTTGCATATTAAACTGGGCCTGCAATAACGTGTGGGTGGCCTAAAGCCTTTATACATACCTTTTTTTTTTTATAGAATACTAAGCTTTTAAAATAGCCTTATAATTGTTGGCATGGTTTTATAAATCATGTTTTCATTTTAAAAAAATACATGTGGCACAGTGAATCCTTTGGGATTAACTGTATCTGTGGATGGCTACCACCTTACCTATAGGTCAGTAAGCTTAGCCTCAGTGGGGATTTATATTTGCTAATAATATGTTGGATTCATGTTAAAACATAACTAAATAATTTGGAGGTCCCCCTGTATTGAATCTGAGGACCTCCTGTTGAGGATCCCTGTTATAAACGATACAAAAAAATTAAAATAATTATACTTACATGAGGCACTTTGTAGTTTGGCTTCTTTAAAGCTAATGTACTTCTATGTGAGTCTTGCTGAGTTTATACCTTCATGGTTGAGTGCACTTAATAGAAGTCACTTTGGATAAAAGCGTCAGCTTAATGAAATGTAATGTAAAAGTAGGCAGAATCAAAGAACAGAATATGAAATGTCTTTAGGTATTAATTATTAAGAGTGTAAAACTCAGATAATGTGCAGCATTTTAGTCACCTTTTTTTATAGTAACCCCTGCCCAACTACAAAAACGTGGGCCCATCATGGAATTTTCGGCGATCGTGTTCATTTCACTCCCGACTGAAAGAAAGAATCGTGCTGTACTCACGAAAGATGCTTCCCATTGAAATACATTAGTTTCAAAAACGTGCCGTGTACACAAATCAATAGATTAAAAATGACGTGACCATTTCACGAACTGCCGTGAAACTGTTTTGACATGGGAGAGATCCCCATGTAACTATAAGGAACTTTTATTTAAATTACATTTTTTAATGAACTACTTTTTAAATTAATTACTTTTACTTGAGTAATTTTTCAGACAGGTAATTTCACTTGTACTTGAGTAATATTTCATCAAAGTATTGGTACTTTTACTTGAGTACAATATTTTAGTACTTTTTCTTATGTAATTTGAGCCTGCCCTGTCAAAGACAAATTTCTGTCACTCGTAACAGACAATACATTTTTCTTATGTCATCTCAATCCCATTACTTATAGTAAGTTAGCTGATTGGGGAAAGTACTTTTTCAGGGCCTTTATGAACAAATGAATTGAAACATCTGCTGTTGCAGGTGTGGTGTGACCGCTCTGCTGCAGGACACATTTCTCTGTGCCAGCGATAATTCCTCTGCCCTCACCTCCCCCCTCTCCCTTCCTGCCTCTCTCTTTCTCTCTCTCTCTCTCTCTCTCTCTCTCTCTCTCTCTCTCTCTCCGCCATCCCCTCTGCTTGATGAATATGAGCCATTGTGAGTGCGTCCTTTCATGATTGCCCTTGTACTTTCATGTCCCTCGTTTCATCTTCCCACCCTCCCTGTGCTTGTGTTTCCTCCCTTTCCTTTCCATCAACTCCAACATTCCCTCCCTCTTTCCCTTCATCCGTTTCCACCCTTTCTCCCCCCCTCCTGGGTTGATAAATCACGCTAGCCACAAAGAGTGTTGTCAGATGTATGACAACGCCTGAACAAGCTACTAAACAGCGAGGTTTAGGGTTACAGTTGGATTTCTTGTGGGTACGATCAGGGCTTATAGTTGGCCTTCAATTAATAAACAAATGAATCTTATTGACATTTTTCATGCATCATCACCAGCGGAACACCTTCTCTAAGAGGCTCCGACAGCTTCGATGTAGACTAATGCTACAAAAAAACAAACATTCCTGCCACATCCCATAAAACTGTAAAACAATTTACAGCTGTGTGTGAGATAACTCTCTCATTACCTCCCACATTACAATACTGCACTATTAAGGTACTTGCACACTGGTCCCTTCATATTTAATATCATCTTTTATTTTGTTATATATATGTAGGTTGTATGTTTTATTCTACACTTGTATATACATGTATATTCTTTTCATTCCTCTAAGTATATTTTTTTTCATCAGTTGTTCTCGCATTTTATCTTTTGCTATCTTATTACATTTTATCTTATTTTTTTTAATCTTATTTATTATTTCTAGTATATTAATTGTGTTTTCTGTCACGTTTGTGATTGGTTTAAAGAAATGCCAATAAGAGTAACAGGCACACTAGCTTTTAATGTGAGATTTCTTGAAGTGCTGTAGTGGCTAGAGACTTTAAAGTAGTAAGGGAATTTAAAATGATACATTTGAGGCTGGAATTTTCTGCCAGATCCCACTTTATGATGATACAGAAACCCGCCCCCACCCCTTCTCTTCCCTCCCCTCACCTTTCGCCTCTCCTCGGCAGCCTCCAGCTTCTTCTGGATCTCCTCCAGGGACGGGTCGCGGCGCTGCGGCATGGAGGTGTTGAGCTCTGGCACTCCGTCAAAGGACGGGGGCTTGAGGATGACCTCGAAGGCCTGGCCAGATGCCCGCTTGTTCAGTTCAATGACCTCCACGTCTTTGATGACGCACCAGCCCAGGTCCACCGCATCTGTGGTGTTGGATTGTGCCCATGTTTAGATTATTCATTTAATACAGGGGACTCTGGGATTTGTGAGGTATTGTGGGATTTATGGTTAACCGACATCCCTTCTTTAATGCATTCTCATGAACAGGTTCGTATGACATTGTATGAAAACTTCCAATTTGTATGATATCCTACGAAATTATGAATTACAGTGCATAACTTTTCGTAACTACTGTATATGTACGAATGGTTCATGAGAACAGCCTGCCCTTCTACATGTCTCTGCTTTAGAAAAACTAATTCCTACATTTACCCAAAATGACTAGTGTCTATATTGGCTATAGGCGTATGATTGTTAATGTGCGTGTGAAAGTCATACATTTATTTACCTTCTGCCTTGTACGTAGGTTTGTCTGCAGTCTGTGGGTTCAGGCAGGCACAGAACAGAGACACCAGGGGGAGCTCTTTCACCTTCTCTTTGTAGGCTGAGGACAAGCACACACACGCACACGCACGCACGCACACACAATGTTGACTAACTGAATGATGATGTAATTCTCCTTTTCATTGACAGTGACTATTTCATTTTCATTGGTATTAATGCAGTCATAATGACAACATACATGGCTCAGATAACAAAAGTGCACTTTTATCTTATCATTCCCACAATGGAAGCAGTACACACAGTAAAGGAATAGGGAGCTGAGGTGTGCATATTTACCTGCCAGAGTCATCTTCTCACTGCGTATGTTACTCCCCAGGGATGCTGAAGATCCTTCTCAGTCTGTCTGAGAGACACATGCAGAGACAGAGGGGTGGGGGGGGGGTTGTGTAAAGCAGTGGCTAAGCAGAGAATGTACGGCCACAGGCTGCAAAGCACTTGTGTAAGCACCTCCCATTAAGGTTCAATTCAACCAATGAGAGAACAGTGCTGCATCACGAAAATAAATGTGGGCTAAAACATAAGGTAATTCATGTCATAATATGTCGACATGCTGGGAAAACCAAACCAGAGAAGTAAACAAGAACTAATTAATAAAAAGACATCATTAAACACATAATATCATGTAATATTTCATCAGACATCATAGTCTTGTTAACGTGAACAAAAAGTAGCCCGTGCGTCCTTTGATAGATTTCAACAAACAAAGTTGACACACAAGTTCTTAAAGCTTATTCAGAGGAAAATTGCATTCTTGTTAATACTGTTATATATCAGTGATCTGTGATGCCATGTCCATGTCCATGTCAGTGATTTCCTGTGTTTCCCAAAATGCCACTGGACAACTCTTAGAGAATAGGCTTAAAGACCCCCATCAGGCATGTTTACAAACTTATATTTGTGTCTGATGTACTGTAGTTTTTACACAAAGCCCCCCAAAAATGAATCTTTTCCTTGTCCCTTATTTAAAAAAATCTAGATCTAACTGCAAATATCGTTCATTTCCAAAGTCTAACTCCTACACACAAAAGATGTCTCCAATGGCCAAGTTTCCATCAAAATTTTGTGCAAATTTCGGAATAAATGTGCATTTTCCATCCACTAATGTTAATATGTGAATATTAGGAGTTGGTTAATCAAGCCAAACAGTAGGTGGCACTAATTCTCCAGTCGTCATTAGACTACTGCAGATGACGAGAGTGCACACAAGATGACAAAGTTAAAAGAGCACTATACTAGTCAAACCTCAAACAAATGAAAACCATGTAGACAATATAGTGGAAACATCATTTTCTCTTTGAAGCCTCGAGTTTTGGAATTTGGCTGGTGCCATCTTGCGCTAAACTAAACAACAAACAGGGAAAGTTGATTTTTAACCTGCTGAAGCGAGTCATCTGGCAGAGATGTATCAGCGGGCAAACGCAGATCTCTGGTATACTGTTGACATTCATCTGCATGTGCAGCACTGAGCCGGTTGAAAATCTGCAGACTTTCCCTTAAGTTACCAGATAATCCTAGCGCTGGTGCTAGCTAGCTAGCCTTGGCTGGCAAGGTGCTCCCAAAGAAGACATCAAGACATTTTTGGGTGACCAAAATGTTCCAATTAACTTTGATGAAGTGAAAACACACTGTGAGCGGGTCAAAGTTTAAGATGAAAACACGGACAACACAACAGAACAAGTTGACGGCTATTTTAATGTGCACAGTGCCATGGCCTCTGTCCTGATTGACAGGTCGCATGAACATCGTGCTACACTGAAGAAGACTTGAAAATAGCAGTTGAGACCATAAACTCATTAATAAACTATGTATTAAGGTAATAAATCAAGTGAGAAGTACGGTTATTTTCTCATAGATTTCTATAGAAACAGACATTTTTTTGGAACCAGTGGAGTCGCCCCCTGCTGGAAATTGGATAGAATGCAGGTTTAAGGAATTTCCGCATTGACTTTACTTTTCAGACCCGGAAGCTCTGTCCATTGTTTTTTACAGTCTATGGTTTGCACTTAGGTTTTTTTAATGCACACATTGAAAATGCATAAAAACTGTCATATGCACACACCTTCTTGCCAGCCTTCTGTGTTGCAGTGAATCACAGATGTGACATAAGTGGGAGAAGAAGCAGTAAATTGCTGAGCAGATGCAAGAAAGCAAGAGGAACGGTATATAAATAACAAAGTGAGGCATCCACCATGGCAACGGTCTGTCTCACCATCTGCTGAAAATGTACTTCAAACCTGTGTGTTGTGATTGAAGCAAAATATGTCTCTGTGATACTGACTGTGGCCTGTTAAGCATATCAAACTAAGTATACTCAATATTTGAATGGGTAGGGAATGAAATTCAAGATTCATTCAATTCAGATTTGATTTAAGCAGTGATTGGATCAAAGTAAATTGCACTGAGAGAGAGTTAGACGAAGCAAAGTAGCAAACTAGCTCTGCCACCACCTGCTATCACTCCGTCTGTCCCGTCTGTCAGATGGTCTCATAAACAGTGAATTGATGGACATCTGAGGGATGCTGTATATGTCGGTCGAGCAAACAAACTAGTGAAAGAGATGGGTATTTTGTGAGACAGCGCAAAGGTAATTTCCCTCACCCTTGATTCCCTATTTCTATTTAGTTCAATGAATATGAATTGTACCATTATAGCAAATACTTTGTAAATATTTAACTAGTTATTAAAAGATGGACAGAAATTCCTGCATTATTGCTGCTCAGGGTTATTTCAACAAGTCCTCCAAACCATACGGCGATATGAGTCGTTAGTTTCCTACCTTCTAATACGACCCCCTGGAGCGTATTATAAAATAGCAGAAATAACAACCTCATATTTAAACATCGGTCATGGTTTTGAACGTAAAGGTCGCGATTTTAAACACGTCTTTAACGTTGTGAAATGGTTGCAGTTTGGTTATGTTGTGGGCACCAAAACGACTAAGTTAAGTTTAGAAAAAGGTTGTGGTTTGGGTTAAAATCTGACATTACTTCACTTTCAGTCACACATGTGACGCTGAACGTGATGTTTGTTAAGTAAAAAAAAAAAAAAACTTGCTGTTTACTTTTATTTTCAAACGGGACTTGAATCCTGCTCTCCTGGGTGAAAATTCTGTGGCAGTTTTGATTATGTTAAGGCAGAAAAACTACTTGTTTAAGTTAAGAAAAAGATCGTGGTTTGGGTTAAAATCAGACATTAGGCCCCTACTTCACTTCCTGAAGGTTACGTATGTGATGCTGCTGAATGTGAGGTCCGTTAACTTAAAAAAAAAAACTCACTGTTTACTTTCATTTTCAAACGGGACTTGAACCCTGCTCTCCTGGGTGAAAATTCTGTGTTTGTTTGACCCATTCGCGGAAATTTGGCGCTCTTATATCTCGTAGCATTCCTCCTAGTCTCGCTATGCCAGACCGCCCACATGCTGCGGAGCGGAGGAGGGTCTGGTTAGTCCACACAGTCTCGGTTATTGATATCAACAAACATTTGAAGGTCTAACTTGAATATCTGTCGTCTGCTAATTGGAGAATTTTATCATGTGAGTACCCTGCACAGTTCGTCGGCCTTTTCACAGCCGAGTGCACATGCTAATTAAGTTTTGCTGGTATTCTGGTATTCAGTATCATGTGGACACCCAAGAGAATCTGGTGTTTAAGCAAAACAGGCTGAGGAGTAATAATAGAGGGCAAATGAAGGATTGCACTTTGTAAAACAGATTCCCACCACAGGATGAGGACATCCCATTGGTTCCTGACGTGGGCCTAATTTGATTCAACATCTGTGATGGGACGTGTCTGCCAGAAATGTCCAACCTCTTCTCAGCTACTTCCCCTTCATCTTCTAAGAGAGGGTTCTGCATAGATGATCATCCAAACAGTGACAGTCATACAGGAATATACACTGCAAGATGAGGAAAAATACATACATACAATTCACTGAGTAAACTAAAATATATAAATTTAGAAAAAACTAAACAAAAAGGAAAAAATCTCTCTCTCTCTCTCTCTCTCTCTCGCTCTCTCTCTCTCGCTGTCTCTCTCTCTCTCTCCTGACTGTTGTTCACCAAGAAAAAGTTACAGCATTTAAATTGGCTTCGTTTTTCAGCACCGGAGGTTGCAGCTTGGTTGGTTGTAGGTGTGTTTTTAGAGAGCCAGCTGCCAACTGTTTCCCCTTGCTTCCAGTCCTTATGCTAAGCAAAAGCTAATCACCTCCTGGCTCCAGCTCCATTGCGCTACCCGACTACTTACCGGAAAAAAAAAATAACTCCATCCATCCATCCATCCATCGTCGTCCGCTTATCCGTGGTCGGGTCGCGGGGGGAGCAGCTCCAGCAGGGGACCCCAAACTTCCCTTTCCCGAGCCACATTAACCAGCTCTGACTGGGGGATCCCGAGGCGTTCCCAGGCCAGGTTGGAGATGTAATCCCTCCACCTAGTCCTGGGTCTTCCCCGAGGCCTCCTCCCAGCTGGACGTGCCTGGAACACCTCCCTAGGGAGGCGCCCAGGGGGCATCCTTACCAGATGCCCGAACCACCTCAACTGGCTCCTTTCGACGTGAAGGAGCAGCGGCTCTACTCCGAGCTCCTCACGGATGACTGAGCTTCTCACCCTATCTCTAAGGGAGACGCCAGCCACCCTCCTGAGGAAACCCATTTCGGCCGCTTGTACCCTGGATCTCGTTCTTTCGGTCATGACCCAACCTTCATGACCATAGGTGAGGGTAGGAACGAAAACTGACCGGTAGATCGAGAGCTTTGCCTTCCGGCTCAGCTCTCTTTTCGTCACAACGGTGCGATAAACTGAATGTAATACCGCCCACGCTGCGCCGATTCTCCGACCAATCTCCCGCTCCATTGTCCCCTCACTCGCGAACAAGACCCCAAGGTACTTAAACTCCTTCACTTGGGGTAAGGACTCATTCCCTACCTGGAGAAAAAAATTAAATAACTCACTCCTGGAAATGTTGCATGTTTTTTTAAGTAGCTACACTACTTGAAAGCTCCACCAAAACAAGTTCCTTCCTGAGGCAATTTTGCAGTGGCATCGTTGCTCCGTCTGTCAGTTAGCGCCGCCCAAGATGATTGTGATTGGTTTAAAGCAGGGGTCTTCAACGTCATTTAGGCCAGGGACCCCTTAGCTAAAAGAGAGACTGAGTAGGGACCCCCTACCATATATATTGAATACAATTGAGTTGCATATTAAATTGGGTAGAATGAAAGAAAAGAAATGGATATTATTTATGCATCATGTTTTAATGTTACACATACATCCGGAAGGCAGTGACTCCTAAGCTTAACTGTATGGCTACCATAGTCATCTATAGTAAACTTATCTTTAATGTGTAAATCTTTTTTTTTTCACAAATAGGCCAATTTATCTTTGCTATTAAAATGTTGCATTCTGTCTGTCTGTCCGTCCGTCCGTCCGTCCGTCCGTCTGTCTCTGTCCTTCTGTCTGTCTGTGTGTCTCTCCTTCTGTCTGTCTGTGTGTCTGTCTGTCTGTCTGTCTGTCTGTCTGTCCTTCTGTCTGTCTGTCTGTCTGTCTGTCTGTCTGTCTGTCTGTCTGTCTGTCTGTCTCTCTGTCCTTCTGTCTGTCTCTCTCTCTGTCTGTCTGTCTGTCTGTGTGTCTGTCTGTCTGTTTGTTTGTCTGTCTGTCTGTCTGTCTGTCTGTCTGTCTGTCTGTCTGTCTGTCTGTCTGTCTGTCTGTCTCTCTGTCCTTCTGTCTGTCTCTCTCTCTGTCTGTCTGTCTGTCTGTCTGTCTGTCTGTCTGTCTGTCTGTCTGTCTGTATGTCCCTGGAGAGCAGGGAGCTCCAGAGAGTGGGACTAATGAGACAACCTGACAGAGAAGGAGAGACGTGTCATTATAAGGCAGAGCACACGCTCATCTACCCACCCTGATACAGCTCCCAGTGGGACTTACACACTCAAGGCGACTACATTTGCATATATAGACACATGTTACATACATGTACAGATACCTTGAAATACACAGTTGTGCGCACACATACAAATCAGGCAGTACATGTATTGCTTTGCTACACTTTTGGAATCTTTTTTTTTTAAAGTCTATGGTTGGAGTGCACATATGCATGCACACAGCTGCTTCTCCTCCTATGAAACCACCCAGGGTGCAGATCAATGCACTGCTTCCTGCAGGAGTAACACAGCTCCATTTCTTGTGTGTCAATGGAGAGAGTGAGGGAGAGAGAGAGAGAGAGAGAGATAGTGAGTGAGTGAGAGAGAGAGTGAGAGAGAGAGTGAGAGAGAGAGAGAACTTGTAATGGTCTTGGTACACACAGGAACATTTAGGTCATGTTGATGACATTTGCTGACAGATCATAGTGAAGTTTTTCATTACACTATTTTATGATGATCATGGTATTGTTGTCCTAGAAGATCCCCATCCTGTCTACTGAAGGTAATATTTATCCTTTAAGATCTCTAAACAGTGGGTTAATAATAATTGCATATTAAAATAATAAAAAGCATAGTGAATGATTTGTCTTTCTTGCATACTCATGTCTATTTTGAATGTTGACGCATAAAGTTCAACATTTTAGGAAATATGCCTATTCGCTTTCTTGCCAAGAGTCAGATGAGAAGACTCTGGTGTCTTTATGCTGAATATGAAGCCATATCCAGCAGTTGGTTAGCTTAGCATAGCATAAAGTCTGGAAACAAGGGGAAACAGCTAGCCTGTCTCTGTTCAAAGATAACAAAATATTCCTGTAATATAGAAAGGTAGGGCCGTCGTGACGGGCTGATCACTGGAAGTAAGCCAGTGATTCTTGCAAGTAAGAAAAAAACTGTTGCACACTCCATCTCCATGTGCATTTCTCTATTTTATTTAAATGATGTTTAGGCCTTCTTCAAGATCAACAGTCACATCACAAGTCAGACACATGCACTGATGTTATATAGGCCACACCCTAGTTACACATCTGATGGTGATTACAGTAAATAATCATGTTCCAGAAAGAAAATCAGCAAATCAAAACTTCTGTACAACAAAAATGGCATTTTATGGGGTGGGGGTGGGGGTTTGGGGTACTGGACACATTTTTGGCTGGGGCAACCAGCGCATACAGGAAGTTAGTGGTCAGGGCCAAGAAGTTGGGGCACGTTCAATCCCAAAACAGCGTGCACCGTGCTGCTATGGTTTTCCGGGTTGAACGACATGTCTCCGAACGGTGTGTAACAATGTGCAACAGGCTTTGAGGAGCGTTTTCTCTCGTGTGTTGGCTATGTCAGAGGTGTTACCCAATCAAGTAGCGACTTGTATGTACACTTTTGGTAATGTGCACAAACAGCGGCACATTCAATGTACCAGCAAACGTTTTGCTACGTTTTTTTTCTGGGCTGAACGTGCCTCTAGTTTCACACCGCCATGTGGCAAAAAAAACCCTGACAACCGCCTACATGCAAGAGCGTTTCCCAAAAAGCAAAGCATTTTTCCTGCCGGCCAGTGGTTAACGCCAGAAGATTGAGCACGGTGAACTCTGGGCGGCAGAATCTGTGAGCGTTCACGTGGGCGCCAACCGCTTCATACACCTACCGCCATGATCAAAACGGCTTCCCGTCTGCCACCATACCCTCACTGAGGCGGCGGTGTGAAAGCCTCTTGACTAAAGTTTTTTATCGAGGGCATAATTTCTGGGAAAACTATACAATTTTGTAAAGGTAATTACGCATCAGGTGACTCATCTGAGCTGGCAGTAAAAAAGTCAGAATAAGTCAAACTTCAACATTGTTTCATACTTCCATACAGTCATTTTACTTGAGCAGATATCTAGGTTTCTGAAAGTGGATGTCTCAATTACAATTTGCATACACTACAGCTCAGACAATGTATATGGAGTGTCCAACAAGTCAAAATGAAAAAATTGACTCTGTTTGCATGGGCACAGTATTTGATGTCCGTTTTTATATTCCCCTAGGAATCCTGAACACCATCTAATGCTGGTAACACACCTCTGATTATTTCTAATATTCTGAGTGAATACTTTGATTTCTCATAAGAGGAGCAGTTATAACAGACTCCAACTTCACGCCACACTTCCCATAAATTCCTCAATGCATCCTGAGAATATCCCCACACTTGTTTTCCTCTCCCACTCTAGCAGACACAAAGCTGCATCTGCACATATGGAGGATCAATAATAAATGACACGGTTGACCATACAGTTTTCGGGTACACTGAGTTCTCTCCCTCTCGCTCCCTTTTTCCTCCCTTTTCCTCCCTCTCCTCCCAGCAGGAACCACTGCATCATCACTATCCTCACCCTCGCCCCATTACGCCCAACCAACACACACACACACACACACACACACACACACACACAGACACACACACACACACACACACACACACACACACACACACACACACACACACACACACACAGAGGCAACCTTCAGTTATCCAATAAAACATAACATGAGGGAACCCAAAATGAAATGCAGTTGTGTGCAAATGTGTGTGTTGTGATGCAGACCTACCCCCCTCTGTCCCCGTCTTCTCTGCTGCTGCTGCTGCTGCTGATGGACCGGTGACTACGATTACCCCCGTCTGGCTGCAAGGATACAGGCGCCGGGCAACAGCATCGGCAACAGCATCATTGCTGCCTCCATGACATCACCTTGGAGATGTCTTATTGGTCTGAGACACTGCCAGCATCCAAGCCTCTGAGCCAATGAGAGCGGAGAGGAAGGATGGGGGGAGGGCCGTCGGCTCTTTGTGTTGTATTGCAGGGTGGGCGGTGGAATCACTGTTTTACTGTGGTGCAGGAGTGTGTGTGTGTGTGTGTGTGTGTGTGTGTGTGTGTGTGTGTGTGTGTGTGTGTGTGTGTGTGTGTGTGTGTGTGTGTGTGTGTGTGTGTGTGTGCAGGCAGCTCAGCAGGGGGCCCAGCTAGGAAGCACGCAGTACACTAAATTATTTAGATTGTAACTGTATATACAAGAACAAGTAAAACCTTTATGTAGTGTGAAGCATACAGTTCATCATATTCAATATTTTTTACTAATGCTAGGACTACTAATGTGGAACTTTTACAGCTACTTTACAACTCCAACTACTAATATTACTGGCTGTTCTCATGAACCACTCGTACATACAGTATATCTACTCGTACATATAGTAAAGCACTGTTTCCGTATGTATTCCACAAATATTTTTTGTCGTGTGCACCACAGTGGTTGCTGCCGTAGAGGAACGCTGTGGACCACGTAGGGAGAGGATGGATGGGTGGGGCAAAGAACAGGAGCTTTCAAGGAGAGTTTGCATCCTGTGGGAAAAACAAGACTTTCACTCAGGAAACGTGTGTTTGTGTCCCAGTAGTGTTTTAATCGAAACTAGAGATACCGATACTAAAAAAAAGCCTCCGATACTGCCTAAAATGCTGTTATGGGTATCGGCAAGTACTCAAGTTTATCTATCCGATACCACATAATTTAACCCAGAAGAAAATCTACTTTAAAGTAGTGTTGTATGTGTTCTGTACAGAATAAGCCTTCAAATCAAATAGCAATTCAAATCCCTCCAATTCAAAAACAATAAAAAGTTTATATAAAACGTCATCATGTTGAGTCGATTCTGAACCAATCAGCTGTTAGATCAGCTGAGAACCAGGCGTTTCCCATCATGCCCTGGGTCTGCCTGGGTCTTCCAGTCGGTGGAAAGCAACTGCGCCGCCTGCCTCGCAAAACCTGCGGCCGCCTTGATCTCGTGAGGTTATTGTTGCTCACATGTGCATGACGTCAGAGCAAGTCGGTACCAAGTCGGACACAAATCAAACCGGCGTGCATTGGGCCATAACTGCTGCTGGTGATAGTGACACTACCATTAATATACCACTACTGATGAAACTTTTCTTAAATCTGTTGAGATTTTGATTTGACTAAAAGAGAAATGGCTGAAGGATAGAGGACACACACTGACACGGGATGTGTGCTTTGTTGCCGCCCTTTGATCTGGTATTCAGCTCACACGACCGACATGATGTCACCATGCCGGCCACACGAGACCAACAAGCTCACAACACCGCCAAGAGAGAGAGAGACGCCTGAGGTCACATTGGGGTGTGGCCTATTGTTGCTCTCTCCACTTCACATCCCCCTCTCCTCTCCTCTCCCCTCTCCTCGCTCTCCCCTCTCCTCCTTCCGCTCTCTCCTCTCCTCTCCTCTCCTCTCCTCTCCTCTCCTCTCCTCTCCTCTCCTCTCCTCTCCTCTCCTCTCCTCTCCTCTCCTCTCCTCTCCTCTCCTCTCCTGTGAGTGTGGGTGGTTCAAACTGTTTCTGTCCCTGTTTTTCAGATTGTCCGACTGTATCATCAATCTGTCTTTTGTGCATGACCAGGTAAGTTTCTTAAACTTTTTTTTTGCAGTGTCTGCTGAGGAATCTGTGTTTCGGTCGAGTGTTTTTTTCCGGGAGGAATGGCGTCCTTTGAGATGCCACCTCCGACTCTTTGGCAGGGCGTGAGGATAGTACCCACCGGAGAGTAATGGTACTGTGGAGGAGGTTCTGTTGGCGGTCGGTGAACAGGTTTCCCCCTTATCTGTTCCCTCCACGCGAATCACCGTGATCTGGTGTTCCGCCGTTCATATCCAACGAGTTGTTGGAGAATGAGCTGCGAAGGTTTGTTAAGTTTGCCAGTGGTTTTAAAACTGTGACTTTGGGATATGTAAAGATCCCAAAACTGCGGCATGTGCAGTCTCTGAGGCGGCAGGTGTCCATGTTCCTGGACTCGCCTACACAGACGCTGGAGGAGTCATTAAGAGTGAAGCATGGTTTCACGTTCACGTTTCAAGTTTCACTTTATTTATCCTTAGAAAAGGAAATTTAGTGTGCAGCAGGATGTCTAACCTGTCTAACCAATGTCTAACAACACTGTAAACACAGAACACACATCAACACATCAATGGAGACACTCCTTCCCCCAAAACCAATGACAGAATGCAATTGGACAGTACCCAGGTAAATCTGTCATAATGAACATGGACAGGAATAAATAAATAAATAATCACATACTGTATAAAAATGTCAAGAGATGTCAATCAAATGAATTCAGGTTCTTAATAGCCACAGGAATGAAATAATCCCTGGCACGTCCAGTTCGTACATAGGTAGCCTAAAACGGCGACCTGAGGGGAGCAGATTAAACTCCCCAAAGAGTGGGTGATCAGTAGTCTGGCTATCACCAGACCAAGCTCAATCTTTTAAGATTGAGCATTAGTCTGGGGAGTCTGCTCTGTATTTTCTCTGCACAAGAGGCGTGACCAACGGGCATAGTTCAAATGACTCTGTACGCAATTGGATAGTCCTTCAACCAATCAGACCAACGATCCGGGCGACGTAGCAGCGACAGCGGCATCAACGGGTTGCTGCAATTCAGGGGCCGGCTTGTTGAATGTAAACAGAAAGCTGCTTGCCGTCGCTTCTCTATCGTCATCGTGTTAAACCCGCCAATAGCGTGCCAGGTGGATAAGCCAGTTTGTGATTGGTCCCCGCAAAATTGTGAACGGAAGCAGGAGAGATAAACGTACAGGTTTCCAGCCTGAGCTGCAGGGCGAAATCAAATCGCCGGCAGATTGGGCGGGGTTTACCCATCCTAGGTGATCAGGGCAGTTTAAAATTTGGTCAGCCTTTCCCCTGACCCGTTTATCATTTATATGTTGCAGCTGTGGTAGCTGTACCGCAACCACCTTAGACGCTACGTTTACCAGCTTTGTTAGCTTGCGCTTGTTGATCATTGAAAGACCACTGTACCACACCACAATACAAAATGTCAAGACTGATTCAATCAAACACTGGTAAAACAAAGTCATCAAAGTGCTGCACACGCTAAACGATTTCATCATCCTCAAAATGAAAAGTCTCCGTTGGGCCTTTTTACAGGCAGCATCTGTGTTCCTCTCAAAAGATAATTTGCTGTCAATGATGGTTCCTAAATGTTTATATTCATCTACTGTGTCAAGATTCATGTTCTGAATAACAGTTTGTGAAACGTTGTGCTGTGATCGATGGAAATCAACAATCATATCCTTTGTCTTGGAAACATTGATAGACAGATAAAAAGTTTTCACACCAAGCAATGTGACGGTTCTTATATGGTGTATACAAGCTCTGGACAGAAATGTTTGGGGCCTGGGGCTGTGGGGCTTGGCGGCCCGGGCTCGGCTGATGTCACGCCTGGTTCCGGGTCCAGTGTAGCTGGAGCAGCTGCTGCTGGGGGTGCGGCGGCAGATCGCGGCGTTGTCGATGAGGCTGGTGGCGCAGCAGTTTTGCAACGTGAAAAAGGTAACATGGAGAGACAGAGCCAGTCTGAGCAGCAGCAGCTTTCTGCGCCAGCAGAGAGTAATACTGAGCGTGTAGGTGTTAAATCTGGCCAACACACAGGAACCGGGCTCAGGGTTCTGGAAGGACTGGTCAAGACCCGATTGAGGGTGGAACATTCTTACTACCAGATGATGGACAATTTGCTGGATTCCAGTCGTTTGTGGGCTGTGTGTGTGTGTGTGTGTGTGTGTGGGGGGTACTTTTGATTAAGAAAAGCACATATTTGTTTGATAGGTTTTTTTTGTTTTTGATTTCTGTAATTGGGAATCTTCTCTGAAAATGGTCCAATAAAGGGACTTTGAAAATCTCCTCTCCTCTCCTCTCCTCGCTCCTCACCTCTCCTCTCCTTGCTCCTCTCCTTGCTCCTCTCCTCCCCCCACTTCTCACCTCTCCACTCCCTGCTCCTCTGCTCCCCCCACTCCTCACCTCTCCTCTCCTTGCTCCTTTCCTCCCCCCGCTTCTCACCTCTCCTCTCCTCTCACCAGCCATCACTGACGGTAAACACCCCTTGTGACATTAGGCATCACACACATCCTGGAAATGAGATCACCAGGGAGAGAAAAAGATACAGAGAGATAGGAAAAAAGAAGGGAGAACGAGTGAGAGGAGGGGGTGAGGAAGAGAAGGAGGAGGAAATAAGATCAAATAGATTATTTCAGGGATTCTGGGAGAACAAAGATAAGAGGGAGGACCAGCGCAGAGGAATAATGAGGGAAGACCAAGAGAAACAGGGCGGGGAATACTGGGAGCACCCATGGGAGAAGTTGGGAGGAGACGGTTGGTAAAAGAAAATGCTCTTGGGATGGAGAATAAAGAATCACACATTTTACAGAACATGAATGCAGCTGAATGGTGAGATGAAGAAGAGAAATGAACAAATCAGCTCCCTCTGCCTAGAAGGAATACATGTGAAATCTCTGCTGACCCAAACAACCGAGCAAAGAATAGATTTAGACATAGATGTGAATAAAAAGAAAACAGATGCAGATTAGCTGCAGCCCTGGTTAGATTGTCCTCATAATCAGATTTAAAGATTTTTTTGTTGTTGTCTTTATTGGATTGGACAGGATAGCTTACAACAGAAAAGTGGGAGAGAGAGGGGGATGACATGCAGCAAAGGGCCGCGGATCAGAATCGAACCCGGGCCGCTGCATAATCACATTCGAAAATATGTTAAATGCCCAGATTTATTTTTAGTATTCTGGGATTATTGTCATGAAAAAAATCACAGATGTAAATAAAGCTCTTTAGCATGCTCAATCAGAAGGCATATGCTTAAAGCAGTCAATTCAATTCAATATTATTTATAGGATCAAATCATAACAGGAGTTATCTCAGGACACTTTACAAATAGAGTAGGTCTAGACCACACTCTATAATTTACAAAGACCCAACAATTCGGGCAGACCCAGGCTCTTGGTATAGGCGGTGTCTGACGGAGCCGGTTGGGGGTGTTATGAACTGTGGCAATAATAGTCACAATAAAGATAATGAAACAGTGACTAGAAATAGTGGATGTAGTAATTCATGGCATAGCGGGGCAGTGCAGGGTGTTACAGGATGTAGCATGGCACAGCAGAGCATAGCCGGATGTAGCAGGACGCACTCGAGTGCAGATCTGTATTGTTCAAAGCCATAACATTGTGGAATAGCTTGCCAACTATCATGGAGGCTCACAGTAAGGCCAGTTTTAAAAGACTATTTAGAAAACACTTAAACAACGACTAAACATTATTTAATTTACCTATAGATGGACGATAATTGTCGGAATGTGATGTTATTCTATTTGACACTAATTTACGAAACATGTGCACACAGTGATATTCTTTTACTTGCACTATATGTCTTGTTTTAAATGTTTGTAAAATTGTATGTTTGGTATTTCTATGTACAGTATATGTTGTTGTTGTTGCTGTATGTGGACCCCAGGAAGAGTAGCTGCTATGTTGTTAGCAGCTAATGGGGATCCGAATAAAGGAATAAAGTGCACACACACATACACACACACACACACACACACACAAACCCACACACTTGCACACGCCCTCTCCACTCTCCCACACTGCAAGCTCTCGTGGCCTGTAAAAACATAAACAGTTACAGTAGCGTAGCTGCAGCATGAGAGTCCTGATCTAAAGTCTGACATCATCTCTAAGTGTCCCAGGATGAGATCATTCCATCTAACTACTAGCCTTACTCACTCTTACCCTAAGTGTGTGTGTGTGTGCATGCGTGCGTGCGTGCGTGCGTGCGTGCGTGCATGCGCAAAACAGATTGTGAATAAGTTTTGTGAATATGCGAGTGGACGGAACCAGTGTGTACATGTCTGTGCTCGTGCAGGTGTCCGCTGTAAGACAATTAGATTACTGATAAAATGCTCTGCAGAGTGATCTTATTGAAGTTGAAGGGCTTTTACTAGCATTGATTTTGACAGCCAGGGTCTGCTATCAAGGGGACACAAAGCAAGTACACCCAGTTCTTCAGAAAGTCCAGAGTAATCCCATTCCCCCTGATCTATACGAGGTTGGCTCCGATAGTGCTTAGCTGAGCTAAGACTGGGATAACGGATGTAGGTCCTCTTTACAAACAACTGCAAAATTCAGTCTGCATTAATGCTACATCAACAGAATAATGAAAAACAATGGTGAGCTTTAAATGTAGGGCATAATCACCATGTTTAGTTCATGTAGATGTAACCCAATGTCCACCAGAAACATATTTTAAAACGAGTAACTGGTCCCACGATTGACTTTTGTTTTTTACTGTGCAGACTTCAGCTACTGCATGCTTGTCAAAGGACAGCCTGTCTGGAACAGTTACCATGGGAACAAGGGACTGACACGTGCAGTAAGAGAGAAGTCACTGCATGCCAGGGAAAGCGTGCATTTGTGTGTACGCATGTGCACAGTCTTGAGAGTGGTGGTCTGAAAATATGTTGTACGTTGGCATCAGCAATTTAAAAATGTTGTGACATGGCTTATGTGTTACATGGGGTTGACGAAGGCAGCCAAGTCATCTGTAAATGATAGAACATTGTTGGTTTCAATTCCACCATTTAATTGTTTGATTCAAGCGCGCATCCCAGCAAGACTTCATACTTGGAAGGTGTCAGGTTTGCGCACACTGTGGAAACGGACTCCAAATGCACCAAATGCAGGCAGAGTAACAGTTCAGTAGCTTGTTTGAACATAGTTCAAATACAGGTGAAGGTGTCAAAATCACTAGGCAGAGCTCTATGTCAGGGGTATATAGCAAAATGTCTGAACTAACACTGGGAAACACTCACTAGAAAACAAGGCTGGAACGCTGGCACGGAGGACAAGATGATCTGGCAACTGACAGAGGAAAAAGAGGGAGTATTTATACACTTGGGCAGGGGAGACAATTAGACAACACAGGTGGAACACATAGGGAGGGACAGGTAATTACACATGGCGGGAAGGCAGACAAAAGCTGTGTTCGAATAGTGACTGTGCTCACTATTCCCTATATAGTGTTTATTAAATAGTGAACCATGAAGGGAACGACCAAACGAGATTTCGGACACTCACTGAAAGCATCGTTGCGTCAGTAGATGTGCCGGTTATTTGAGTGGCGGAGGCGGGCGCACAGAGTGAGCCCTCAGGAGCAAAAGTTTGTATATATGTTGCATGTTACATTTACACCGTTGAGAAACGAAAGCGTGCTCCATTTTTGCTTTTCAGTTTTTCTTGGTTCCTTCTGCTTCTTCTTCTCCTCCGGGAAAACATGGCCGTGTTGCATTGTGGTATACAGGAGTAAAATGTAGGGTACATAGTATGTACACTCCAACTAGCTGTGCATTGTGTTTTTTTTTTTATAGTGGACTGTATAGTGAATGAAATTTACCGCAGAGAATACGAACACCACTACAAAATGGGGAACACACTATATAGTGCACTATATCCGTGATAGGGAACGGTTTTCGAACACAGCATAGAAAATATGCTTACAAATTTGGGAAATATTGGATAGGATAGAAAAATATCACGTAATTCTGCTAAATAAAATATCACCAGGGGGTGGGGGGCAATCACATGTCACCCCATGGTCCCCTTATAGCCCCGCCCCTGGTATAGAGCCTAAAATGTTTATGATTTTTAGGGGTTGCTCCTAAAGGCCCATCATGCAAGGCAAATTCCTGAAGGAGCAGTGAAGCTTTCCATAAAAGGTACAAACTGCAATCCGGCAGCACAAAACACACATACCATTAACATTTTTATTGGTCTACTGTAAAAAGCAAGTCAGTCCCATATCCAACATTTAAAGCAACACTAGAGCTGGACAATGGAATGTAATGGACAATTCTGTTTCCAACCTGTAGGGGGACCGAAGCGGGAAAAGTAGACATTTTTTTCCAAGAAACAAAGCCTGCCAATGGGGCAAGATAATAACTATATTAACTGCTGCAAATATACCTCATTACAGCATCTAAGCAGTTGGAGTTATTTATTAAAAATGTAAAGAGTCTGTGAAGAACGTGGTACAAGACAGTGCCTGTCATGTGTAGTGAAATTACCCTTTGGGTGACGAACAGCTGTTTGAAAAAAAAAGATGATCATGGCAAACCCTGCTGGCTCAGAGGGAAAACTATATCATGCCCTCTGTATGACAGATAAAAGGCCTAGGCTCTCTTCCTTGTATATCAGGGGTTCTCTAACACATCACTTAAAGGTCCGCATCTCATTTTTATTCTAGGTCAAAGGTCCGGAACAATTGGCAATAACCAACAAACATTTGGTCCATTTATTCATGCAATAAAAGTACAGCAGTATTCTTAACTTCATGTAGTAAAAGGAAGTTTTTTGTTGCCATTTTTTTTCCTGCCATTTTCCGCCTTTCTTCAGGTTTTTTTTTATCAGCTTTTAACTGTGCTTTTTGAACGGTTTTGTTAGGATTTAACCTCTTTGGCCCCTCCTTCACTGTTTTTGTTTTTTCAACCCATTCAGCCTTTTTTCTTATGCAACAGTTACTTTATATGTATATATTTGTTTTTCTGTATTTAAAGTGCCCATATTATGCTCATTTTCAGGTTCAGAATTGTATTTAGAGGTTGTACCTGAATAGGTTTGTGTGGTTACATTTTCAAAAAACACCATATTTTTGTTGTACTGCACATTGCTGCAGCTCCTCTTTTCACCCTGTGTGTTGAGCTCTCTGTTTTAGCTACAGAGTAAGGCATCTCACTTCTGTACCATCTTTGTTGGGAGTCGCACATGTGCAGTAGCTAGGTAAGGACTACTAGCCAGTCAGAAGCAGAGTATGAGTGCTATGCTAGCAGCTAGGCGAGCATTATAACGTGTTACAATGTGACCACGTTCGTCACAGAAGTAAAGACTGGACTACAACAGAGCTGTTTGGAGCAGTTTGTGAACAGTGTTTTCTGTTGGAGATGGTAAGTCCCTTTGGGGGGGACTTTAGGCTTTATCACTTTGTAAACTTATAACATGCACAAAATGTCACACCCTCGCCTGCCGTGACTTCTGCATGGTGACAGTCTGGTGTGTGTGTGTGTGAATGAGTTTTGGTTTATTTCTTCATTTTGTGATGCCTGATGTGTGCTTGGTGTGTTTTGGTTTTTGGTCTGTCTGTGCCCCGCTGACTTTCCCCACGCCTGGCACCAATTCCAATCAGCGCACCTGTGACTCATCCTGCTCCATCATCTGCATTCATTCAAATACCAGTCTGACTTTCCTCTCCCTGCCGGATTGTTGCTTTCCACTGAGTATGCTCATTCACCAGCCTTCGATAGTTGTACCTATAGTCTAGTTTCTTGTCTCTGTACTACTTGTGTCTGTCCTGCTTCCTGACGTGACTAACTGGAAGATCTCTGTCCTCAGAAATAACCCACCTTTGGAATCATCTGCTACCAATAAGCCACGCCACGCACTGGATCATCGAGTCTGTAGCCTCACTCCTGACACAAAAAAGATATATAACACAATGTAGGAAAGGTAAAAGCCAAAAAGCATTATTTGAGCACTTAAATGTTTATTTCATACTCATGTAGGGTTGGGTACCGAAACGCGGTGCCAATAGGGCACCGGTTCCGAAGTAAACGGTAGTAACGAGATAAGAACGGAACTTTCGGATCCTCATTTCGGTGCCTGACTTTTTTTTTTTTTTTTCAGAAGCATCGCTGCACGGGACGCTACGTTAGCGTTAGCGTTAACAATGGTTAAAATGCTGACAGTTTACGTTAAGCGGTGTAAAGTGTGTCTGTATTTCCCTGTAGAGGATTCCAACACCGGGACGTAACAGTCTGATTGCAGCTCCTGTTGTCGGAAAAACCCAGATGGTGCGTTCACTTGAAACTCGCCAGCCTTGTGGTGCATTTTAAGTTACTGTAAAATACCCTTTTCCCATCTGGTGCTTGTTTTTGTCATATACCAACAAGTTACTGGTGAAATAAGTCATTGTTATAAGTTATTGTTATTACATTATTAAGCAATCATTTAATAAAATTGAATTAGCAATAAACAAGCCATTCTTTAATGTCGCTGTCGTTTTGTGCTCCTTTTTTATATTTTATATTATATACATTATACATATATTATATATATTTCGGTTTAGGCACCGGTTCAGGCACAGTTTAGGCACCGTTTTAAAAGTATCGATTTAGCACCGGTATCGGAAAAAACCCAAACGATACCCAACCCTATACTCTTGTTTAATATGTTTGTTTGTTTAAGTATGCACCTTTCACCAATGCAAATTCCACATAAGTGTTAAATAAAACCTTCTCTGATTCTGATTCTGAAGTAACACCTGATTTTAACCCAAAACAAGAGTAGTTTTGGGGCCTAAAAACATGGCCAAGCTGCAACTATTTCACAACGTTAACGATGTGTTTAAAACTGCAACTGTAACATTAGAGGATGGAAAACGCTGGATCGTACTTCCTGCCACCGCTCGGGGCACTAATTCATAAGAAACGCTCCTATTGGAGGCTAGGGATAAACAACCTATGCAGTGTTTGGAGGACTTGTTGCTTTCTTTAGTTTCCACTGTGTCTCCACTTGCAAACATGCATTTTACACACCACAGCCCATCAAAATCCCCAAGGTTCAGGGGGCCCTGAGGTCAACAGTGAGCTGTTCCGAGTATCTTTATATTTAATGACACAAGTCTCTGTGCAGCAGGGGTCAGAGGTGTAAAACGCCAGCTTTCCAGCGATGGCACGGTATGACAGTTATGACTCTCCTGTGTGATGGACGTGATGTACGGGTCGGCGAGTTTCAGGCATTTCTTCAAAGACAACGTTGATTTAATGGTTCTCTGTGAACAACTTGCCTGTCTGTCACTCTCACTCATGTACTCGCTGTGTCTCCACTAAAGAAAGACAGTAAGACAATGTTCACTTTGTGGTTTTTATGTAACTTAATAAACATTTTCCTTCACCTGCGGTCATGATCATCACGTGGAGAGGAATAAGAGCCAGATGATTTAATGGTGCTCAGAGAATAAAGGTGTAACTGTCTGCATGTGTCTGCGTAAGTGGAGAGAGGGAGAGACATGCAAAAAAAAGGAACAAATGATCTTCGAAGAGCGGCTCCTCCCGAATGTCTTATTAGAGTGAAATGAGGGAGTGCATTAGAAAGACATCAGTCACACTTCATCACTTTTTCTCTTGCCTCATCCATCGTATCTCATCATTGTGGTCAGTGCTGTGTTATTATCACAAATCAGAGTAATAAAATAAATGTACTGTGCAATGTGGTTGTACTTTTTTCAGTATTTCACGCAAATTAATCTTTGTCAATGCATGGGCAACATAACTATCAATTTTATTGATTGAAAAAAAAAAACTATAACCACGGTTAATTTTTGTAACAAAGTTTGTCTTCTGTCTGACATGCCGAGAAGACAACACACCTTCGATGTTCTGTGTGTGTGTCGCGTTAGGTCACGGCCGTTTCCTGCGGTGTCGCTATGACGACCAGCCACGACCAGATTTCCAAATCTGCAATGGAAAATGGAGGACGGGGCACCGCGGCCGAGTCGAGTCGAGCCGAGTAGAGTAGCTGGTACCAGCAGTTTGTAAGCGTCATTAGAGTACTGTTACAACCGCGCTAAACTAGTCTATATCCTTCGCGTTCCACTTCCAGGATTGCTCCGGTGCTGCAGGAAATTCCGACGGATGCATGTATTTTCCATTTCCTTCCACTTTCTTTGTGTTGGCATTTTAAATTTGGTGGATTTCTAAGGACTCTGGTTAACTGCTCCTCAGATCTCTGCAGGGTAAATCCAGACAGCTAGCTAGACTATCTGTCCAACCTGAGTTTTCTCTCGCACGACTATTTTGCAGCGGCTCTGTGTGGAGTTTAGCACCGCCCATGAAGATGGTGATTGGTTTAAAGAAATGCCAATAAACCAGAGCACGTTTTCCTCCCATCCCCGAATGCTATGTGGAGTAGCCAGACCCTCAGCGCACTTTGGAGGAGGGTCTGGCAAAGCGAGACTAGCGATAAACTAACCTGGCTCGTTAAAACCACAAAGACCACCACTACTACAGGTTAGCCTAGCCGCTGAGTGCAACGCTTTTCCTACTTCTGAAGGGGTTTGACTCACCTCAGACTCTGCATAGTTTAGAGTTCGGGAGACGACGGCTGCCTCTGGCAAAGCTCCGGTGTTTGTTTGACCCCAACTAATATCATAACAGTACATTTTAAATGAACAGAAAGTATGTTTTTTCACACCAGTTTATTTTTCTTCCTGTTGTAAAATGTTAGCAAAGCCACTTCAGCTTGTACTGTCTCCACATGTGTTTCTAAACTGAAGTGTTTTACGGCTGCGGAGCTCTGTCACCCTCTGGTGCCTGTAAAATGGATGTCTCCATTTTCCACCAGCCAGATTACTTCATTACCAAGGCAACGGTGTGAACCACCCCACTGCAGTTACAGCATCCAGCAGGAAAATAGATTCTGATGTAATAGTGATAGCCCGCAATGACAGTACCATAACATTGTTTTAAACAGGAATCTGCCATAAATGTATCATCTTTGGCCTAAACAGTAGCAAGCTGCTCTGTAAGCACATCATTGTATTTTCTACATATAAAACAATGTGAGAATATAATACTACAGTGATGCAGGAATGGAGTGTCGTGTGGAGAATGTTTATCGACAGAGACAAATGAAGGGTGATTATGATTGTGGTAATTGAATCATATCATAATTTGCTGCTTAAATGTGCTGACGCATGGCCTCACAGCAACTGAATTCACTCAAAACTGTGAAAATGGTAAGAACGATTCCAGCCAGAGGGCCACTTTTAGCCAAAGAAAAATCCTCAAATGCGGTAAGTTAAAATAACAAATGGTGTGAATTAACCCTTGTGTTGTCTTTACTTGTCAAAGTTGAAAATTAACACTTTTGTGACATTTTTGTTTGCTTTTTGTTTTACCTGCGAAGAACGTTGTATGGAACCATCCATGTTATTTTTGGCCAATTTGGTTGAAAGAAACCCAAATTTCTGATGTAAAAAGTTAGAAAACGGGTCAAACTTGACCCAAGGACAACAGGAGGGTTAAACCAAAGTGCTCTCCACTTGGATCTGCCGACAAGTTGTATCCTCATCAAACAGTTCAGAGGCGCTGCTTTGCACAGCTGTTTTAAATTTGAAATGGTTGTGGATAACGTAGAGTATATGAGAGAACTGTCCCACTTCCCTTGCACTGCATCATCAGTTAACCATCACATCCATATGGACACCATATGGATTCATGCTCTCTCACGTATTCACAGATACATCAAATATATTGCTCTTTAGAAGCAGAGACGGTCAAATGTTTGTATGTCCCTCGCGAGATGTATTCTCCTCCTTTTCCCAAAAGCCCTGTGTGAAAATATGTAAGAAATAAACACTTTTTTTTCGTTTTTTTTAATTTTATTAGGCATAACAAATGTAATGAGCTGCTTTAGTCCAAACATGCAAAATATATATGTGTGATTCAAAGTCACACAACTATGTTAAGATAAACTAGTCTCCAGCTATTTCTTTTCACCTGTCAATGAGTATGTTTACATGCACACAATGTTCTGATTTTGATACGGGTCATGTTAACGTCATATTCTGTTTGGATTTTCCTAATAAAGCCTCTTTCCGAATTTAGCATTTAAGCGTATGTGATATGCCGGTATTATTCAGGTTTTAGAGGCATTCTTTGGACATGTATAGTGCATTTGGAATAGGCGTCTCAATCAGGGTTGTTACTGCAGTTTGTGACAATTTACTGCCTCGTGCCTGTTAACGGCGTGTGGTCAGCTATGCATTGCTATGGTTGCTGTACACAAACCAACCAGCCAACAGTTTGCAAGGCTGTGGTAGAGTACAAGAGATGCACGCCCAAAAGAAAAGCCCACATCTCTGGTCGGCAGGAGAAACACACACCTACTTTTAAACATTATGAAAGCCTTGGATATCAACAGGTTTTGGGATATGTGCAAACGTCGTAACACCAACCTTTTCAAGAATGTGGTTGAAGGAATGAAAGAGGTAGGCTGTGTTTGAAAAAAAAGAAATATTAAGTGCATGTAAACGTAGTCAGTGAGGAGCTTCCCCGTCCCCTTTGAACAGGTTCCCATAGCAACAGGTGTCAGCAGTAATGACCCCTCACTGGCTTCTTATCTGCATCTCCAGGACGTCTAACCAATCTAGAGGCCCCACAACATACAGCTCTTGCTGTTTAGTTCTGGGATGTTGGTGTACAATGGGTTTATCACCACTTTAAAACTGAAAACAGCTGCATGCTGGGAAAAACGCTGAACCAAAACAGTGATGCTGCGGCCGTAAAACCAAAACAATGAGCCGAAAGACACTAAAACCTTCTGAAGAGGAACTAGAGTCGGCTGATAATTCTCTGTTGTCAGACACTTAGAATATTAATCTAAGCCTGTCAGTGTAAAACAAGCACGTTTGTGAACGTAAATACAAGCTGGACAATATTGCCCTATTAACTTACATTGTAGCTTGTTTCACCACTACCGACTGCAGCCATCTCGCCTAACACTGGACCAATGTCAGAGATTGTTGTTCTCATCAGTCACTTAGACTCAAAAACATAGGAAAACAGGTTAAAATAAACGGTAGTTACCCTTAAAACTCCTGAATATAACAGCTTTAATAACATAAAATAATGAACTAATCTCCCTTTAATAACCTGCACTACTTGACCTCACAGCCGACCTGTTGTTTGCCTTCAACATGTGTATTGGAAGCTAATCAATGAGGCTAATCAGTTAGAAAGAGAACAACGCTTGGGTTTGTCTTGTCAGTGTGTGTGAGTGAGTGAGTGTCTGACGGACGACTCAAGAGGTTTGCAATGTGTTTTAGAAGATGCACAGCGAGCAGAATGGCTGAAAGGCTAACAGAGGCGCCCCTCCCGCTGATGCCGCAGCGCTCATCTTTGTTCTCCGCTCCTCTACCAAAAAAACCACTGAGCCGGACGAGTGACCTCGGCACGGCAGGGGAGAGACAGAGAGACAAAAAGACAGAGAGAGAGAGAGACATACAGAGTGGTTAAAAGACAGAGAAAAAGAAGCAGATGAAGAAAACTAAGAAAGAGAGAAAGAGCAGTAGAAGTGAGTTACCGTATGCACACCAGTGGCGGAACGTAACTTTACTCAAGTACTGTACTTAAGTATAAATTTGACTTGTATTTTATTTGAGTCTTTTCTCTTCATGCCACTTTCTACCTCTACTCTGCTACATTTCAGAGGGGATATTGTACTCTTTATTTTTTAAATCTGACATTTTTTGTTACTTTACAAATTAAGAGTTTTGCACACAAAACACATGTAGTTTATAAAATACAGTACCAGTCAAAAGTTTGGACATACTTTCTCATTCTAGGGAAGCGTGTCCATACCTTTGACTGGTACTGTACAATGTTTTATTTTTAATTCAACTACCCAACAATTTATCGCCCCACAAGTCCAGCTGAAATGATCAGCTGTTTAAACACTTAGTTGATTGACAGAACTGTTTTGATCGTGTCCGGTTTCTAAAATCTGCTTTTACTTTTAATAATTCAAGCACATTTTCCTGATGATACTTACATACTTTTACTTGAGTAACCTTTTCGATGCAGGACTTTTACTTGTAACTGAGTATTTTTATAGATCTGAATAAAATACTTCTTCCACCGCTGATGCACAAACACACACACACACACACATAGACACACACAGACAGACAGACACACACACACACACACAGACACACACAGACACACTTACACAGACACAGACACACACACACACACACGCACACACACACACACACACACACACGCACGCACGCACACACACACACACACACACACACACACACACACACACACGCTCCTACACCCTGGCTCCAGCTATCAAACACACCCAAACTGGCCTGTCAGCCTGTTTCCCCCCCACCTGTTTAATAAATGACTCCAACTTCCCCCTACTGTAACAAAGGCACATTTTAAGCCAGCATCCACAATTAGAAACAGATCCAGGTGGTGACCCACTGAACAAACAAAGAGTCAGGGTCACACTGGGCTGACCTTTGACCCCTCTGGCAAATAGATTTTTAACATTTTCTCCGGGGTATAAACATGGTCTTTTCTTCTTCAGACTGAGCATGTGTTTTTGGGGGGGGGGCTGCTGTCAAGGCTCATTTAACAAAATGTACCCTCCATTTACGGCTACTGTTAGCCTCCTGCCTAACGGCTGTGAGGAGTAATGGTGTTGAACCTCAGCTGTGAACTGGGATGAGTTTACAAACATGAACAGGGAACTGAGAGGAGATTTGGGGATTTAGGGGGACTGTAACAAAGTCAGTGAGTCTATCTTTTATTACTGCAGGACTCATTGTTATATTATATATCGTTATCACACAGCTTGACTGAAAACTTGATTTTGATTGGTTAAATCATGGCATTCTTGCATGCGGTCTGCTATAGAGCGCAACAGTGTGGTTCCGGAAGTAAAAATCCCATAGATTTTCTCCATAAGGATTTTTATTACTAGCTATAATATCTAAACCATCCGAGGCAGACTGACCACGAGGCTACGAGGTTGTGCAACGGAGGTTTGTGCTCCTGTAAAAGCTAGAAGTCTGTATTAAATCAAACTTGTATTGAGAAAAACATGTTTCATTTGCAATCTTATGGAGAAAAACTACACACAATCCTAATTGCTAGGATGTCACTGATTGGTCCAACTCGCTGTTTCCATGAAAACGTTTACAACATATTATAACATATTTCAGTGTTTCCCCTATAATGAAGGTCCAAAATGATGTTAAATTGCACAGTTAGCACAATAGAATAGCGCTAAAAAAAAGTTGGTTAAGACCAAAACAGAGCTCAAAGTACTAAGATATGTATGTGTTGGTGAAGTGTTTGGTTTGTGCCTCATTCATCACAATGCGTGAGAGAGAACACAACTGCTACACGGACACAATCAACTTAATAAGATTACGACATTGTTGCAGCAAAAACTGTGGCAACAAATGATTAATGTCGGATTAAACCAGTCCCTCCAGTGCATAATGCATAATCAGCCAAAGTCTGCATATTTATGTGGGGGCCGCATTTTTTCAAATACGCCGCACTTTCGCCGCATAAATTGCTGATTTCCATGCAAAATATGCAGGGCTTGCATGATTTCATAATCCCCGCATTTTCATTGCAAATAAGTCACATATATCTTAGCAGAAAATTGAAAAATGTTGGGTTTACTAAACACAAGAGCAGCCATTTTTCCCTGTTGCCATGGGAACGTTATGAAGTGACGTAATTTCACCTACTGAGAACACGGTGTTGGGGGAATCACTTTTTTTTCTCGTTTTCATCAAACCGCAGTTTTTGCAAGTTCCCGCAATTTCATCGTATAAAATGGCATAAATATCCCACATATTCCATCGCATTTTTTAAGAAAACGTGCCGCATAATCAAGGATTTTTGCCCGCAACAATCACAAAAAAACTGTGTGTTTCTGGAGGGACTGTTGAACAAAAACAAAAAAAGACAGTAGTAGAAAGTTAATGGCACCGTGGCTGCTGTGTGATGAGATTCCACACACGTGTAGCAGTAAAGCAGATGCACTCTATGAGCTCAGTGGACAGAGAAGAAGACATTTTAATTCTGACCTTAAACGGTCAGTTGATTTGGGTTAAAGTTACAAATGTTGCAGAGATTTAGGAGAGCAGCAGAGTGTATTAGCAATAAAAAAAATAAAACTGCATGAAAAGAGAAAAGAACAAAAGAAACAAAACAATTCCCCTCTGTGTCTGTTTTTCTCCTCTCCTTATTCTTCAGTCTGTGCTAAACACATTGTGGTCTCCAGTGGTCCAGCAGGGAATGCTGGGAATTTGGATCGACAGTACAATGTAAGCAGTTCCAGTGACTGGGCTCCTTTTGAATGATCTGCCCAACAAGTTTACTTCAGTGAACTTTAGAAACCCCTGCACTCCACACGATCAGCCAGGGGTCTGCATTTTCCCTTTTAAGATATAATCATATTTCCATCAATCAACCAGATTCTATAAATAATATGATAGCTCATTTTGTCCGTTGTTCATGCATGGACTGAACTATTTCATTTCAGCTTCGCCATGTGGTCTGAATTAAGCATGCTTCTTTAGCAAGTGGCTAAATGGAACATGTCAACATTTAATGTCAGGCTACAGAACTTTTGTTTCATGATGTTGAAATCTATCCAAGGTTGACCTGGTTTCCAGCCACTTCGCTTTAAATCTGCCAAATCTGGATCCTGTGAGAAAATGCACAAACAGCACAGAAGCAAGTATTGAAGCTTCTAGTATATAGTATATTGAAAAATAGTATTGACCCAATAGATTTCCATTGGATCAGAGTACTGCCACTTTGCTGCCTGTTCGGCCAATCGCTGCCTTTCCATTTGGTATATGGATGTATACTTTAAACACACATTGTATGGCAACTGTGTACTATTTTGAGACCAGTTTAGAAGTAGAAACATATTGAACTGACTGTAGAGCACTTGTTCCTGTAAGAAATAAATTGTGTGTTGCACTTTATTTCTGTTCAGTATCCTATTCTCTGAAAATGGTGTACACCAAGGTTTTCTTTGTCAAAGTTTGAGGCAAATTTATTGTAAGTGTATAATTGCACTTTACTTTTTAGACAGTTCTGTGATAAAAAAATCTTCCCCGCCCTTGTCACATTTTACATAATCAACAATTATTGTTTCCACATATACACATTTTTTGCCTTAAGAGCCCATAGAAAATGTATATTGTATTTGGATATACAATTTGTTGAAAATAAAAACAAGTGAAATTCATAATGAATGTAATGTGTTTTATTTAGAATAATTACCTTGTGTTGTTCTATCCTATCCACTATTTCCTATATTTCTAAGCAGATTTTCTATGCTGTATTCTGATAAAAAAGCCCATGCACCAAATGCTCAATAACTTTTGAAAATTAGAGATTTATGCAAATTTGACTAATAACTGACATGCACTATTTCAGACTGATCTCATGAAGTGGCATATGTTTGACACGCCAATTTGTATGCCATTATTGGTGTGTTATCAAGATGCATACTCGCTTTATAGTCCACCGGGGATCGTGTCCCGCGTGTCATGTGTCCTAAACTTAACCCGCGTGTCACGTTTCCTAAACCAAACCTGTCCGCTGTATACGGCGCTCAAAATGCATACAGATAAAACGCCACTTGGCTTTAGAAAGTGGCGTGTATGTTTACGCGATAACACACCACTTGGAGAAAGTGACGTGTATGTTTACGTGCGCTGTATACAGCGTAGACATACATGCGGATAGCTCAAAATGCGTACAGATAACACGCCACTTGGCTTAAGAAAGTGGCCGTGTATGTTTAAGCGAAGTCAGGATGTCATGTTGTTCTGAAAATGGCTCAGAATCTTTTTTTTCTGAATGATTTAGGCATCTAGATTCTAAATTTAATTTCACGATGCTGTGATATTCCTAGAGCAGAACTCCTTAGCGCACAATAGATTAACACAGACTTTTTTTAAGCAATTGTTTTTTAGGGGTGCCAGGACCAAGTTTTCATAAAAAAGTGCTAAAATCACCATTACTGCAATGTATACGATACTTAAACTCAATAAACAGATTATAACATTTGGCATCTTTTGAAAAGAAGGTTACTTTGGGACAGAAATGGTATTACTACCCCAAATCAGAAAAAGTTGGGACAGTATGAAAAACACAAATAAAAAAAGAAAGTAGTGGGTTGGGACAGGAGCAATTAAGGGCTAGTAATCAGGTAAATTGGTTAAATAATGACGTGATTTGAAACAGGTGATGTCAACAGGTGATTGTAATTATGATTTGGTACAAAAGCAGCATCCATGAAAGGTCTAGTCCTTTAGGAGCAAAGATGGGCCGAGGATCGCCACTTTGCCAACAAATACGTGAGAAAATTATTGAAATGTTTAAAAACAATGTTCCTCAAAGAAAGATAGGAAGACATTTGCTTATTTCACCTTCAACAGTGCATAACATAATTAAAAGATTCAAGGAATGAGGAGGAATTTCAGTGCGTAAAGGACAAGGGCGCAAGCCTAAGCTGAACAACAGTGATCTCCGATCCCTCAGGCGGCACTGCATCAAGAATCGTCATTTATCTATAAGTGATATCACCACATGGGCTCAGGACTACTTTGGCAAACCTTTGTCAAGTACCACAATACGTAGTTACAGCCAGTTACAGCCACAAATGCCAGTTAAAACTGTACTGTGCCAAAAGGAAGCTCTATGTTAACAGTGTCCAGAAGCGCCGTTCACTTCTCTGGGCTCGGAGGTATCTGGGCCGGACCAAAGAAGAAAAGGATCATCCAGACTGTTACCAGCAACAAGTCCAAAAGCCAGGGTCTGTCATGGTATGGGGTTGTGTCAGTGCCCCTGGCAAAGGTAACTTGCACTTCTGTGATGGCACCATTAATGCTGAAAAGTACATAGAGATTTTGGAGCACAATATGCTGCCTTCAAGAAGACATCTTTTCCAGGGACGTCCATGCATATTTCAACAAGATAATGCAAAACCACATTCTGCACACATTACAAAGTCCTGGCTGCGGAGGAAGAGGATACTTGACTGGCCTGCCTGCAGTCCTGACCTGTCTCCAATAGAGAATGTGTGGCGCATTTTGAAGCGCAAAATGCGACAACAAAGACCCCGTACTGTTGCCCACCTTAAGACTTGTTTGCAGCAAGAATGGGACAAAATTACACCTGAAACACTTCATCACTTGGTGTCTTCAGTCCCTAAACATCTTTTAAGTGTTGTGAAAAGGAATGGTTACATTACAAAGTGGTGAAATGTGTTGCAAGAACCAAAATAGGAATTTAGTTTTTTTGAAAGAAAAACAATAAAAATCACGAGGAACACATTAAATTATGTGCTGTTGTATTGTCTGCAATGAAATACAAGTCAAAGTACATTTAGAAATCACTAGTTTCTTTTTTTATTTGTGTTTTCCATACTGCCCCAACTTTTTTCTGATTTGGGGTTGTATATTAGGACACAAAATATTATGTTATGTCAGTGATAACAAAAAGCCTTATGAGGATCATAAGTCTCTCTAATTCACAGGAATTTGGTCAAGAAGTCTGAACAGAGTATTCTGCATTAGTTCAGCATATTTATGGGAGCCAAACACAGATGTGTGCTTGTGGAAAAGTGAATTCCCCCTGTGATCCTGGGGCCCGTCTGCTGACCACCACACTCTCATAAACCAAGGCCAGAGCTCTGCCACGCCTTTGATCACCACGCACCCTGAAGAACTGCTTCCCATTCATCATCGATTTAAAGGGGACGCTCAGAGATCTGATGAACCGAAGCATTCCTCACGCGTTCTATCACAGTTTTCCCTTAGGAGAAGATAACATTTCCTGGGGTTCCTTCAAGACAAAAGCGCTGTATTACAAACAAGTATCAGCTTTGGAAAAGGTTACCTGCTCAATAGAAGCCTTTCACAGAAAATGAAAACTTTGAAAAACTTTTTTGCCCACCCAGCCACTGTGGCGAGTGGTTTTCCATTTTTTTGACTAGCCGCTATTTAGTGGAAGATTAGATTTTATTCGGTTTTATTTAATAAAAGTTGACTATGGTTTGCTACAATTAACTTGAATAACCAGATTTACAACCCTTTTGAATGTAAATGAGCACTGTAAACACCTAAATCAAGACTTCATAAAATATAACAATGCAGTCATCGAATATGTGTAAAGATCCTTTTTGTATGAAAACATGCAACCGAATAAGACACAGACATAAAAGAGTAGCTTCTTATGCATAGGCTAGGTGGTGCAGGGGTGTAGAAGATTAGTTGAAAGTGATTTGGAGAGCGCTTGCGTGTCACTAAGTAGCAGGCACGTGCCCTCGGTGACAGGAAGCTGAGCGCACAGACCAAATGTCCTGCTGCTGCGCTCTCTCTGTACTTCTACAAATCATTACCTTACACAGTCTATGACTGTTTATATAACTAATGTTATTGTTGTCTTGGATCTGGCTTGGAGTTAACCATACATGTGGACATCTTTATATGGATTCTGTGCTGTATTGGCTCGATGGAGCATACTACCGAATTGTGTCTCTGTTTTAACATTGACTAATGTATTTCTCTTTCTCTATTCTTCTTCTATTGTAATGGACCACAGATGGAAATAAGCCCTTGGGCTACAATCTGGCAATTTTTACGTGTACTTCTATACATGTTCATTAAATTTGCATTGTCCTAATAAAGAATTTCAAACCTGTACAGACACAACTGTTGCCTCAGCCTGCCATGTCACATGCACGCGCTGAATGGAAGATATTAATCGCAGCGGCTTGCTGGTCTGATGTGTCGGACGGGCCATCGTACTTCTCGCTGCACACTGGGTCACAGCTGTGTTCCTGTGTCGGGCAGTGGCACAGTAGGCTACTCCAGCCACCAGTGTTACAGTATAAAGGCATGCCACCCGCCAAAGTGGCTAGTGACTGCTTGGGGCGCCTTTCCATAGCCAGCCCCCCTCACTCTTACATCTCTCCATTAGTGCATGTATAGGTACTGAGCATGTGTTTGTAATTCAGACCCGTGTGTAGTGTTACCTACCTATTGTTCACTTAACAAAAAACTACCTGGTGTGCATAGTGGAGCATTTAGCTGCTAAAGAGCCAGACATTTCCCACAGCAGTTGGGAGGGAGCCCCTAAGGGAGCATGGGGAGGAATAGAAATAGTTTGGTGGAAAAATAAAGATAAATATTTTGTGCATTTACACACAAATATTTTTTCAGGTTGGGAAAGAAAAAGAAAAAAATCAGTGCACTTCCGGGTCTGTTTGGTACAATGGAAACAACCAACAACACACCCATGGGAAAGGTTCATACCTTTTCATTTCAGATTGGCCTCAAATATAAAGACATTAAATCAGTGCTTAACAGTAGGCCTTGTCTTTGTTAGAGAGATCGGAAGAGAATTGTCAAGGGGACAGAAAAAGCAAAGCATACTCTGACCTGTTTGCATCCGTGTTATTACACCAAGTGCATTAAAGCTATAGTACGTAGTTTCTGTCGCCCCCATGAGGAATTCTAGTAACGACAACACAACTGTTTTTGCATCCACATGATACAAGCCTTCCGTGATCGTGCACCACCCCCACCACTGTTAAACTAGCAAAATCGCATGCGCGATCACGGAAGGCTTGTATCATGTGGACGTGCTGACATTTTTGTTGTCATTACTTAGAATTTCTAATGGGGTAGACAAAAACTATACGCACTATAGCTTTAATACAAAAACGTTATGCATTAAATTAACATTCTTCAAACCTGTATATTTGCGTTTACAATGAAATATTAAAAAAACTGCTTTCCCCTATAGTAGATATTATAATATATTCAATATTATTTTGTTGACAATTCACATTTACATAATTAGCCAACGAGACAGGCTGAGAATCTTCATCCTTTCTTTGTACAAAACATCCCGCGGTCAGTTCTCTATCAAATTTTGTGGGGTAATTTTGTGGAATGAAAATTTACATTTAATGGATTCCTCTGTGTCACTTTCTGCATATAAAAACAGACTTGGAAAATTCCCCCACAAATCGACTAAACTAAACTGTCATTTTTTACTATGTATTTTAATTTCATGCCTGTAATAAATGAAACATTTCACGACACTATATATTTATTCGAAGGTTTACAAACCACCATAAAGGGAACAACATTCAACATGAACAGAGTGCCTCTAAAAGGTATGACCCCACTTTAGCTTTTTCAGTTAAACCCCTGGTGTGTATCTCTTAAACATCTTTAGGCTTTACCTTTACAGGTCCCTGCCTGGTGTTTCCCCAGCGGTGCAATTAAAAAGCAGGAAGGATGGAGGGGTGCCTCCTGAATTTTGCCTCCTCCTCTTGCTCTAAATCACAGCAGCAGGACCTGCAGGGGGCAGAGGGGAACATAAAATACCTTAGCTCTGACGTGCATGAGAGACTGTGACAGGGCTGCTCGGTGCAGAAAAGGCTGCTGGGAGCTGAGGCAGGACAGGGACAGAGGATTAAAATCGATGAGGGAGGGATGGATGGATACCCTGAACTAATGTCCACCTCCCTCTTACTCAGACACGTGCAGGGGGGAAGCCTGCAGTGGTGGAATGTAACTGAGTACATTTACTCAAGTGCTGTACTTAAAATGCTCATATTATGCTTTTGAGCTTTTTCCCTTTCCTTTATTGTGTCATATATCTTTTTTGTGCATGTTATAGGTTTACAAAGTGAAAAAGCCCAAAGCCCCCCCCCCAAAGGGACTTACCATCTCCAACAGAAAACACTGTTCACTAACTGCTCCAAACAGCTCTGTTGTAGTCCAGCCTTTACTTCAGAGACGAACGTGCGTCACTTTGTAACACACGTTATAATGCTCGCCTAGCTGCTAGCATGGCACTCTCTCATACTCTGCTTCTGACTGGCTAGTAGTCCTTACCTAGCTACTGCACATGTGCGACTCCCAACAAAGATGGTACAGAAGTGAGATGTCTCACTCTGTAGCTAAAACAGAGAGCTCAACACACAGGGCGAAAAGAGGAGCTGCAGCAATGTGCAGTACAACAAAAATATGGTGTTTTTTGAAAATTAAACCATGTAAACCTATTCTGGTATAACCTCTGAATACAATTATGAACCTGAACTCAAATCTTTTCTTTTCATGCCACTTTCTACTTCTACTCCGCTACATTTTAAACATTAAACTACAGCTACATTAAAACTTTAGTGCGTTATATTCAAGCCATGCCCGTGCGCGATCACAGAAGGTTGTCATTACTTCCTCATGGGGGCGACAAAAACTATGCACTGTAGCTTTACAAATTAGGATTTTTTTTTAACACAAAACACATGTAGTTTATAAAATATGATGTTTTATTAAAAAATTAAACTGCCCAAAAATATACAGGCCTATATAGCTGAAATGATTACATGATTAAACACTTAGTTGATTGACAGAACAGTTTGGATCGTTTCCAGTTTCTAAAATGTGAGAATTTTTCTGCATTGAGTACTTTTACTTTTAATACTTTAAGTACCTTTTCCTGATGATACTTCATACTTTTACTTAAGTAATATTTTCAATGCAGGACATTTATGTAATAGTATTTTTACAGTGTGGTATTAGTACTTTTACTTAAGTAAAGGATGAATACTTCTTCCACCGCTGGAAGCCTGTTGACTGAACCCCCTTCAAATAGTGCTGCAACTACTTTTCTCGAGTTTCAGTTAAACTGTGTGGCATTTTTAAAGGCTGTATATTATTGTTTTAAAATTCCCCCCGCTTCCTCCTTTCACCAGGCAGTTAAATGTGTCATGTGACAGATTTAACTGCCTGGGCAATCAACTGGGCAATCAATTAGGAGAGGAGCAGCACTTCTGTGTGCGAGCGTACGTGCGTGTGTGTGTAGAATGAGGCATTGTACCTGTTATAATGTGAGAGATCTTTGTAAATTATAGAGTGTGGTCTAGACCTACTCTATCTGTAAAGCGTCCTGAGATAACTCCTGTTATGATTTGATACTATAAATACAATTTAATTGAATTGAATAGATAAGCATACAGCCATGAAACACCCCTGACAGTTCCAGATGGATTGGTCCAACTTAAAAGTAACTAGCACAGAGGGTGTGAAGAGAGATGGCAAGAGTAACTAACCCAGGGGTGTCAAATATACGGCCCGTCCTATCAGGCCCACTGGATGACTTTGCAAAGTGTGAAAATTGCGGAGAAGTAATTCATTCCAATTTCATATGTACCACTGTAACATTATTACGTTTTCTTACATTGGGCCTGAAAACGTAGTAGCAGAAGCAACTTGTGTTTGTCAACATCAAGCTGACAAAAAACTCTGTGGCAGATAAAGTTTCTGATCTTTCTGGAGTAGTTTACTGGTCTGGCCCACTTGAGATCAAATTAGGGGTATGTGGCCCATGAACTAAGATGAGTTCTTACCTAAATGACACTAGAGATAATAAAATACAAGGTTATAACATAATTTGATATACTGGATTATTTTATCTTTCTTAGACTTCTTGTCTTTTTGAATGCATTAGTTACTTTCAGTTCAGCCTGAAATGTCTTAACAACTGTTGAATGGATGGATTGCCCGCATGGTCCCCTGAGAATGAATCCTAAAGACTTTGGTGATCTGTCTCACGTCGCCATTAGGGTTGACATTTTTTGGTTTTTTATGTAAAGTATCTTAACAACTATTTGATGGATTGCCGTGAAACTTGCTACAGATATTAAAAGGTCTCCAGATGATGTATTGCACTGTCATGGGTCATCTCCTGGCTTTTCATCTAGTGCCACAAGCAGGTCAAAGTTTTCAATTATCCACCTAAATATGACACCAAGCGATTACTTGATGCAGTAGCGAAAAATTGGGTAGAGATATTGATGATTTCCAGACAATTTAACTGACTTCTAGTGCCAACAAAAGGTCAAAATCGTAATATGTTTGATACCTGCAAAAGTTATTGCAAGAGACTTCCTGGTTAAATAAATAAATAAATAAAATTAATAATCAGCTAACACACTAAATTAAAACTGGATTCATAATTACCGGGAAATGTGCCGTAGAGATTTACAGTGCAGGTTTTGATTTATCCTGGCCATGCCGTGCTTTCATCATGTCATCATGTTTTACATTGTTTCATTCACTAATATAGTATACTAATATAGAGCTACTGTGGGCTATGACATATTTACAGAACTAGGTAGCGTTATTCCATCTTGTCTCATTACTGAATAGGAGAGCACTACCAGTGTGTGGTGAGTCGTCCTTCAACTTTCTTAAAGGTCCCATATTGTAAAAAGTGAGATTTGTATTATAAAGCAGGACGAGGTGCTATTACCCTACTGCGGTAATAAGGAATAAGTATCATAACGTTCAATCCACAGAGAAATACACACAACCTCTACTCAGAAACTGTGCCTTTAAAAGAGCCTTAAGGACTTTCGTACAGTTGTGATGTCACAACTATACTATACATAGGTAGGAAGTGCCGATACAGTGCCGTTACAGTAATTCCCCGGCTGCAATGACGGTGCAGAGACACCAAGAATGTAGATAAGGAAGACGTGGAAATGCTGACCAATCGGAGCAGACTGGGCTTTTTCAGGAGGGGGGCTTAGAGACAGGCGCTAAAACGGAGCATTTCAGACAGGGGTGAATACAATTATATTCAGACAAACAGCATTAGAAAAATAATGTGTATTTTGAACAATAAAGCATTTGAACACATTCTAGTAGAAACCAAAAATACAAGTATGAACCTAAAAATGAGCATGATATGCTGACTTTACACCACCGACTTTTCATTTTAAGTCTTGGTAGTGAAGTTAAATCACATGACCATTGTCAACAACCAATGGGTGTGCTTCCTCCAGCACCAAACAGGAAGCAGCAAACAGCTAGACCCCGTGATGTTTATTGTTGCTATTGTTGCTAGCTAAAGAGGGAAAGTTGTCAATTTTCAACCCATCTGAATCACGTCATCCAACGGGAGTTTTACCGACGGATAAACGTAGACCTCCGGGTACTGCCGCCAATTATCTGCATGTACAGCAGAACAGAAAATCTGCAAACTTACCAGCTAACGCTAGCAGTAGCTAGCTAGCTTGGTTAAAGTTTTCAAAAAGAATCTAGTTGTAGTCTTGCAATTTGTGAACCTGCAAGAGCCCCAGTCTTTACATATTATGGCAGTCTTTAACATTAGATGTGAGATGATGTCAGACTTTAGTCTTTTCAAAGTTAGTACAAAGTATTCTAGTGTAAGGTAGGCATCAGTGTGTCTTTATTATCAACAATCTCCACTGACATTGGAAACTTGGAGGAGATGACACAAGCAGTCTGACCTTAAAGGGATACTTCACAGATTTAGCATTCAGCTTTGTATCAGTAGAAACCCGGCAGTATTTCTGAATGACCGTGCGTCCCTCCCTCATGTCCCCCTGAGAGGGGAGATCTCTGCATTGGGGGTATGGAAAGCATTCCTCCAATGATGCAAAATGACGATTTTTGCATCATTGGAGGAATGTTTGGCCAGAGGCAAAGAACTACAGCCAGCAGTAGGAGCTACTTCCGCATGTTTTTAACATGCCCATCATCCGAAGCCAGCCGATCTCAGCCGGAAAAAAACGAAATGTCAGCCATCTTTAATCGTCGCTAAACAGGGCTCTCTCTTCTCAGCAGCAAAATTTTACAAAATGATGTGCTTTCAAACTACCGTACACGTGTACCTCCGGAATACATCGCTACAGATCGGAGAATATGCAGGGAACGTTATTACAGACGGAATAATCGGCACACTACGAGAGCTTTGCCTGCACGGAGACCAGCACGGAGACCAGCACGGAGACCAGCACGGAGACCAGCACGGAGACCAGCACGGAGAAATGGAAATATCCCCTTAATTTAACTTAATGCAGAGCTATAAATCGCATATAGATGCGTAAAAAATGTGAACGTGGTAAATGCTACATGCAAACATCAACAAGTTCACATTGTAACAGTGAGCGTGTTAGCATGCTAATGTTAGCAATCAGTTCAAAGCAATACTGTGCTCGTTATTCACTTGTCATTCAGTTACATTAGAGTTACAGTTTTACAGTCACCTCTGTGATCTCACCATGCTTTAAAGATTAGCCCCCTCCCCAAATACTCAATCAAAACAGCTTTAACAGGATGTCAGCTTATGGCCTTCAACATTAGGCTACCAAGGCGCCCCAGATATAAACCTTTTCATGATATCCGTAGTAGTTTATTGTTGATGAAAAACATGATTTTTTTATTCCATTTGCTTGACCTACATGTGGCACATGGTAGCTATAAAGACAACAGTGCTGTTCTCATACCCTGAGAAAGTGACTTATTGAAGATTCAAGGTTTTTTACCTGACAACAACCATAACTATCAAGTGACCATTGCCCAAAAAAACAGGAATTTGGCTGTTTTTAAACCGTCCCTATGGCGGCTCAGAGGAAGTGTAGGATGATTATACTGCACTACAGGGATTGTGCTTTAAGCATTGGGGTTTTATTGGGGAGAGGCCTGGGAGGGCTGAGTGTGAAATGTGTCAGCGTGTGTGTTTGACGTGGGTTTTTAAAGTGTGTGTTACAGTGGCTGTCAGGTCTGTTTCTTCAGGTCAGTTGCGGAAGCTATGCTTTGTTGGCGCTGTTACTATTGTGTGTGCGTGTGGCACATTAACTTCTGTCTCCTTCCATTTAGTCTCGGGGCTAAACGTACATGACAGCCCCTCACTGTTGCAGCTGACCTCCACAGCCAACAGCCAACAGCCTCCAGCGTCCCAGAGCAGCACAACTCCTCTGCTCAGCGCAGCGGGGAGAAGCTGCTACTGAGACTGCAGTCACACACTTCAATGGCCAGACATAAAAGATTCTGCTCAGTTATCTCTCCAAGTTTTTAAAATTACACTTTAACTTGTGGCACAATGAGATCCATGTCTCTCGCATATTAGAGCTGTAGAGCTGTACCAATTCCAGATTTTACAGAAATAATTGCAAATTACTATATAATTGTCTCTTTCAGTCAAATTTTTAAATTACATATTTATGTATTACTTTTGCAAACAAATGAAGTTTTGAATGAATCCCAGGATATATCTTGTGGTTATGTCACTGTTATCTAACTCAGATAATGTAATGTAATGTACACAGCCTATAAAGTAAACCATGCCTCTTTATTATCACGAAACAGTGTATCTTTGTCGTAAATGAACATAAAATTTAAAATTACCATCAAGAGTCATTACCCTTATGGTCATAGCTTGTTAGCAATTAATTGCGGTTAACCAAAGCAATGGTGATTATGTAAAAACAAATTGCAATTAGACAATTATCTAATGTTACAGGCCTAGCCATCATAGGAGAAGACGTTTACTATGAAAAGTAATGCAAATGTCCTGGATTTTCCTCACAGATCAGTGGAACTGGAAAAGATGTATAGCAAAAATGTGTGTAACAAAAACGTATTAGTGTGGATGCAGCCTAAATCCTAAGTAGCCTATGGCTGTACTCACACTTAGCCCAGTTGCCAGTTGAACTGTGCACGAGCACAATTGTTGTATTCTGGACAGGCAAAAACAGAGACCTTTGGAAACAACGACGCATGTCAGTCAGTCTTATCTGTTAGGTAGGCTTACATACCTTTCAGTAACAGTTCCACCTCATCGTTGCTCCAAGCAAATAAATCCCTGCTCTTACCTTTCGCCATTGTTGTTCTTTCCACAAAGTAATGTCCTCTATTTTCAACTTATACATCCATGAATTTCAACCACAGAGTAACGTCAGACAATATCCTTCTTGTTTACACGGTCACAGACATGCCCAGTCTGTCTGTATGTGAATGAATGGTCATGTGATATGCGTTGTCAGACGTGATAATGCGGACGAAGATTAGTTCTGACACATTGTCTAAAGGCTTTGTGTGGACGCAGATTGTTTTTGTTTCAAAATGTCGTTTAAAAATTAAAAACTAATGGTGTAGAAGTGACCTAAGCATTGCACTCGTGTGTCTAAAAAAACAACGTATGAGGTTTCTTTAAGTGACATTTTTTCCTTTTATGTCTTTTACTTTAATCCTGTCTGTCTAGCTCAGCCATCACCTGAGACACCAACCGTCTCCAGCAGTCCCCCTCCACAACCTCTTTACTGCAGCAGAAGATTTGGATGAAAACCAAATAGCAGCACAAACAAATGTCAAACAGTAGTCCTGTTTTAAAGTCTGGCTCTGAAGACTACTACGAGACTACAAATTGCCCACAGCTGTAGCATCAGAGACAAAACACAGACATAACATAGTGACCTGCAAAGAAAAAAACAGCATGAGGTGTCCTCCGTGACAACTGGCTTGCTGTGCACCTAAAATAGATCAAGAGATACTTCAGATTGTTTGACATGAGGCTCTTACTCACTGCTGGTGTCATTCATACATGGACTTCCTGTGGATGGAGATATGCTCAGACTTGCTAAAAGTATTGTTTTTTTTTATGTTTTTATGCAATCCCAAATGAATTGCTGGCAACAAAAGTGAGTACACCCCTATGTTAAATTCCCATAGAGGCAGGTAGATTTTTATTATTAAAGGCCAGTTATTTCATGGATCCAGGATACTATGCATCCTGATAAAGTTCCCTTGGCCTTTGGAATTAAAATAGCCCCACATCATCACATACCCTTCACCATACCTACAGACTGACATGGTTTTATGTCGGTTAGCCTAATAGCTGGTTTGATTTGCATTGACAGATGATTTTATGGAAAGTACGCCATGCCAATCTCTAGGTATGGTGAAGGGTATGTGATGATGTGGGGCTATTTTAATTCCAAAGGCCAAGGGAACTTGAATGAATGAAATAACTGGCCTTTACAAATAAAAATCTGCCTGCCTCTATGGGAATTTAACATAGGGGTGTACTCACTTTTGTTGCCAGCGGTTTAGACATTAATGGCTGTGTGTTGAGTATTTTGAGGGGACAGCACATTTACACTGTTATACAAGCTGTACACTTCATACATTGTAGCAAAGTGTAATTTATTCAGTGTTGTCCCATTAAAAGATATAATGAACTATTTACTAAAATGTGAGTGGTGTACTCACTTTTGTTAGATACTTATATATATATATATATATATATATATATATATATATATATCACACACACACACCACATGCACACAGACACACGCACACACAGACACACACACACACACACACACACACACACACACACACACACACACACGCACACACACACACACACACACACACACACACACACACACACACACACACACACACACACACACACTGGGAACTATTTCCAACACAGCTACTGTGAAGTGAAGTTTAGTGGAGATTTGTGGCTCAGAGTCGGAGGACTGAACCTTTAAAAACATGGACATTTTTTTAAACCAAAATCAGTGTGCTGCTAACTGAGATTTGAATCCTGAGGATATAATATGTATATATTGTCATGACTGTTTGATGTGTTTGAAGTTGAATCGTATTGTACCATATCAAATCGTATCGTACTGAATTGTACTGTATCGTACTGCATTGTACTGTATCATACTGCATTGTACTGTATCGTACTGCATCATATTGTATCGTATCGTACTGTATCGTACTGCATCGTATTGTATCGTAACGTACTGTATCGTACTGCATCGTATTGTATCGTACTGCATCGTATTGTATCGTAACGTACTGTATCGTACTGCATTGTACTGTATCGTACTGCATCGTATTGTATCATATCGTATGGTACAGCTAAGAAAGCTGTGATAATCGCACTGTACACTCCCTGCCCAGCATCAAACTGCAGACAAGGTTAGCAACTACCTGGTGAACATGGTGAAGCATTTCAAAAAGCTAAAAGGGATTTTTATCTCTTGAGTTGGTGGAGAGCAAAATGGAGCTAAAAGAGTATTGGGCTTAATGCAAATGGGTTTGGATGCAAATACAACTCTTAATGAATGTTGTGAATCTTACTTTGTGTTTGCTCAATGTGTAAATAAACCATATCTCTTTAAGCTGATAACTTGATGTCAATCTTGTGTTTAGAGCGTGCTGCACTGCCTCCCAATGGCAAAAGAATTACTTCATGCCAAAGATTGTGAGCTATCCTCTTTTATGTCCAACAACACTGATTAAAAACTAATGTTATACATGTGTACACCAGCTGTTATGTATAGCTATGTAGCCTACTTAATGGATAAAGTTGAGTTTACCATTCAGAGAATAACTACTGATCTTTTTTTAAAACACAGTCTTCCTTAGCAAATTGAGTTTGCTGAGTAGTCATTCAAGGCACACTGTGATTCCACTCTCCAACTTATTCCAGCATTTCATACACTCAAAAAAGCCAGATTGAGTTAAATACCATGGACTGCACCACTTTTTACAATATGCAAGTTAATAATGCTCTTGAGCAGCTTAAATTCCTATTTAAACAACTGTAGGCCATGAGCAATTGATGGCAGGCCAAGGTCAAGTAAACAAGTTAGCTGGATTCCTTCAGCTCCCCAAACAGTCCGTCGATGGCCACCTGCTGCTAATCTGCATGGCTACTGGGCCTCTGGAACCATAACAGATTCTGGCACTGCTACTCTGTATGCAGGAACACGTTTAATTCACAAATACCTGGACTACTTACAGAAAAGTATGTTGCACTTCATGCACACAGAGCACCCATAAGTTGTTAAACCTCTTAAAAAGGAAACAAAAAAAATAAATTATCATTAGTCACATACAATTTACAGTATAATGTAGTGGAATTAAATTACTGTGTTTAACCCATCCTAAGTATAGAGCTCAACAACATGGTTCCGGAAGTAAAAATCCCATTTATTTTCTCCATAAGGACTTGGTTATTAGCCATAATGTCTAAACCATCCGAGGTACAGTAGACTACCACCACGAGCTAATAGGGTGTGTAATGAAAGTTTCTGTTTCTGTAAATGCTAGAGGTCCATATGAAATCAAACTTGTATTTAGAACAACGTGATCTTATGGACAAAAACTACACTACCCACAAATCCTAAGCGTAACAGCGATGTCTCTGATTGAGCCAACTCGCTGTTACATTGGAAACGTTTGCCGTAGCCGCAAAAACAGCTAGATCGAGCTTCTACCATTCAAGACTATGATAGTTTCTTTACACAATCTTGTACCTTTTTTGCCATTTTCAAAATGTTTTTTTGTGCTGAATCAAATGTTTTTTATTCACCATTCATCTCATTACCGCTTGGCTTGGTTCCAGACTTAAAACTCTTTATATAAGCAATTTTTGAAACGTCAATGAAACAATTGAATAGGGAAAAACAATTCTGGAACCCGAGACGTTAAAAAAAGTGGGCGGTCACTGTTGAGCTCTATAAGGAGCAGTGGACAGCTGTACATACAGCATCCAGGGAGCAAGTTGGGGTTCAGTGTCTTGCTCAGGGACACTTTGACACGTGGCCGGAGAGGCCCAGGATCAAACTGCCAATTTTGTGGTTGAGGGGTGACCACTCTACCCCTGACCCACAGCCACCCTCAATATCTGTTTCCTTACACATCTTTGGTAATAAATTAGCTTTATACAAAGATATTGCCCAAATGTTGGGAAACCAAGGCATACACCGGAAAGTACCATCTCTCCCACACTTTTACACACCTACGCACAGACACACACGAAGATCCAGCGCTACAACCTTGGCAGACATTCATCAGCTGGACCCTGCACTGCTGTCTGTGAAAATGGAGATTCCCAAAGTGCAGCGTGAAATTAGAACGAAGAAATAAGGTAATGTCAATGGAATGTTTTACAATAACATTAGGCCTGCAAAAGGAGGTGCTGAGTCAGTGTGTATATACCCACAATCCAGTGAAGCATAAAGATAGTGGAACAACTTGGCAACGATGGACAAATCATCCAAGGCATAGAAGTTCAAACTGAAACATAGTTACACCTACACCACGTTAATAAATCGTCTGAAGTCAGATTTACGTTTTGGACCACTGAACCATTTTTATTCTTTCACATGAACTCCGTCAGACAAATTTATTTGAAACATATCCAGTTCAGAGGTGGTGATGTCATGGCATGGCATGAGAACAGTCCTTGATAAGTCAAACCGCTCTGCCTGCCAGTTCTCAGAGATAAAAGGAAATCTTGTTCTCAGATCAGTGAGCCCTGCCTATCTCCAGCTTGTTGCTGAGGTCAAGGTGGCTGGCCTTTCCACACAGCTGGCACACAAGGCGCTCTGGACACTCATAAAAGGAAAATTCTGGTATATTTCAATCTTGGTCTGGTCACTCCAACATTTAAAAGTTAGTGGCAAAATCAGTTCATGGAATCACCGCAACTTATGGATATGCTGGCAAGGGCAGAATAAAGTATGTGTTTTTTTCCACATTGAGTTCAACTTTGTTGAACTTTGACCTATCAATGTGTGCTGTGAAACGAGTGGTCTTGTTAGTGCTGACCTGTAAAGCTATAGTGTGTAGTTTCTGTCTCCCCCATGAGGAATTCTAATTACTGACAACAAAACTGTCGGCGCCTCCAAATTATACAAGCCCTCCGTGATCTCTCACCACCCCCACCCCTCCTTCACACAGTTGCTAGTAACCAAGGAGGCCACGGAGGATTAAAAAAACATGATGGACGCTTCAGAAGAGGTAATTATCATCACTCAATTGTCTGAGCACGAACGTCGCTGGGTAACACCATTTTCTGAACATAGCCATACTGAGAAATACAGAGAGAGAGGTGTGTGGAGCTGATAGTCTTAATTAGCTTTGTATCAACTCATTTGGCAATGGCTTGAATGTAGCGGACGTTCAGTAAGTAAGATGTCCTTACTACTTTAAAGTCTCTAGCCACTCCGACACTTAAAACTCACTTTTAAAGCTCCAAAACGGTGGTAGTTATTGTAGCCTTTTTAGCTGTGCTGCTATCCACTTTTATTTAACCTCCTCTGTAGGAGTGTAAACTGCAAACTAACAAGCTAACATTCAGTTAGCAAGCTTGTTAGCCTTAAAGAGCTTATTTTTCACTTTTTAATAACTTTCTTAACTTAAAGAAAGTTAATAACTTTCTTAACTTAAATGATGTATAAAAACAAAATGCCATGGAAGCAACTGTCTGAAACATAGGAGTTTGGAGTGATATTGTGACCGACTATGGCTAGCTTGGCTGGCCAGTGTTAGCAGTTAGCTCACCAGCTGCAGTAATTCACCATCTAGCTGTGCAAGTAGTCACTATGTCACCAAGCTTACAGAACCAAGTATTTTGTAAAGACGTGCATATTTATTTAGCTGTGCCAGTTTCTGGTGTGACCAGACCTTTAATCTTACAATTCTTGACATTCTGAGATGTTACATGCATGTACAAATTGTTATATGACTATAAATACAAAAGAAAAAACTAAAGGGAAATTGAATCTCACAGAAATGCATTGAAATCACACAGACAACAAAAATGTCTGGCTTTTGGAAATTTTTATACCAAGTCTTGGCAATCAGAGGAAACTAAAATAAACACTGTAACATCAGTATGTCAAATCACACTCATTTACACATCCAGGGCTGCCTGAATGACCTGCAGCTCTGCCTGCAATACACACACACACACGCACGCACGCATGCACGCACGCACGCACGCACGCACGCACGCACGCACGCACGCACACACACACACACACACACACACACACACACACACACACTACATAGAAGGCCAAGGGCGTAGCTTTGGGTTTAACATTGGGGGGTGTTGAGACCTTTAACTATCTAAGGAGGTCCCGGGACATGTATCTTTAAAAAAAGCCATGTCTAAAAAAAACTCTCGACAAATGTTGGAAAAAGTAACAAAAACTTTGAAAAAAAACTGTAAAAAAGGTGACAAAAATTTCGAAAAACAAGTATCCAAAGAAACACATGGGAAAGGAAACAAAAATGTCGAAAAAAGTGGCAAAAACATTGAAAAAGGAACAAAAACTTCGGAAAAAGATTTTGATTAAATTACGCCTTTGTACAAGGCCCTCCTGCTTGTATGAGCTTAGGGTCATCTATTGGCTGAACAAGCTGCCTGTCTCCTGATATGGCTTCATGTGATTGGTCGACATAGTCAGCAGGCAGACAGTCAGAAGCCAAGATGGCGGTGGCTGACACTAAACAATACATTTTAATGTATTCATTTATTTATTTTATTGATTTATTGTTCAGGAACTATTGTGCAAAGTCTCCGAAAAGTCACTGAAGTTCCAGGCCAGATTACTAATCTTCTGGACGGTGCTCTGTACCCGGCTCATACTAACCTTTTCTCGGCTAAAGTAAACTGTAAAGACCGCTAAACTTTACTAAATTTCGCAGGATATCATACGGCTTGGTGCGCATACGTTTTCGTACGATATCATACGAACCTGATGAGAATGCGTTGACTCTTTAATATGCGTTGCCTGACGCAAGAGGAGGGTGGCAAACACATAGTGCTTGTTCCTCAATCCGATGATGTGCATCTGTCCTGCAGAAGTGCCCCTGAGCAAAACACAGGGAACCCTGCACAGCCGTGGGCCCGCCGAGCTCAGAGCTCAGGTCTGTTCTCTGTAAGTGAAAATAACATTTCTTTCATTTATAATCATTATTATAAGCAATCACCTGTGACAATTTCAGGGAAAATGTCCACTGTCCATCTGCTCTCTATTGCTTACTAATTTAACCCAGCTGTGATTCATGAATTCACGTCATGAAAACATTTACACTGTGGTTCCAAAATTTGGTGTCAGGTAGGTCTTTCTCAGAAAGAAATCCCCACAGGAAATCACGTTTGACGTTTCCAGCAGCAATAACAGTGGCCTGTACAGGATAACTAGAAGAATACAGGCAGCTATTATGGCTACGGTAGCTGAAGAAGAGAAAAATAAAATAAAAGAGGAAAAAGATATCCAAGATAATGACATACACTATGCAATATTCCCTGTGTCAATACACCACAGAGATGATCGTTTTACAAAGACAGCAGCAAAGTGAATGAATCCTGCATAATCTCATTTTAAAATGCCAAAATGTAATAGTGAAGTGACCTTAAAAACTCCTGGCCTTGCTTCCCAACTCCCTAGAAGGGAACATCCAGTCTGGAGAATTTAGGGTCTTCTGAGGCCAAAGTCACGCTTTACTGCATGCGGCTCAACCTGACCGCTCAACTGATTCCCTCATGTACCCGCAAGCCTGGCTGAAGCCGGAGCTTTAATGAGAGTAAGAGTTGAAAAAGCAAAAGGCCCAAGTGAAGAAAGCCTTTCTTTGTGTGAGTGCGTATGCACGTATGTGCGTGTGTGTGTGTGTGTGTGTGTGTGTGAGGGAAAGAAAGAGAGAAAAAGGGCGAGAAAATCCGTTTAACTGTGTCGGTTGTTCCAGTGTGTGCATGTTTGTGTTTGTAGGAGTGGACCATCCTATAAAGCGGCACCGACGCCACCCGTCACCTTCAGCGTCAGGTTCAGCTGCAGGGGCGGCATTGCAACAGTGAAACCCCATCCAAAGCAAACAGCGCTGTACCTCTGTTTCACTTTGGATTCCCCGCTACTTGGAATGTTTTATTTTTTTTTCTAAAAGGCGCTCTTTGTCCCTACTGACGTGTATTGATCTGGCGAGGCACGCGGGGAGTCCACCCTCACTTAAAACTGGCCCAGGAGGGCTGTTTAGCCGAAACAGATACAGCCAGCTGAGTATGCACCCTGACGATTAGTAGCGATGTTAAATATTGGCCCTTCGCAGACCTGGCAGTAAGACCTTTCTCTGCTCCCCACACCTCCGCCTCTACCTTCCTTCCTGTGAATTTCCCCCGTGAAGCAAGAGACCTAAAGCTTTTGACCAGAGAAATGGAAATTGCTGCTACTTGCTTCTATCTTTTACCAATAATTAGTCGGTGCAATCATTCACGAGATACGTGTCCAATATGTTATTTAGTCACTGCTGCTACTTATATTCACACTATAATAATATTAATAATAATAATAATAATAATAATAATAATAATAATAATAATAATAATAATAATAATATATTTTATTTAAAGGTGCCTTTCTCGGCACTCAAGGACACCGTACAAGACATTAAAATCAGCAAAAAAAATAAAGAATACATCAACAATAAAAACAACAGAAAGAGGCAGAGCAATTGACATCAAGTGGAATAGGAAGTTTTAAACAGATGTGTTTTGAGTTGCAATTTGAAATTGGGGAATGAGTCGATGTAACTAAGTTGGGGTGGTAATGAATTCCAGACGGGGAGCAGAGCGGCTGAATTCTTGCTCCCCATGGTGGTGAGACGGGCGGAGGGGACAGACAGGTGTATGGAGGAAGAGGATCTGAGGGAGCAGGAGTGAGTGGGACGCTGGAGGAGATCAGACAAATATGGGGGGGAGGGGCGAGGTTGTGGATGGCCTTGAATGTAAACGGGAGGACTTTGCACTTTATTTATGTTGACACTGCACATAGCATTTGTGCAAGCCATTGTATTAGCAACATAATCTTTTAACCCAATCTTACTTTTTATCCTAATCTTGCTTTACTTCTACTTAACTTTTTTTATTTCTTGGACTGTAGCTATGTTACGTTATGTTACTTTATACACTTATTGACTCGCTCTTTTCTCACTCCTTACTTTTACCTTGAATCTGACTGTGAGCAACTGCAACTGAACAACTTCCCTGAGGGTATTCTGATTCAGATACCTACAATTGCAATATTTTGTATTTAATATTGGACTTTTCCAGCTCCTTTCTGCTCTTTGGTGTGAATGAGCTCAACAAAACCCATTTATGTCCTGAGAATCATAAGCACCAGTCTGGAAAAGTTAAAGGTACCATGTCATGCTGCTCTTTGGATGCTTTTATATAGACCTTAGTGGTCCCCTAATACTGTATCTGAAGTCTCTTTTATATAGACCTTAGTGGTCCCCTAATACTACATCTGAAGTCTCTTTTATATAGACCTTAGTGGTCCCCTAATACTGTATCTGAAGTCTCTTTTATATAGACCTTAGTGGTCCCCTAATACTGTATCTGAAGTCTCTTTTATATAGACCTTAGTGGTCCCCTAATACTGTATCTGAAGTCTCTTTTACATAGACCTTAGTGGTCCCCTAATACTACATCTGAAGTCTCTTTTATATAGACCTTAGTGGTCCCCTAATATTGTATCTGAAGTCTCTTTTATATAGGCCTTAGTGGTCCCCTAATACTGTATCTGAAGTCTCTTTTATATACGGTAGGCCTTAGTGGTCCCCTAATACTGTATCTGAAGTCTCTTTTATATAGGCCTTAGTGGTCCCCTAATACTGTATCTGAAGTCTCTTTTATATAGGCCTTAGTGGTCCCCTAATACTATACCTGAAGTCACTTTCGCAAAATTCAGCCTTGGTGCAGAATTACAGCCACTAGAGCCAGTCCCACAACGAGCTTTCCTCAGAACATGCCATTTCTGTGTCTGTAGCTATTGAGGAGGAGAGAGGGGGGGCAAGGTGGAGGGTGGGGGTGTGGCCTTGACCAACTGCCACTTTGCTTGTTTGAAAGCCATGATGTCTCTCTCTCTCATGGGTTGGCCAAATTCTCTGGGTGGGCAAAGCAGAGAAAGGGGAGGTAACCTCGCTCCTTATGACCTCATAACAAGCAAGATTCCAGAACGGCTCATCTGGGCTTACTTTTTCTCAAAGGCAGAGCAGGATACCCAGGGCTTGGTTTACACCTATCAACATTTCAAGCCACTGGGGACCATAGGAAGGCTGGGGGAGCTCATATTAATGTTAAAAAACCTTATAAAGTGAAATGTTCATGCCATGGGACCGTTAAGGAATTCCTTATTAAAAGTAAAGGTTTTTATACAGCAGTAGTAAGGGGCGAACCCTATGTTTTTTTCCCCTCTCACGCCTCCACCTAAACAGTAAGACTAGAGGTGAGCACAGCCCACACATGCCAGCATACAAAGCCCGGCATTCATACGTTGGTCTGGCGTCCTCGACGCCCACCGCTCTGACAGCATACAGCAAGCAGCAGCCAACAGGAAACGTAGAGCTGATATTTCATGGAAAGGGAAAACATGAATAGCACTGAATGAATAGTAGCCTCCACACACCTAGACAATTTTAAGCATAGAACTCTGTAGGGGTAGTGTTTGAGGACAACACACCAGTGTTTCGAGCTCAACCACTTTGAATTATCAAGGGAAGCAAAGGTGTAACTGCTACTGCAGTACAGTGTATCCCTTGGAAGAAAAAGCTGGTTATACTGTAGAGAATAGTGTGAAAAAGACTTTGGTTATTTATACTTTTTTTTTTTTTCCACTACCAGAGCTCACAGGAGTATTCAGCCACTTGAGGGATGTATGCTCCATACATCAAATGTGAGCAGGACTCTAGTCTCTCATGCACAGCCCACTTTCAAATAATGACCGCTTCAGCTTCTGAATTGAGTGCTTGGAATCTCAAGTCCAGCAGCTTTAAAGGGAGTCTTATTCTGACAATTGTGGCCATTTGGACTACAACCCCAAATCAGAAAAAGTTGGGACAGTATGGAAAACACAAATTAAAAAAGAAAGTAGTGATTTCTAAATGTACTTTGACTTGTATTTCATTGCAGACAATACAACAGCACATAATTTAATGTGTTCCTCATGATTTTTTTTTTTTTTCAAAAAACAAAATTCCTATTTTGGTTCTTGCAACACATTTAAAAAAAGTTGGAACAGTAAAGCATTTACTACTTTGTAATGTTGCCATTCCTTTTCACAACACTTAAAAGACGTTTAGGGACTGAAGACACCAAGTGATGAAGTGTTTCAGGTGTAATTTTGTCCCATTCTTGCTGCAAACAAGTCTTAAGGTGGACAACAGTACGGGGTCATCGTTGTCGCATTTTGCGCTTCAAAATGCGCTACACATTCTCTATTGGAGACAGGTCGGGACTGCAGGCAGGCCAGTCAAGTACCCGTATCCTCTTCTTCCGCAGTCAGGACTTTGTAATGTGTGCAGAATGTGGTTTTGCATTATCTTGTTGAAATATGCATGGATGTCCCTGGAAAAGATGTCTTCTTGAAGGCAGCATATTGTGCTCCAAAATCTCTATGTACTTTTCAGCATTAATGGTGCCATCACAGAAGTGCAAGTTACCTTTGCCAAGGGCACTGACACAACCCCATACCATGACAGACCCTGGCTTTTGGACTTGTTGCTGGTAACAGTCTGGATGATCCTTTTCTTCTTTGGACCATCACACGTTTCCACTGTGTGATGGTCCATCCCAGATGCCTCCGAGCCCAGAGAAGTCGACGGCGCTTCTGGACACTGTTAACATAGGGCTTCCTTTTGGCACAGTGCAGTTTTAACTGGCATTTGTGAATGTAACTACGTATTGTGGTACTTGATAAAGGTTTGCCAAAGTAGTCCTGAGCCCATGTGGTGATATCGCTTATAGATGAATGACGATTCTTGATGCAGTGACGCCTGAGGGATCGGAGATCACGGTTGTTCAGCTTAGGCTTGCGCCCTTGTCCTTTACGCAATGAAAATCCTCCACATTCCTTGAATCTTTTAATTATGTTATGCACTGTTGAAGGTGAAATAAGCAAATGTCTTCCTATCTTTCTTTGAGGAACATTGTTTTTAAACATTTCAATAATTTTCTCACGTATTTGTTGGCAAACTGGCGATCTTCGGCCCATCTTTGCTCCTAAAGGACTAGACCTTTCTTGGATGCTGCTTTTGTATCAAATGATCATTACAATCACCTGTTGACATCACCTGTTTCAAATCACATCATTATTTAACCAATTTACCTGATTACTAGCCCTAAACTGCTCATGTCCCAACCTTTTTTGGAATGTGTTGCAGGTCTGAATGACAGGAAATGATGTATATTTACAAATGAAATTAAGTTGACCAGAAAAAACATGAAATATTTTGTGTTCACATTGTCTGCAATGAAATACAAGTCAAAGTACATTTAGAAATCACTACTTTCTTTTTCTATTTGTGTTTTCCATACTGTCCCAACTTTTTCTGATTTGGGGTTGTATGAGTCGAGCTAACATTGTACTTACAACGTCAGTTATTTGGTACGAGCGACTGCAGCAAAACAACTTCAGGTGCCCTCCATGGGCTTTGGCAGTGGAGTTTAGTAGTCAAAAAGTGAGCGTCGTGCAGCGACAACACTTATGTTTAGGCACCAAAATGACTTCTCACTCCCAGCGTGGCAAAAAGCGAAACTTGGTCTGGTGCCTTTGGCGTTAGATACTCATGCGAAAACTCTCCTTTCAGTCAGACGCAGCCCTTTGGCGTTATCTTTCGACACACTTGTCCGGTCATCACTTTTTGACGCTCTGGGTCGGGAACGATATGGCGTCATTTCTCAAACGTGCAGGTTAAAACCACTAAGTTAGGGTTAGGGAAATATCGTGGGTAGGGTTACAAAATGTACTTTTCAGTGACACGCAGGCCAAGAACAGGACACAAACCCCGGTCTCCTAGGTGAAGGTCCTGTGTTGTTTGACCCATCCACCCCCCCTAACCTGCCTTCTTACACACTATGAGCCCTATTGTAACAATCTAAAACGCAAGTATCAAACGCGAAACACAAGTAGCTTGTGGGTGGATCTCAGGAAATCTAAAATGGGTTGGTCTAAAGTAGTTATGTGTGGTTTGGGCGTAACGTGCAATATACCAATCAGAGCGTCATCTCACATTCCCTTTAAGAGCAGGCGCGCTTGTTCCACGGTGGATTGCTATTATGACGGCGGATTTGCCTGCCGCACGTCAGCGGGAGCTGTCCGGGATGCGGCAAAGTAATAAATGCCCGTCTTGACCGGGTGGCGATGTTTCTGCGGCCTCTCGGGCGCATCTCCTCAAGTCTGGAGAGGATTGCTGCAGCCATGGAGCGTGGGCTTCCAAACGCACCACCTGCTCCTGTTGTGCCCCTTCCTCCTCCCCCCCACTCCATCTCTGTCCACCTGCTCCACCAGGAGAACATCGCGCATTGCCACTCCCAGACCCTCAAGTGTCCAATCCCACCGTAGTTCAACATCACATCTCCTTAAAGATCCCATATTATGCTCATTTTCAGGTTCATAATTGTATTTTAAGGTTGTACCAGAATAGGTTTACATGGTTTAATTTTCAAAAAACACCATATTTTTGTTGTACTGCACATCTCTCTCTCACTGCTGCACCTCCTCTTTTCTCCTTGTGTTCAGGTCTCTGTTTTAGCTGAATCATCTTTTCTTCTGTACTATCTTTGATTCCATTCGCACATGCGCAGTAGCTCAGATCATAGATCTTGTCAGCTAGCTCCATAGACAGTAAAAGAAAGGTTGTTTCTCCAACTTTGGTCAGTTACAAAGCAGGATTAGCCGGGAGACTTCTTCTAAATGAGGGCGCACATGTAAGTACTATTATATATTATGGCCAAGCATGCGACCCTAAAGTAGCATCTGAATAATGCGCCACTGACTTTAGACTAGCGCCACTGACTTTAGACTAGGTTTTTCCTGGTCAGTGGTGGAATTGTTTTCTGAAACTGAAAAATTGCACCGGGGAACATTTGCGCCGGAACACGCCTCCTCTTTTCGCTGAACCGCCCCCCGGGAGCGCAAGTTCATTCCCTAATTTACCGACGTGCGTCTGTGGAGGGAAAAGTCTGCTGTGCGTCGGATGCAAAATAGGAATGATACATGCGTCAGTGTACAAAGTCAATTGCGCTGGGTACAAGATAGGGCCCTGTAGCTTTAAAGACCGAAAGTCTTTATAGCTATAGTGCGTACTTTCCGTCGCCCCCATGAGGAATTCTAAGTAATGACAAGAAAACTGTCGGCGTTTCCATATTATACAAGCCTTTCAGGGATCGCACACCGCCCCTACTAGCCAAGGAGGACACGGAGGATTAACAAAACATTATGTCTCTTCAGAAAAGGTAATTATCTTCACTTGATTTTCTGCGCTGGAAAGTCACCGGTCAACACCATGTTCTGAACATAGCCATACTGAGAAATACAGAGAGAGTTGTGTGGAGCTGGTAGTCTTAATTAGCTTTGTAGCAACTCATCTGGCAATGGTTTCAATGTAACGGACGCTCATTAATATGAAAAAGTTACGCACTAAAGCTTTCATACTACTCGCTACCGTTGTCGCTGTTCATACTGTCATCTTACAGCGCTGCGGTCGAGCTGCTGCTCTGCCTGGTGGGTCCAGTACAGACGCTAAAGGGTGATTTTTGCTTTGGTATCTGACGCTGAGACCCACTGACCAAGCATCAGTATTTGATGAGTTGCAAATGAGAGCGAGTTGCGATTAGTTAAGATTAGAAAAAAGGTTTTGTGTTTTCCCCGGGACCCTAACTCCGCTCCCCAGGTTGAAAGCCCAGGTTTTTTTTATGACCTAGAGCCATCCACCCCCCACTCCTCCCTACGTGGACCAGAGCGGTCTGAAATGTGAGGTATACTCGCCGCAGCCGACCTGTCTCGCGACAGTGTGACGTCATGGGAGCGCCGTAACTATTTATACTCGCGCGCAGTGGTCACGACACTAGTTGCAGTCTTCTCCTGAACAGAGGTGGCGCTAATGAGGAAAAGCTACCGACTTTGCTATTTTACAGTTATTACAGTGCTTTAGTTTTCGTAGCTATATCTACTAATGTATGTTCATGAGAACAGCCTGAAAGAGTGAAAGCAAAACTGGGAGACAGCGAGTCTTATCTCTTTTCTTTTTTTTTTGGTTTAACACTTTGGCCTTTACATTTGTCCCTCCATCTCAGCACAACACACAAAGCACAAATAAGCTCCCTCACTGTTTGGTAAGTAGAGCACAGTGTAAATGTCAGACCAGGCTGTTACTAATGCCAAAATCGAGCTGTTGTTCTGAGTTCAGACCAATGTTTTCCCAGGAGTAACAGCCCTCAGAGTGAAAGTTCAAACAAGGGGCTGTTGCACTGAAAATGCATCTAAATGGCCAAAATAAGCTGAGCACGGATAATAAAGACCACTTAGTTTCAAACAGCGGTAATGCTTAGGGTTTTTTTTTTCCCATGGGAGAGCAACACAACGACAGCGCAGCCGCCGCAAGATGCGTGCACAAATGCGGACACATGGTAAACATTATGCAGCAAGTGGAACTCATAAATGGAGAAATTGTGCAAATCTGTTTTGTTTTTTATTCATGTATTTTGACCATGTGTGTCACGGTTTTGGACTTTGGGTTCACGTTTAAAACTTTGCAGATGGTTACTGGAGCGATGGACTCTGTCTTTCTTTAAGGAACAGACAGATAGAGAGGGAGCTCTCTATCTGTCTGTTCCTCTCGTGCAAAAACCTCCCCATCTGGCCTCCCCCCGTCCCCACAGATAGTGTGTGAAAAGGACTTTTAATAGCTCAGTAACAGCACACCGAAATTAAACAAATCTTGTTAAGGTTATTTTACTGAATATAAAAGTTGGTGTTGCTGAAATTAAGCGGTAGTTTCTGCGTTTACTGGAATTACTGTCTCTGCAGGGTATACAGATCTCCAGATTGTCTAGTGTCACATTTTGTGTACTGTATATATTTGTGAATGAGCGTGCATATATATATATATATATGTGTGTGTGTGTGTGTGTGTGTGTGTGTGTGTGTGTGTGTGTGTGTGTGTGTGTGTGTGTGTGTGGCGAGGGCCCCGGTGCTTAAACCCCTGCGGTTCCTAACTCATTCTACCTCACATCCCCATAAACATCCTGCTGCAACTCCCTCGTGGTTTGTTTATGAGCTCAGCCTCTTCAAACAAAGCCCACACAGGAGGTCGTATTCATCTTGTATGGCGACAGGGCATTCACGGCACACTGCGCCATCGCTGGCAGCTATTAAGTAGCTCGCAAAACGCCGTAAAATAAAAGGAATAAAAAAACAACACATCAGCAATTACCTATATTACAAAAAACAAACAAAATACGAGTGTTTTTCTTTGTAGAATATGCCCGGATTTTGCTTTAATAGAGGCATGTGGCACTTAGAGTAAATTGGTAGCTGAAACCCTGCATATATATTTTCCATTTGCACCGCATGAGTTCCCTAATAATCCCCTGCCTTCTCTTATGCAGGGGCAATAAAAGACAATTTGTATGATTTGTGGAGCGCCGTGTTGCACATGGTGGGGCTGCCTTCTACTGAAGATACACTGAGTTAGGGCTGCAACTAATGATTATTTCCAATGTCAATTAATCTGTGGATTATTTTCTTGATTAATCGATTAGTTGTTTGGTCTATAAAATGTTGTAAAATGTCAGAAAATGTTGATAAGTGTTTTCCAAAGCCCAAGATGACGTCCTCAAATGTCTTGTCAAATGTCCTCAACATAAAGATATTCAGTTTACTGTCACAGAGGAGTGAAGAAACTGGAAGATATACACATTTAGGAAGCTGGAATTAGAGAATTTTTACTTTTCTGTCATAAAAAATGTCTCAAATCGATTAGTTGATTATGAAAATAGTTTGCGATTAATGTGATAGTTGACAGCTAATCTATTAATCTTTGCAGCTCTACAGTGGATGAACAGTTCAGCAGGTCAGGACATCTTCATCGCCATAAGGGATCATACCATCCTCATTCTCACAAGGACTGTGCTAATGCAGGGTTTCTTAGACAAACATCGGTGATGATAAGGGCCTAGGGGTAATGATGCCCCACCCGGCATCACTGGGACACTAGTTTCAATGGTTCAGAAGAAAGGCCACATTCCCGGGTCTGAGTATTTATTTCTACATGTGATAATGATGATAAATTATCTTGGGAAAATAAACGGAAGCGTGCCTGTGTTAGTGTTGCAGCCAGGGTATCAGATTTTACAAGCTTTTACAGTGAAAGTACAATAATTAATCTTTACTTGAATGTAAAAAACACAATCTATTTTAAAGCGTCTCCAATCAAAACGTTTATAACAACATTCGGTCAGATAACTTTGTGTAACGTGGAAGGTGCAGCTTGTAGAGACAACCCCACAGAGAATTATCACCTGACTCTGAACTATGGTGTGTCTTTTAGCCCATTGAGGCTCATCCCCTAAAAGGTTGAGAATATTTTAACTTTTATGTGCGTATAAAAAACAATACAAAAAAGTGGGGTGCAGTGCAAGATAGAAGGCACACTGTATCACAGGAAAACTGTGCGTTTACATGCACCCTTTACACCCTTTACACTTACCCTGGTTAAGTGAATAACCGGACTATGCCAGTTATCCCTGTTTACATGAGTGGGGAAGAATGGGTAGAATGTCGGGAGTAACTCTACCTCCGGTACAGTAGGTGGCACTCTGCCAATGTACATCTGGTAAGAACTGATTCAACACTGTATGTTTACTTAATTCTCTATGGCTTAGTTCTCGTATTCAGTTTTTCCCCTAAAACTGTACAGGCCTCGTGGGCCGCCAGCCCTCTAGTGAGCTGCCAGCCCTCTAGTGAGCAAACAAGCTAACTAACCACCGGCTGGATTAAATCAGTAAAATTGAACTATTTCATCTTTCATCCACACACTCTTGCCACAGCATAGGAAAGAACAGTGCTCTTGCCAGACGAGTGACAACTTTGTTTGACTCATTATCTGTAACGTTAACCAGTATTGCATGACAATACACGAAGACACGTTGTAAGGAATTAGCAAGCTAACGTTAACGTTAGCCAGTGACTGCAACGAGCTACTCGGTCCCTCCACTTCTTTGCCAAAACACAGCGTTTACAGCCTCGGAGATGGATAATCTGTTTAACCATCTCCTGGTGTCAGGTGCTATCTTGGCGTGACGTGAAACAGATGGACTGTAGGCTCTTTGCTGCCGCAGACCCGCTGATTCAGACTACACTGTTTTGTCGTTGTATCATAGCAATGGGTTGTATCTCCACTCACAGTGCTGACAGATTATTTCCGGGTCAAAAACCACTCCAGCGGAGAGGGAAAGAGCAGTCATTACCTACGGAACATGCACAAACGCGTAACCTGATCTTACCCCTGTTAATGTGTATACATGCACGTATACCCCGGTTACTAAATGTCTTTTAACTGGGTTATGAGAAGGTGTTTACATGGCATTTGAAAAACCGGGGTATTGCCTTATCAAATTATATAATCTTTTTTTTTAAACTGCATGTAAACGCACTGAATGGTTTTGTTAGGGACATGTTTCAAACGCGCTTCTTGCTGTGATTGGCCCCTTAGGCTATCAAAATTATGTGACTATGGGGCTAGCAGTCGGCTTTGGAATAATGAACACTTACAACTAGCTCAAGAGCAACATGTTTCTCTCAGGAGTTGGTGGAAACCAAAACAGAGCAAAAACAAGATTGAATATTGGACAAACAGTTAGCAAACAGTCAACTGTTTGCTAACAGGTTCGTCACATGAACTTTATAAGGTGATAATGCCCTCAGTGCTGTGTTTACAGCTTGCTGCAATGCCCCCAAGTGGTGGAACAGGATGACGCATTTCAACATCTGTGTCAAGGCCTTGCTATGCTTTGATAAGTTCCAAAATCCAGATCAGCCAAGTTAAACACGTTGTAAGAATATTTGTTGTTTTAGTAAATGGTGGTAATTTACGGCGGTAGCAGGACAAGTCATCAGTTTTATTGTTACCAGAAAAGTGTTTAAGTGTTACCAGAAAATGTCTGGCCACCGCAGATGATTTCAGCAGAATTAAAGAAATCAAACCTAGCATTCATCATCAATATTGTGGTAACACCTTGATCAGGGTCCAGGAACACAGCTCTAGTTATGCATTATTACTGGGGAAATAAGTCCTGCTACCATTTTCCTCCATGTCTCTGCATCATAAAGAATTCCTGTCACAACACAGAGGTGAACCAGCGGAAACCCAGAGTTTCCAATAACGTAGGTTAATGAACTTGTGTTCTGTGAGGGAGCTGGGTCACTGCAAGATTAAATGTATTTACATTACATTTTTTTTGGAATGTGAACGCGCCAGTCCTAATTATTTCCTGTCACACTGCAGCTTCTGACTCATGATAGTAACTCTGATGATTAAGTCTTAGGCAAAACAGGCTCAACGTAGTCCCACACTTTAAAGTGAAGCAACATTTTCTTGGAAGACTATAAAAGAGTCAAGATATGTTTCAGAAACAGTGGCTCCTGCTGTGTGTGTAAAGTCTGGAAGAATATTTAGCCTGGGTTTGCTTAGGACTACTGTATCTTTGCTGCACACACAGTGCAGTGTGACTCATGAAAGCAGGCTGTCTTGTAAGTACATGTGGCCTGGGCATCTAAAGCCTCAGAAGAAAAAAATCAGTCAGTGACTGCAGAGCTTGAGTGGAGCCTGACAGAGCCACACTCTATAGACACCTCCCCCGAGGCTCAAGTCTTTTCTTACCACGCCAGCAGAGGCATTTTAGAGGTTCCTTGAAAGTGCGAAATAACAACTGGGGGTCTCCCATAATAGTTAAAGCAAACAAAACACTCTGACCTGCGCAAATGTGAAATGCAGGCCAAGACTCGAAGAATGTCAACACGGTAGCCACAAAGCATCAGAAACATGCGCCGGTCAAACACCACACACATACAAAGTAAGATAAAGGCTGTAGAGGAAGCAGTGGGAGTAGATAGAAAAGGAATGGGGTACAATGGGAACAATAGAAAGGCACAAAATTCAAGTTTTTCAAAAAGTACATACAATTCAGACTTCTACACTAACTGTTTAGAGGAATGGTGCCTTCATCAACACATACTGTATGTTGCTACGACAGAAAGCCTTGTTGTTTGTTTTGTTGTGTATGTTCTAATCCTGCCTATTTATAATTTTATAACGGCAGAGAATATGTGCCCCCACCCCCTCCGGAGGAATGCTAATCTTCCCAAGGGCTTTGGTCAAGAGTCCAGTGGCCCAGCCAACGAACGCCGCCCAGCTGACAGTGTCGATCCAAGTCCGTCCCAATGCAAGTTGGCTCTTTAAGGAGGATGCAATTAATCGAAAGCCACAGGAAAGGAAAGAAATGCTGTCCAGTTGCATTTTTTAAAGGCAGCCTCATGGTGCAAACCACATAAACTGACAAAAAGCCAAAGATTCCAGTGAAATGAAGTTAACTTGGAGGAAGGAAAGCAGAAGAAACTCATCAGCAAATTTCACCCTGCAGCATTTGCAAGAGAAAAATCAAGTCAACAGCACATAAACTAAAAGAAATAGCCTGTCACACTGTCAATTGGTATAGAGCTCCCATTGGGCATGGGCTCTTGGGTATCTTTAACATGATTGTCATCACGGCTTGGTGACTAGAGAAGGGTCAAGCTGTGTGGACCCTGAGAGACGGGGAGTAAAAGTAATACAAACATGAGAGTTCTTTTAGAAAAAGCTTATTTTTAAGCTCTTATAAGGCTAGTGGCATGGCTCTAGGAAAACATGTTACTACTACATTAACCTGACAGAGAAATGTTACTGGTCACACTGGAGTCAGATTTTACTCACAAAATACTACAATTAAAATATGATGCATCATTTCATTAAACTATCCAGCATTATATCAGAGTTGAAAGCTCCACCTTGAACAGACGTTAAGTCAATTTAAGTTGTCCCTCTTTACTTGAAGTAAACATGTGAATGCAGGACTTGTACTGTGGTTTTGGCCTTCTATTGATAGTTTGTAGTTTTATTTAAGAAAAAAATGTTTTGAGTAGTTCTTCAAAACTTTAAATCCAGTTTTAGTCGATGAAAAGTTGTTACATTTCAGTCAACTTTTAGTCATCATTACTTTCAGTAAACATGGTTTTTCTTCAGAGAATTTGTTTTTTTTACTGTACATTAATTTATTCAGTTCAACTTTTTTGTTCCTTTATGATGGGTGATTACCACTGCCATGCAGGCCAGTCTTTTTATTGGAACTGTCACCTTCCCCTTTCATGGTAAAGGGAATTGAAAATGAGTTAGTGGGAAAATACCTTCAAAACGTCCTCTGCACACTCTCTATCAGCAGCCTCCAGAATGACGAAATATATTATGCCCTGTACACATAAGTTGAATGAACTTCGTTTGTTTGAAATGTGCAGTAGATAAGGTGGCGACACCTGTCTCTAAACGACACACACACACTCCTAATGCTCTCGAAATCCAACCGGAGCTAATTTCCACATCTGACAGTGGAAATGCTACAATTGAATCTTGGCAAGCTTTGGCTTCAGAGAAGGAAGTAATTTAGGGAAGGAATGTAGCAGGGTGTGACTGTGTCTGTGTATCTGCCCTGATGAATCGCTTTTGTCAAAGATTTATAGTTAACAAAGCTGGAATGTTAGTTATAACTTGAATGTTCTTACAAGATGAACGCCACTGTTCTTCACAGCCTTCACCCCCTTCTTTTTAAACTCACCCCCCTTAGAGTTCTTCTCATATCTGGTTTGTGTCATGCATCACGTGGTTTGTGAGGTCTCACATTTATCCTTATCACTCATACCACTGCCTGGCCAGCATCTCACACCAGCCACAGTTCATTTGAAAGGTACAGTAGCCAAATAGCAACTACAATTAATGAGCCATAAGCCTTTTGGACAAAGTACAGTGGGCCTTCCATCACCGCAGAGGTCACCACTTCCCAATCTTAATATGCTCCAGCTTTTGTTTGGCAAGCATTTTAAGGCATTGTTTTGCATCAATCCAAAAAAGGTCAGAGGTCTGCGTGCTTGGAATCCACCTTACAGGAGTTGTATCTAGCCGTGGTGGACTTTATGTGTCCGGCCAGATACTTTGACTCTTTTAACTGTCAACTAGATTTATAATGATAGTGAGTTATCAGCTAGAGTGCATACAAACCAATACAAACATAGCAGTCATGGAAAGAAATACTAAGATATGTATATAAGTAATACCACAAAAAATACCACATTGTAGAAATAGTCTGTTACAGTAAACGTTCTGCATACAAAGTGTTAATTAAGTAAAAGTACAAAGGTATCAGCATCAAAATCTACTAAGTACTCATTCTGCAGAATAATATATTGTATATTATTTCCATTTGAGAATATAGCGTTTTATATTATTGAACTCTCATTATTGTTTCATCTCTTGTTGTTTTAGTTACTTTACTGCAATGTAAATAGCTTGCAAATTTCCCCAAATTGATAAATAGGACCAATAAAGTCTCAATTTAGCTACTATCAACCTACAATAATACATCATAATGTAGTTGTTCATTATATTTTGTATTATCAATCTGAATTTGCAAAGTAACAGGAGTTATCGGATAAATAGTGCAGTAAAAAGTTCAATATTTGCCTCTGAGTTGTAGCGGAGTATAACGTAGCAGAAAATTTAGTACCTCAACATTGTACTTAAGTACATTACTTGAGTAAATGTAAAAAGTTACTTTCCACCTCTGCTTATTAACACTGTATTCTCATTCAACATACATTTCTTTGATTAAAGGGTAACTTCATTTTTTTTCAACCTGTGTTTGTGTCTAAGTGACTGATGAGAACAACAATCTTTGACATTGGTCCAGTATTAAGCAAGATCGCTGCAGTCGGCAGCGGTGCAACAAGCTACAATGTAAGTTAATAGGGCAATTGTCCAGCTTGTATTTACGTTCACAAAAGTGCTCGTTTTGCCACTGACAGGCTCAGATTAATATTCTAAGCGTCTGACAACATTATGGAAAGGATTTCTAAGGAGGTCGACGTTTCTTTTAAAGAGTAAGATCCTTTTTTAAGCACAAAAACATTCGAAAAACCCGTTTTCGGTCGTCTTTCCACTTTTCCAACAATCGCAACTCAAAGTTTTGGTTGAAATAAACACAGTTTACCGATTTATATGTGAAAATATAAGTGGACGAAATTGACAATGCACATATGTTACAGGGTTACATTGCAGCCTGGTCTGCGGCTGCCCGTTACAGTGTTCAGGCTTAATACTGGACCAAATACAAAGATTGTTGTTCCTATCAGTCACTCCCATAAACATAGGAAAATAGGGTCCAGGCTGAAAACACCCGAGATTACCCTTTAATGTCTTGGGTTGGCTGATGATTACTGGAAATAGATACACCATGTTTACAGCATGAATGAACAGTTAGTAGCTGTATGTTTCTGTAATGGTGTCATCCTCCTCAGTATGCCTGGCTACGCTTTCAGTAGGGAGTCGAAGAGTCTGTGACAGAGCAGCTGGGAGAGCTGATCTCATTAATGGGCTGATGGGAAGACTGCTGAGCTGGGCATTCATCTGTGGCAGCAGTGGAGGAGATGCACAGCTTTCATTCAGTAAAAATGTAGAAATAAACTGGGAAACGTAGGAAAAAGAAAATAAGTTAAGCATGAGGAAAAAGAAAGCCTTCAACCAAATAAAAAAAAAAGAGTAACCCAATTGGATCATATGTAATTTGACTTTGTATCTTTGAACAGTGAACTGCTGAGATTGCAGATCTATTTTTAACTTTTTGGCATGTATGCTAAATTTGGATACAGATAATGACATGAAAGAGGTAGAGGGGGAAATGAGGTGCATTGTAAATCATGGCACCGAGTCAAACGCTCTCTTGGCTGCGGGAGTAGAACAGCATCAATCACACCTTGAGAACAGTTTCCTTATCCAGCAGATAAGGAATTGCTACTACGTGCTGTTTGTGTGTCTGTCCCATGAGTGGGGCTATTAGATGTCATCCACTTCTCAGATTTGAATCTGCAATACTGATTAAAAGGGAAACAGGGCAGACAGGCTAATTGTCTTATGATTGACTGTGATTATGACGGAGGCAAGGACACTATAACCCAACCCTAACAGTAAAAATAATAAATAAAGGAAGTTGTTGTAGAGAGAAATAATCATGAAATACTGAGATTGAAAATTAATTCTTGACATCGAGAACAGTAGCCAACAAAATGATCTCATCACAAAGTCCATTTTGTAGCTTTCTGTAGATTTCGATTTGTATGATGTATGATCTTCAACAGCAGATTGAGCCAGCTGTTGTTTAATTGTACTGTAAAATAGATGTTCACATTTACATTGGAGCACTGAATTCTTATTCATGTTTATTTAGAAATTAATTATAATTCATGTTGATTTAGAGTGGGTTAGGATTGGCAATTTGGTTCTTTCTTTTTTTAAATACAACTTTATTAATCGAAAAAAGCAATTTCATTTGGGACATAGGTAAAAATTTACTGTAACTAACTGTAAATGTGACTATGAACTGCGTTTGTAGCCTCTTAGTTAGATGTATTGATAACTGGGTTGGACTTTCTGGCACAGTGCTAAACTGTTTTGAATCCTACTTGAAGAACAGAGACTACTCTATCTCTATAGGTAACTAATTACAGATCTAAGCAGACCAATGTGATAGGTGTTCCCCAAGGCTCCATTCTGGGGCCTCTTCTGTTTAACATATATATGCTTGCACTTGCTCAGATTATGGAAAACAACAAAATAAGTTATCATAGTTATACAGACTATTGTATAGGGGGACTATTGTCCAATAAACACTTGGATGAATGATTGAAACAATTGGATGTGCCAGAACTTTCTTCAACTAATATAAAACCGAGGTAGTTGTATTTGGAGCCAAAAAGGAAAGATTAAAAGTCAGCGCTCAGCTTCAATCGGCAATGTTAAAAACAACAGACAAAGCCAGAAATCTTGGTATCGTCATGGACTCAGATCTCAATTTCATCAGCCACATTAAGACAATTACAAAGTCTGCCTACAATCACCTTAAGAAAATATCAAGGGTTAAAGGACTTAGTAGCAGTCAGCAGGTTATGGAAAAACTTGTCCATGCTTTTATCTTCAATGGACTCAAATGTAAGGGTGTCTTTACAGGTCACTAAAAATTCCATTAGACAGCTGCAGGTAAATATTACTGAAAATATTACAGTTGGTTTATAAAGCACTGAATGGTTTAGGGCCCAAATACATTTCTGATCTGCTGCTACATCACAAACCATCTAGCACTAAGCATGGAGAAAAAGCTTTTATGTTTTTATGTACCATATCTGGAACAAACTCCCAGAAATCATGATCTGCTACAACTCTCAGTTCTTTTAAAGTAAATTAAGGCTGAAGATTTTTCTGTTTGACGCCACATTTCATTAAATCAAGTAATGTTTCATTTGCTACACTGTACTGTAACTTTTATTCTTGTATGTTATACCTGTCGTTCTATTTTAGCTTGTTTTTATTTTCTGTTCTTTTTAATTAATGTTTTTAGTTGTTTTTAATTGATGTTTAATGTTTTATGTAGGCACTTTAAATTGCCTTGTTGCTGAGATGTGCTATATAAAAAAATATAAATGGAGTTGCCTTGCAATAAATATTGTTTTGGACGAATATGACTCAGCTAGTTCACAGACTTTATGGTTTGTTTCTAGTTGTGCTTAATAAAGTTGCCTAAGTTTGATGTCTCTTAGCCCTCTAAATCATGAATGTTAGAGAATTAAGAATAATCAATTTGGCGTTATTCTGTAATTGCCGCTTATGTCCATATGGTCCATGTTTAGCAAAACTTACATTGTCTCGCTTCAAGTTAGAAATCCCCAATGTGCTCCGAAACATGGAAATTTCAACATCTACAATTCCATGACAACTGGGTAATCTGGGTAAACTAGTTTTGTAGGCCTATCCTCCTACCATAACAGTACATTATGTGTAGAAGTTCCTATGTTGGACACTGTTCATTATAAAAGCTCCACCTGTTTTTTAGCTTAAATGTTGGGGGCTTTAAAGTTTTCTGGAGTCTCATTGTTTCTTCTGGACTTCCCTATTCTGTTGTAAAATTGCTTTAAATGGCACGGTCGAAATTTCCAGTGTAATGGAACAGAAATGAGTTGAGCTGAATTGAGCCATAAAGAGAAACAGAGAGAAAATATAGGCTACATGATGATGGTGGAGGGAGGGAGAGGGATCAATGCAAGAATACGGGGGGAGAGAGAGAGAGAGAGAGAGAGAGAGAGAGAGAGAGAGAGAGAGAGAGACCTTGAGCGGGCATGACTGCTCTTGGAGCTCTGACAGGAAACTTTCTTGTTGTTGCTCCGCTCTCCAGCAGCAGCAGTGGTAGTCAGACTCCACCGCTTCAGCCGCACGTTACCGTCTGAAATGCACTTGACTGGACTGTGCTGGGTTTTGCGGGAATTTGTCATCCTGTCAAGTCATGGCTCTCCATCTTCATTTACCGACAGCCCGTCACTGAAGATAAAACAGTAACCGCGAGACTTTTGGAGGATCAACTTTGGAACTATTACATTTATTTTTGCTTTGAAGCCACACTGGACACGAGGATGGAGGCGGTGTTTTACCTGCTCGCCTTCATGTTGGCCCGGGTTAGTTTGGGTCTCGGGTACGCGGAGTCCAGTGTTCAGACGGGCCAGAGAGCGGCGAGCCGACACAGGTAGGATTAACATGGACATTAACCACACGGGTGGGAATGTTTTCACCTGTGGCTCGGTCACTTTTAGTGATGCAGTGTGCTTGCCTGTAGGCTACCAGAAAAATAGAAGAGCTGCAGTTCAAAACCTTCATTGGAAAACATGGTTATTTAAGATTTAATATGACGGCGAGGGTCTCCTTAACTGCTCCTGTCCTGTGGTTCCAAAAGTGAGGCCCGCGGACCCTGAGTGGTCCTTTAGGGGCTTCCAGTGGGTCGTTCCTAAGAATATATGAAATAGGCTGGCTGAAACAATTGTGCGATTAATGGATTAGGCTACTGATTGACAAATGTAAAGATTTGTGGCTTTTTTTTTTTTTACATTCTAGTAGGCTACACAAATATCTTGTTTTGGACTGTTAGAAATAGATGTCTGCAATCTCAGCAGAAAGATGTATTTGGAGAAATTATCTTTGGTGATGGTTGCAACATTTAATTGATTGTCTAAAAATATAATCAACAGATGAATTGATAATCAAATGAATATTTGGTTTACTATAACTTACACTACTACAACACGTCTTAAATAATCTCAATCAAATGATAGATAATACATACAAATTAATAAATACCCAAATAATTAATCAAAACCCTCCTATATCAGGCAGAATGGGACAAAATCCTCTCAACATGGAGATAATTTGCTTGATGAATGTCTGTTTCTGAGACCATGATGTGAAAATCATTCCTTGCAGAAGTTCACTTTGTGTAAATTCTTGTTTTCAAAGGAAATATCTTGTTGATGATTAGGTCTCCCTTTCCCTGAGTGGGAGGCGATGGGTGTGTGAGGGGGTGTGATGATGCAGGGGGGCCCAGAGCTCGACAGGGCTTAGCGGGATTATAGATATTTACTGTTTCACCGCCCCAAGTGAAAAGTTTTCAGGGGGTCCAGAGGTTCTTGCCCCCCCCCCCCCCCCCCTCCATTGAGACACACACACACACACACACACACACACACACACACACACACACACACACACACACACACACACACACACACACACTTCAGCCTGGCTGGAGGGGAATACATAATTTTGGCAGCTAGTTCCAGTCAAGTAAAGGTAAATTACCTCTGTGGGGAGTGACAAGCTGCAGGAATACTGAACTGTGGACGGCATTAATCCAGAAGATAGGGTATAATCTTGGAAGTTAAAATTGCCTGATTCAAATTAAGGATTCCCAAACTTCCATCTTGCCCTTTGTTATGGGACAGTAAGGAAAGCATTTAGATCTTGGAGACAGTTGATTAACAGTCGCTTGTAAATCAGTGATGGCTGCTGGAGTCCCTGCACATAAAGCTGTTCAAAACTGTCAGTGAGCCAACACATGTATGTTTTTATTGTGCTGTTGCTGCCCCACAGTTTGTTATTAGCATGTAATTGAGCTTCTGCCTGAGGGCCCCGTGTGTGGACGACCCCCTCACCTCTGTGGACAGAGGTGCGGCTTGTTTGTGTGCTTGTAAATGAATGAATGAGAAATTTTTGGCAAACTGAATGATTGAGGATGTGTGTGTGTGTGTGTGTGTGTGTGTGTGTGCGTGTGTGTGTGTGTGTGTGTGTGTGTGTGTGTGTGTGTGTGCACAGTGGTGGAATGTAACTAAGTACAGTTACTAAAGTACTGTACTTAAGTCCAAATGTTGAGGTACAATACTTTACTTGAGTCTTTTCTTTTCAAGCCACTTTCTACTTCTACTCCACTACATTTGAGAAAGACATATTGTACTTTTTACTCCGCTACATTCATCTGACAGCTTAAGTTACTAGATGCTTTACTAATTAAGATTTTTGAACACAAAAACGTGTAGTTTATAAAATTCAATGTTTTATAAATTAAACTACCAACAATATAACAGCCTACATTACAGCTAAAATGAGTAGACCATTAAACACAGAACGATTTCCACACGCTTTTTGACACTGTTGAAGCTTTTTTCATTTCCAGTTTCTAAAATGTGAGTATTGTTACTTGTAACAGAGTATTTTTTACAGTGTGGTATTAATACTTTTACTTAAGCAAAGGATCTGAATACTTCTTCCACCACTTTGTGTGTGTGTGTGTGTGTGTGTGTGTGTGTGTGTGCATGTGCGTGTGTGTGTGTGTGTGTGTGTGTGTGTTCATATGCGTAATTAAAAAGGTGAAGGAGTGAATGACTGACAGAGTCCATCTCTCACATGTGGTTCGTGTCTGCCTGCATGCCTGCATGTGTTTGTACTTAGCATGTGTGTGTGTGTGTGTGTGTGCGTGTGTGTGTGTGTGTGTGTGTGTGTGTGTGTGTGTGTGTGTGTGTGTGTGTGTGTGTGTGTGTGTGTGTGTGTGTGTGTGTGTGTGTGTGTATACATGCAAGGCAGTAGGGAGTTGAGCTGCAATATGAGCTTCTATCGGTTTCTATCCACATCAGAGCACAGTGTGCTGCTGCTGCTGCTGCTGCCTGAGTGATGAGACATGGTTGGCCTCTTTAGTGTATGATGAAGCTGAACTGTGAATGAGAGAAAGTGGGAGGCAAAGAAAGACTCAGACACATCGCAAAAGCTGGAGAAAGAGAAGAAACAATTGATTGATCAGGTGGAAACGAGCAACGCATTCTCATGTGTATGTAGGGCTGGGTACCAATTCAATACTTTTTTAGACACCGACCAAATTGCCTCCTTTGTATCGAGTATCAATAAAAAAATGCCTTGTCATTCAGTACCAAATTTCCATACCTAGGGAGCAAATCTCATCAGCGTCAGCCAATAAGCATGCAGCATGCTTCTACCAAGATCTAATAATGCTGCTGATTGGGGGTCTAACGTTACACATCGTAGAGGCAGGCAGGAAAAACTCTACGTATTGAACACAGCAATGAATACGTTGAAGTGCATTACTTTTCGTAGCTATATGTGCGAGTGGTTCATGGGAACAGCCTGACACGAGTGATAAAAAGTCAAGAGAAGGATGGGCGAGTGAAAGAAAAGGAATGGAAAAAGTATCTGATTGAGAGAGGGTGAGAGGAAAAAGAGTGGAAAAGAAACAGAGGACCTGTAGAGAAGAAAGAGATCCTAACAGGCGTGACAGGAGAGGATGAAAGAGTGAGAGGAGGCGGGAGCGACACGACAGGAGAAAAAAGACAGACTGACAGCAGAAGAGAAGATCGGGCCTGGGTCCTTAAATGCCTCCCCCCTGCTGAAGCCAGTAGGCTATGAAGAAGTCAGCATGGCTGGCCTGTGACGTATTCACACACACACACACACACACACACACACACACACACACACACACACACACACACACACACACACACACACACACACACACACACACACAAACACATTTAAACCACACACACACACAAAGTGACGTGTCGGGGGGGAAAGAATGCGCTGGCCTGTGGCAATGCGGTTTGCCCCTTCTGACATACGTTTGAACTCAATTGATCTGTTTTGACAGATGTGTGAAGTATTCCATAAGTAATAAAGGCTGTTGAATGGACTGAAGACATCCAGTAGGGGTCTTACGGGGGGACTCAGGAGGACCCTGAGCTGTCGGACACATCTCCTGCCAAAATGTCAGACAGCCGCAGAAGAAGAGGGGAAAATGGGGTGTGTTTAGGGCTGGATGCAGGTGGACTGCTGATCTGTGTATAGGCTCATTTACAGTTTGAAATACAAGCCATTAGATTAGGGCTGGGCGATATGGAGAAAATCAAATATCACAATATTTTTGACCTAATACCTCACTATCAATACCACAACGATATTGTAGTGTTGACTATTGGTGCTTTCACAAAATATTTACACAATGAGATTTTTGATGAATAATCATCAGTGATGTGTATATAATGACTAAGTGGGTAAAGGCAAATAATAGAACAGTTAAAACAGTCTGGTAAGTTCAGAAAATGACATCACTTTACTGTAATGCAGTCTTTAAAACCAGGAAAAGACAACACTTGTGCCATATTACGATATTACGATATCCAAAATCTAAGACGATATCTAGTCTCATATCACGATATCGATATAATATCGATATATTGCCCAGCTCTCCATTAGATCACTATTGGAGGGTAGCAAGGAGTAGATACAAAGCATGTTTCATCATCATCGTTCTCTCACAGTAATCATACTTATTTCACCCTTTTGCTTTTATGTTACTGGAGTTCAGTTCTTTAACATAGGCTGTTGTATGGCCTTCTGCTTTGTGGATTGTAACAGGGAAAACAGGAAAGCCAAAGAGACAAACACTATGCTCTGAGGCTGTTAGTCCCGCACTGCCAGACCTATCTCCACAGCGCTGTGGAGTAAGGTCTGGCTACATCACACATATATTCTAGGATAGGAGAAAAGTGTGTTTCCCACACATAGACTAATGTGCGGCGGTGCGCCTCACAATCAACACCGCCCACACTTGTGTTTATTAATTTTTGTAACGCTATTTAAAACATGCAGCGTATTCGTTCAGCAGCATATTTTCTTCGCTGCTCTCCTCCGTCTCTCTGTCACTTGCGTCTGCCAGTGTGTTAATGTCAGAGTCCCGAACGACTCTTAGCAAACAAGCGATTTCGCCCACTTTAGAAAGTTAACTAGTCGTAGTTAGTTTGCGATGCATTCAGTGCATTTTGGAAACAGGAGATGAGCCCCTGATCTAATGCGCCACCTGGCTTGAGAAACCCATTCTCAAATACTTACTTTTAGTCATTATTTGGGTAGCACTCATATTCTGAATGCATTCGGGCAGAATTCAAATGAGCCATTTTAATCTAGATGAATCTAGATTAATTCCAAGATTACAGTGAGATTAATCTAGATTAAAAAAATGTATATATGCCCACCACTAGTCTATATCCAGGCGATTGTCCCAACATGCCTTAGGACTGCCACCAGTATTCCCCAATGAGCTCGACAGTGCCATACTTGGAAACACTCACCCCAGAAATCATCAAGTGCTTCCAACCACTGGGCATGACACACATGAAGAAAACCATTGATCTCACAGTAGACATACAGATAGAACCCGTCCACAGCGGTAACATCTCATCTCGAAACATGTCCCCCTGATGGGTGAAATGAAATAACCAATGAGTTTTCATGTATCTGCATCATCAGGCCAAAATGTTGTCCAATTATTTGGTTTATGACAAAGTCCCTGCTTAGTTCTTTCACTTGGGTTGAGTGCTAATTAGCACATGTTAGCATGCTAACTTAGATCAGTGGTGAAAAAAGTATTCAGATCCTTTAAGTGTTACAAGTAGGCCTGCATTAAAAATGTGACTTAAGTAAAAGTATGTATCATCAGGAAAATTATCTTAAAGTATTAAAGGTTAAAATACTTAATACAGAAAAATCCTCACATTTTAGAAACTGGAAACGATAAAAACAGTTCTGTGTTCTATCATCTAATCACTTCAGCTGGACTTGTAGGCCCTTATATTGTTGGGTAGTTTAATTTATAATAAAACATCGGATTTTATAAACTACATGTGTCTATTTGTGTGCAGAAATCTTAATGTGTAACTAGTAACTAAAGCTGTCAGATGAATGTAGTGGAGTTAAAAGTACAATATTTCTCTCTCAAATGTAGCGGAGTAGAAGTAGAAAGTGGCATGAAAAGAACAGAAGAAGAAAAGAAAAGACTCAAGTAAAGTACCTCAAATTGGTACTTAAGTACAGTAAATGGACTGTATTTATATAGCACTTTTCCAGGCTTAACGACTGCTCAAAGCGCTTTAACATAGTACAGGAACCATTCACCATTCATTCACATTCACACAGTATGGCCAGGGCTTTCGTACAAGGTGCCACCTGCTCATCAGATTAACACTCACACACATTTACACTCGGGGTTCAGTGTCTTGCCCAAGGACACTTCGACGCGGGACTGCAGGGCCGGGAGATCAAACCACCAACCTTCCGATTGGCAGGCAACCGCTCTACCACTGAGCCACAGCCGCCCCTGTACTTAGTTACATTTCACCACTGACTAAGATGATGAACATGGTAGACATTTTACCTGCTAAACGTCCCCATTGTCATTGTTAGCATGTTAGCATGCCTCTGCTTGCATTTAACTCAAGTAGCTTCACGAGCCGCTAGCATGGCTTCAGGCTCTTTGTCTTGTTTCTTAGAGTCTGAATCTTAAGGATGATGTGGACAAGCTCTGAGAGCATTATATATTCTCCACAATGCACTGTAAGATGGAGATAAAGCCTTTTTATTACGGCTGTGGTAGCATACAGAAAAGCCCCAGGGAATTAACTGTAACAGGATTGTCCTCTTCTTGAGCAAACCCTCGGATAGGATCCAAATTCACTTCATCAGTGTGATTTTCTGCTTTCTGCTAATTAGGGCGGTAAACAAATCTCATTACATACGGCAACACGAATGTGGGAAAGGGGGATCCTTTCCAGTCACAGCCATTGTCACTTAATTAACATAGTTCCCGGCATGCATTTCATTTGAGAAAGCTTTCTTCACCCTGTTTAGATAAGCTTACAGAATACTGCAGAGATTTGGATCCCTTCCCAACATTCACCCCAACCCATGGAACTATAAACCTCCTCTCAACTTAAAGAATAAAGGCAACAAAGTAACAAGCCACTTAATTACTGAACTTAAGCGTTTTGTACTTCAGAGCAGCTAATAAAGTTCTACCTGCATAAATAGTCTGTCCTATCCTGGGCAATTTTAAGGCTTTGAGAAGACTTAATGTCTCAAATACACATGCCTCCATAAATGGTTACAACTCGAGTGAGCCACTCAAACCCCCTGCAGCCCCTCCGAACGCTGACGTATCCGAGCAATAATCCTAAAGCAAGTGGCAGTACCGTGGGCAATCTCTGTATATCTTTGTGGCCGCCAGGCTAAACACTCAGAGAGAAGTTTACACAGTCACGCTGTCACCATTGATGCTGCAACAGATCCAAAAGGTTAAATGGTGTGTGTGCAAGTAAAAACTTTGATTTTTAAGACAGCGCAGAGAGACTGGAAGAATGTGTGTGTCTGCCTTTGTGTTTGCCTGTCGGCGTGCGATCACTCCAAGCGTGAGTGAGTGCACCCGAGTGTGTGTGTTGGCGTCTGTGACAGTCTGTGTGCATTGCGGTGTGTGTACAGGGGTATACCTTTACAAGGACGGTGAAGGGGGTGCTTAACCTTTGGGCCACAGTTCAAACACAGAGACACACCCCCTTTCCATCCACTCATTCGGGTCGCTGTCCAAGCCTTCCCTTTGAAGCTAAATGAAAGATCCGTCAACAATAGGCATGGCCAAGTGATTGCTTTTTTTAAGTAGTAAAGCTCTGTTTCTTTCTTTACTTCCTTCTTCCTCCCACTAACTCTCCATGTCACTTTTTTTTCAATGGATATTCCAGTTTTCCCAATTCTACTCTGTTGGACTCATGCAGAGATGTTGTTGAGTAAAATAAACCTAGTATGTGTGGGTTGAGATGTCAGCTTCCTGCTCGGCTGTGAAGTGTCTGTCTGCTGTTTATTATAAGGAGATTGAAATTTATTGGGAAATAAAAGAGATGTTCAGACAGGTGCAGGAGTTCCACTCACGCTGAGTTATGGCTCAATAAATAAAAATAAGACGTACACAACGGAGGTTTCACTGTTTGTTTCCTGGCAGAGAAGTAATGAAACTATTGTGTGTGTCTGAAGGAGAAGGACAGAGTAAATTAACAGGCATGTAAGTGTGTTTAGGCTTGTTTCCTGTGCTTGTTGTGTATCTGCAACCCAGTCTCACTCCCAACTCGTGAAAATACGGACGCTTAGCGGCTCTCAGCGTCATATACGACGCAATAAGCACCCCTCAGCGTATGGGTTTACTACTCGCAGCAACGGTAGCTAGTAGTATGAAAGCCAAAAATTCTGTGAAGGAGGTAGGCTGGGGTGGTGGATGGGTCAGACAATACAGGACTTTCATCCCAGAGACTGGGGTTCTTGACCCGCGTGTCACCAAAATGTTCATTTTATAACCCCACCCACGAAACCCAACTGTCGCGTTTTTCTTTTCCTAAAGCCAAGGGTGTAAGTTTGGGTTCAACATTGGTCAGGTACTTTAGGTGTTGGTATTGACGCTTTGTCTAAACGCGCTGGGTCGGGACTGTTGTCGTCACTTTTGACACAGTTAGGTCTAGGACAAGATGGTGAGTGGGCTTATGGGGGTGGGGGGGGGGGGGGGGGGGTGACATCTCCACTTTGGGGCAAAACATATCGAGCATATCTAAAACTTCATTATGGTGAATTTTCAGGTACTTTAGGTGTTGGTATTGACGCTTTGTCTAAACGCGCTGGGTCGGGACTGTTGTCGTCACTTTTGACACAGTTAGGTCTAGGACAAGATGGTGAGTGGGCTTATGGGGGTGGGGGGGGGGGTGACATCTCCACTTTGGGGCAAAACATATCGAGCATATCTAAAACTTCATTATGGTGAATTTTTCTACAACAATTTGGGCCTTTTTGCAACACGTTATGGTGCAAATGTCTTTATGTAAAGGAAATTATTAGGAGGAGGTAGGGCTGTTGGGGTTGCTCTGGCCAGTTTTTATTATTGGGACTGTAACCCCCCCCCCCCTGTAAATTACATATATGCCTAAACCCAACTTGCGCGTTCTTCTTTTCCTAAACCCAACTGTTCCATTATTGTCCCGCGCTTCACGTAAATGTACCTTTCATAAGCCCACTCACCATCTTGTCCTAGACCTAACTGTGTCAAAAGTGACGACAACAGTCCCGACCCAGCGCGTTTAGACAAAGCGTCAATACCAACACCTAAAGTACCTGACCAAGCATCCGTATTTTATGCGATGGGAGTGAGAATGTGTTGGTATCTGTCTCGGTGTGCTTTATCAAATCAAAGCTCCTGATATGCTACTTTGTGTCACTGAATCTTAAACCACTCTGATGGCGTTTCAGCTCACTCTTCTTAGTGTTGCAGGTTTCCTTGAGTGCACATTTCCTCATATGTGTCTATGTTAACATCGACTTTGAATGAAGTGAGTTTTACAGTGATAAAATTACTGTTTATTTAAATGGAGTCTGGTGGGCTTGGCGTTAGCTGTGTCATGTTAAACAAAAATGATCTCACTCTTTAACAAAAAGGTCGACCTCTGTAGGGATCCTTTCTATAATGTTGCCAGACATTTATAATAATAATCTGAGCCTGTCAGTGGAAAAACAATCACTTTTACTGGATGTAAATTGAAAGTGCGCAATTGCCAACTAACGTTACATTGTAGCTTGTTTCGTTCTTGCTTAAAGGTCCCATGGCATGAAAATTTCATGAGGTTTTTTTAACATTAATATGAGTTCCCCCAGCCTGCCTATGGTCCCCAATTGGCTTGAAATGGTGATAGGTGTAAACCGAGCCCTGGGTATCCTGTTCTGCCTTTGAGAAAATGAAATCTCAGATGAGCCCTTCTGGAATCTTGCTTGTTATGAGGTCATAAGGAGCAAGGTTACCTCCCCTTTCTCTGCTTTGCCCGCCCAGAGAATTGAGAGTGATCATGCCCCCCCCCCCCCTCTCCTCTTCATAAGCTACAGACACAGGAATGGCACGTCCTGAGGAAAACTCATTGTGGGACTGGCTCTAGTGGCTGTAATTCTGCACCAAGGCTGAATTTCAGGAAAGAGACTTCAGATGTAGCCTAGTATTAGGGGACCATTAAGGTCCACATAAATGTTAATGTTAAACATACATCCGGAAGGCACAGTAAGCTTATTTTCAATGTCTAAATCTTTTTTTTTCACATATAGGCTAATTTAATGTATATTTTCAGACTTATTTTTAAAGAAACTTTCAAAAGAAATAGAGTTTTTATATAATTCCGTGGCCCCCCTGCACTAACTCTGAGAATCCCCTAGGAGGTCTGGGACCCCCTGTTGAAGATCTCTACCTTAGACACAAAACCATGGGAGAATAGGATCCAGGTTGTAAAGTATCAAAGTTATTCTTAAATGTCAACAATGGATCATATGTGTAGGAGAAAGTGGTCGAACATTTAGAGAGTGATCACTTGTCTCTGCTCCCCTGAGCATTGTAGCGTCCTGCTGCTCATTGTTACTGTTGTACGGGCCGCAAATGTACTGTTGTGGTTAGCTCTCAACACTCTCATCTGTGTTGTTTCAGATTGCAGCAGCAGGAAAGCTCTAAAAGCCCCTGTATACTACCTGCCCAGCACCAAATATGAGACAGAGGAAGTTAGCGACCAGCTGGTGAACACAGTGGAGCATTTAGCAGATAAAGAGACCGATCATTTCCCTTTAGGAGTTAGTGGAGTGCACAAACATAACGCCAAATGAATGATGATGTTGCTCCGTATCTGCCAGTTGTGTAAAATAGCATGTTTCCATATCAAATATCAAAATACATTTATGTTGTGTTTACAGTTCATTTCCACTGCCCCTTAGTGGCCAAAAAATCTGTTATACCAGGTTTAAAGGTACACTGGAATTCTTCATAAACAGCAAGTAGGAATGTTTTTTTATGAGGCTTACAGTTTTATTTGTATCAAACGTATGAGCACAAATATGTACATTCACACGCATGAGCACACGGCAACGACGTACACAATACTGCTTATATCAGAGACGGTTTAGAACCGAAATGCCCCAACTCAGAGTAACTTCCTGTATCTGGGTCACATGGGTTTCTCCACTGCCATGCCCCTTTAGGAGACCAGCGGCAGGTCCTGAGTGTATTGATTCTAATGGGAGAAGTGAACGTAAACACAGATTATGAGTGATTCTTTAGCCCTATAGTCACCAAAGTAAATATTGGACCCATTTCTTACAAGCCACATATCTCCTGAACATTCTGACACAAAAATTGCATTTTTCAGACGGACACATCAGGTTTCTGTTTCTGTCTCAGGACCAAACTCTCGCGAGATCTGGCAACAAAGAGAAGCTAACGTCAGCTAACGTTCGTGAACGCCCTAACAATACTAATGCTAAATATGGCTTTTAGCTGTGTAAATATCTAACGTTAGCAAAAGAACATATTAAAGGTGCTCTAAGCGATGTTGAGTGACGTTACTTCTTGTTGACGTTCGAAGTATTGTCAAACAAAACGAGGCTAGCTCGCCCCTCCCTCCTCCTCATCCCGTCCCCTCCCCCTCCCTTCCATGCTTCCGCACACTAATCCCCCAACCCGGACCCCAAAATCCTTCTTGTCGGTTATTGGCTGGAACTCTGATATATTTCATGGTGCAGGTTGGCACAGTTTGTTTTTGTTGCTGTTTGCGGAGCCTGGGCTGTCTACAGAGACTGTGTTTTTTTTTTACAGTGTGTTCAGGGGACAGGCAGCTAGCGGATAATAAGATTCTGTAGCTTTTAACAATGTTTTGGTTACACAGCATGAGTCATTGAGGTTTGAACAACTTGAAAGTTTAAATCTAAAGAAAGCATTGTACTCTAGTTTTGCATTTCTGTCTTTATCTGCCGTCCGATAAACATCCTACAAATACATATTGTAGTTATATGTGCAGGAACTGGACTGTTTATGTGCACTGTTTTCCTGTGGTGCTGATATAGTGAAGGAAACAAGGAGATTAGCTGCTGAATTGAAAAGAAAGTGCCATTGAATGGAGACCAAACACACACACACACACACACACACACACACACACACACACCCAAATCTCCATTAAACGCCATGTAAAGTTGTTTACGTTCATTTTCATTTCAGTTTAATCGGCATCAGTTTATGAAGTATATGGTGTAGTAATGTAGGAAAACAAGCAGGTTAGCCTCATTCTATTTTTATGTTTGTCTATGTGTGGGTCTGAGTGTCCTTGACTGGCTATGTGACTCTTTTGTGAGCACATTATGTGTGTGTGTGTGTGTGTGTGTGTGTGTGTGTGTGTGTGTGTGTGTGTGTGTGTGTGTGTGTGTGTGTGTGTCTGTGTGCGTGCATGCGAACGTGCGTGGTTGTTTGTATGTAATAGTATTTTACACTCATGGAAAAGATGTCAAGTCTAGTTAGTGGACTTTCATCTGAGCGATTTCTCTGCGGCCATTTGGATTATTGGGACTTTGTAGGATTACTGTTTGGAATGCTTAACTTCACACTGGTTAGAGAGAGAGAGAGAGAGAGAGAGAGAGAGAGAGAGAGATAGAGAGAGAGAGGCAAATGGGTCTGGAGCTGAAATGTTGTCTTGAAGGTGTCACTCTTGCAACAGAAAACGTCCATGCATGCAGGCACACACGAACATATTCACTGTACTCGTTTTTTGTGAAGGGCATACGCCTAAGCATAAGCACACACACACACACACACACACACACACACACACACACACACACACACACACACACACACACACACACACACACACACACACACACACACACACACACACACACACACTCTTAGTGCAACACTAACACTTCGTCATCCTGCTACAAACATAAAGGCTCCTCTTATGTGTTTGACTGGAGTCAGAAGCCCGTGATGGAGAGATGGAAAATGAACCATCGGGGAAGGTGCGTGTGGGTCGTGTGGGTGGGTGTGTCAGTGATGGAAGAAGTATTCATATCCTTAAGTAAAAGTACTAATACCACACTATAAAAATACTTTGTTAGAAGTAAAGGAAATGTTACTCAAGGGTATGTAAGTAATACTCACATTTTAGAAACTTTAGAACAGCTGTGTCAATCAGAGTGGCAGTTGGACTTGTGGGCCCATACATTGTTGGGTAGTTTAATTTATAACAAAACATCGTATTTGATCAACTACATGTGTTTTGTGTGCAAACTCTTAATATGTTAAGTAACTACAGCTGTCAGATGAATGTAGTGGAGCAAAAAGTACAACATTTCTCTCTGAAATGTAACGTAGAAAGTAGAAAGTGCCATTGTACTTAAGTACCGTACTTGAGTAAATGTAGTTACATTCCACCACTGGGTTGTATGTATGTATGTATGTGTGTGTGTGTGTGTGTCCACATCTGTGTCTGCTCAGTTGTGGAAAAAAAGACATGGTTAGGTTTATTTATATAAAATGCAGTGCCTGTTCTCCATCAGCGAAGACAGGGTGTGAACACTGCCAACTTTATGCTTTATCTGCTGTCTGTGACCCTGGGAGTCAGTAAATCAGGATAATAGATTGGCAGAACTGGCCCACTGAATCACAGTGACAAAAACAACACAGTGGATCTGCAGGGGGGAGGGGGGGGGGGGGGGTCCTGAGCTGAGCAGTCCTGTTTTGATGGGTTGGATCCCTGCTGTCTTATTTTACATGTTGTGTCTTCTGTATTGCTCCAACTCCTGATGGAGATGTTAGATTCTCAGTTCTCAGAAACTTCCAGTCCAAGATACAGAGTACAGCATAAGCGTAGATTTCCGATGAGGTAGATTTGTCCCCGTCAAAAGAAATAGTTAAAGACAACCCCAGAAGAGATCAAAACTAACTGTGCAGGGGGCTCAAAACATGTATATATATCCTTCTTACCTTTAACCCTCCTGTTGTCCTCAGGTCAAATTTGACCCATTTTTAAAAGATTACATGGATGGTTCCATACAACGCTCCTTGCAAGTTAAATGAAGGATCAGTTCACTACTTTATTGAATTTTGGGTGTCTTTTTTTTCAAAAAACTAAATTAAACTTTGACAAAAGACAAAACATTGATTTAATTTCATATAAATTAGGTTTCTTGACCATGAATTTGAAAAACAAATAGTGTAAAACTAGTGGTAATACATTGGTGTGAGTGGTGTGTACAGTATACAGATCGTAGTGTAGAAAAAAAAAATGAAGAAAATGTTGAAAAAAAGCACTAAAAAGCGCCAAAAAAGTGTTCAATTTCGGTTTTTACCCGGGAGGACAACACAAGTGTTAAATATGTTTCCCAATTATTTCAGACACCCCTGTAGTGGACCGTACCATCTTAACCCTCCTGTGTTGTCCTCATGGACCCAATTTTAAAAAAAGGTTCTATATCAGAAATGTGGGTTTCTTTCAACCAAATTGTCAAAAAGAAATAACGTGGATGGTTCCATACAACGCTCTTCACAAGTAAAATAAATGATCAGTTCACTACTTTCATTGAATTAGGGTGTTTTATTCCATTTCATAGCATTTGAAGGGCAAAATTGATAAAAGAACGTTGAAAAAAGTGCCAAAAATGTCGGAAAAAGCTTCAAACACGTCGGACAAAAATGACAAAAACATCGGGAAAAGCTTCAAAAGCATTGGGAAAAGTGACAAAAACATCAGGGAAAAGCAACAAAAGCGGCACTTTTTTTTCCATTTTAAATTTTGACCCAGAAAAAACAAAATGTTGCCTGATAGATGGGAAGACAACACAAGGGTTACCTTTGCAGCCCACGTCTCTTTTTCTTTCTCTCTCTGTGAAATGTATCTGGATGCAGGAAATGAAGTGTTTGATGCTCAAAATTGTCTGGGGGAGGACCCTCTGACCTTCCCCCCCCGGTTATAGTGTGTGTGTGTGTCCCAATGTTTAAACAAAACCTACACCCTTGCAGTACAGGGTAACAAATCCAACCCATAACCCAAGCAGCAAACCCTCACACGGCATAATGCAATAAGAAGAACAGCGCAGCGCTCTGGAAATACATGAGGGGAGAGACAGCTGTGTTCTATGAGCGCTGACGTCGGCTGATTTCAGATGTATGGTGGCAGAGTTTTGCTCTGAGTCCCCAGGCGCTCCAAGCTCAGACAGAAACATTAAATGCAACGTAACAAACCACAGAATTAGCGAAGCAAAACGTGATACAATTCAATGCAGGAGGAGGCCGTGCGGATCGCTGTGAAGAACCGCAACTCTTTGGAAGGGGAATTACAGAGCTGTTTGGATGCATGAACACTGCTTGATTTCAGCCAAACATCTTTCACTTATGCTCCACTTAGTTGAGCTGAACCCCCCCCCCCCCCCCCCCCCCTGAAATTAGATTTGATTTCAAATCAGCTCAAAGCAACATGATATACTGTGAATAAACATATTCAGCAAAACTGACAATGTGAAAGGTTTCTGCACAAGCTATTGTTGTTTTTTCTCATAAAGCTGCGACTCTCCAAGAATACATTCTGTCTTCCGTTGCAAAAAAAGCAACCATCACACACATAATCTCTTATAAAAGAATGTCTTATGTCAAATTAAAAGAAAGATTACACATACAACTGACTTTTCAAGTTTGTCAAAGATCAAGCTGCAGCTACAATTCCTTCTTACGCTTTCTCCTGACTTTCTCCTGAAGTCAAGTCATACAAAACCTGTAACGTTAACTACGCATACATTAATTTAATCAGTTAAGGCCCCGAATCTGTCACCGATTATCTTTTACATAAACTGCATGTCTTAGCAATAGATTCGAAACCAAGTCTGACGTAACGTTAGGTTAAAATAAACGTTTGCTTTCTAGCTAAAGTTTTAGCGGCCGGTTTATTACCGTTAGCGTTAGCTAAAAGACACGTTCACGTACCTTTGTTTGTGTTGCTTGAATTTGAGCATTGAGCTGGATGTTCTGGTTCTCGTGTCCATCATTTTGGAGTTGCAACGAGCATCGGATCAAATTTCACTGCTTTGGGCATAATCCCTTCCATGAAGGCTGCCTCCTATGTTGGCCTCTGCTGGTCTGCCATGCTCTGGAAGGTTGCCTAGCAACTTGGTAGGGTGGCGCGTATAGCACAAAGTTGTTCCAAAAACAACTTTACGTAACTTCTCAATACCTTGAAAAAAAGAATGCGGCCAGGCTATCACACTAATAAAAAGTCAAGTCCTTTCAAGTCATCTGTCTCAAGTCAAAGTCAAGTCTCAAGTCTTAAATAACAAGTCCAAGTCAAGTCGAGTCATTTAGCAATGTAAGTCAAGCAAGTCTCAAGTCCTCAAATTGGCATCTCGAGTCAGACTCAACTCAAGTCGTGCGACTCGAGTCCCCCCACCTCTGACTATCTGTATGGCTAAACACCAGAGGAAAGTGAGGACATTTTTAAATCTGTACATATATAATGTAGGTCAACCAACCCTTTGCATGTTCCCTGTAATCACTGAGAAAACCCTTTACAGTACAGTCTGACAGTTTATCAGTCCTGTTCACGTTCCCATGTACAGTAGCGAGAGGAACAGGAGGTCATGAGGTACGGGGGGTTGAAACTTGATTTAACACTTTCTGTCAGTCGGAAGAGTTGTGGAATGAAGGGGAGGATCACGGTTTTAGGGGAACGGGGGAGAGGTGTAGTCACACAGGGCGAGATAGAGAAACAACAAGTAGAAATGGTGAGAAAGGAGGAGATAAGAAACAGAGACGGACGCAGGTGGAGAGGGTGAATTAAAAGAGACGGCAAGAGTGAGATCACTAATAAACCACACAGTTGTACGGTATAAAGCAGTGGTGGAATGTAACTAAGTACATTTACTTAAGCACTGTACTTAAGTACAAATGTGATGTACTTGTACTTTACTTAAGTCTTTTCTAATCATGCCACTTTTTACTTCTACTCCACTACATCACAGAGGGAAATATTGTACTTTTTTTACAGTCTTGTATAAAGTACTTGAAAGCAATACTTGAGTAAAAGTACAAGTATATTACCAGAAACTTTGACTTTGGTAGAAGTTAAAGTCACCTTTCAGAATATTACTTGAGTAAAAGTCTTGAAGTATCTGGTATTTACTGTACTTAAGTATCAAAACTAATTGTATGATAGTAAATGTACTTAACTATTAGAAGAATAAAGTAAGAGTAAAAAAAAACTTTGATTGTGAACTTCATTGTGGCGTTCTTATAGTGAAGCATAACACTCAGGGTTTCCACACCTTCTTAACCCTTAAATTTCTAAAAATTCAAATTCAAATCAAGAAAAAGACAATTTTTTCATTTTTTTGTGAGGAAGAATCTTTCACTCCAACGTACGAAAACATTTCTTGCAAGTAACGAGTAACGAAGACACTTAGGGGAAATGTATCGGAGTAAAAGTAAAAGATTCCAGGAAAATAAATAACAAAGTACAGATACGTGAAAATTCTACTTTTTGTAAGTACAGTAACAAAGAACTTGTACTTTGTTACATTGCAACATTGCTTTTTTACTCCACTACATTAATCTGATAGCTTTTTTTAGTTACTAGTTACTTTACAAATGAGGATTTTTACACACAAAACACATGTAGTTTATGAAATACAATGTTTTATTATAAATTAAACTACCCAGAAATATACTGTATAGGCCTACAAGTCCAGCTGAAATGATTAGATGATTAAACACTTACTTGATTGACAGAACTGTTTGGATCGCTTCCAGTTTCTAAAATGTGAAGATTGAATACTTTTACTGTTATTACTTTAAAGCTATAGTCTAAGTAATGACAACAAAACCATCGGTGCGTCCACATGCTACAAGCTTTCCGTGATCGTGCACTGCCCCCACCCCTCCCCCATGCACGCAGTTGCTAGTAGCCAAGGAGGACACGGAGGATTAAAAAAACATGATGGACTCTTCAGAAGAGGTAATTATCTTTACTCAAGTTTTTGTGCGGGAAAGTCGCCAGACGGCAAAATCTTCTGAACATAGTCATACTGAGAAATACAGAGAGAGTTGTGTGGAGCTGATAGTCTTAATTAGGGGTCCAAGCCCGAGGTTGCGAGAACGGCGGTAGCGAAGCTACGCCGTTCGCACAGCAGGGCTGTGGAACCCTATTGAAATTGCAAAGTTTCTTATTATTATTATTATTATTATTATTCTTCTTTTTCTTCCGCCTCTAAAACTGATACTGCAGCCTAAACCGTAAATGGTGGGAGGTTGCCGTTTTGAGGTCTGGTCCAAAACCCTGCAGGGACCTCGGACGAAAAAATTCAGCCACTTTCACCACTAGGTGGCGCTATAGCAGAAAAAACGCGTTTGGCCTTATAACTCCCAAACCGTACATCGCACATTAAAAATACACATATCGACGCGTTCCTTGGATCCAGCTGAATCTCGTGGTACAGGCCACGCCCATTTCCGCCTAGACTTTTATACGTGAAAAATCGCGATTTATCGTAAACCTGCTTTTTCGTACTCCTCTTAGACCGTGTAACGGATCTGCATGAAACTTGGTCTCTAGCATCTATAGGCCAACCTGAGAAAAAAAGTATCAAAAGATTTTTTTTTGGATAAAAATTGCGTAAACTACGCACAAACAAATTTGTGTAGCTAGCTACGAAGACAAAAACGTTACCATATCTCGGCCAAAATAAATGATATCATCACAAATCTTTAGATTCTTGTTTGGAATGAGCCTCTCAGTGTCTGAAACAAATATTAAAAAATTTGGTCAATAGGGGGCGCCAAAAGTACAAAAAGTTAATATCTCATGAACAGCTCATCCGATTTTTACGAAATTTGGAGCGTACCATCTAGGCCCACTCCTGAGGCCAGGACTACAGTGGGGTACTGATTCGTCAAAGTGGGCGTGGCCTATGGGACCCAAATGGGACCCAGGTTTATATCTACCACTTACACTAATGTGAGCAACTTCAAATTTACAGTGTAGATGTACAATGGTTTCTGGACCACAGGTACCAAATATTACAAAAGTGGACCACTAGGTGGCGCTACAATCACGTAAAACGTGTTTTTGCCTATAACTCCCACAGAATACATCGCAGATGGAATATTTATAGATCCACTTGTTCCTTGTATGCATCTGAATCTGATGATATAGGAAAAGTCCATTTCTACGAAAAGAAATTTTCGCAAAATTGCGCAATGCAAAAAAAAATGTTTTCGTTCTCGTCCTAGGCCGTGTGACCAATGTGCACGAAACTTGGTAGATATCATCGTTATAGAAAGCTGACCAAACCTTGTCAAAATAATTTTTCTACGTTACACCGTTCGCACTTTACAAGCAAACTAATTTGTCATAGCTAGCCACAAAACACGAACTTTGGCATATCTCGGCCAAATTATTAGATATCAGAACAAGTCTTGGTAGAGATCTTTGACATGCCATTCCAAGCCTACTCACCAAATTTGGTCAAAATCGGCCTTCAGGGGGCGCTATAATTAACGTGGAGGTCTTTCGGTAAATAAGTCAATGCATTTAAATGGGAATAATTTGCAATGTAAATATCTCTGCAGCAGTAAATGCCATCATCACAAAACTTGAGGGTATTGTTCGTCACGCCACTCCGAGCCTCCAACCCAAATTTTGTGAAAATCCGCCGCCAGGGGGCGCTACAATTAACGTAGAGGCCTTTCGGCAAATGAGTCAATGCATTTAAATGGGAATAATTTGCAATGTGAATATCTCTGCAGCAGTAAATGCTATCAACACGAAACTTGAGAGTATTGTTCGCCATGCCACTCTGCGGCTCCCCACCGGATTTGGCGACGATCGCCCTTTAGGGGGCGCTACAATCGAAGTAGAAGCGTTTGGGCCTTTTACGCAACGAAGAGGAAATTGGCAATTGCGTTTCGCTACGGACTTTGGAGCTCGCGCTCGGTCAAATTTCTCGACTTTCGCCTCGCCGCGGCGGCGCTTCGGGTTCTCCTTTCGCGGGCTCCGTTCTTGCGGGCTCTCGGCGTCGCCGGGGGCGGCTCGCGCCAGGGGGCACCGGCGCACGAGGCTTGGACCCCGTTCATAACTGCTTGCAGTTCTAGTTAGCTTTGTAGCAACTCATTTGACAACGGCTTGAATGTAACGGACGTCCATTAATAACAAAAAGTTACGCACTAAAGCTTTAAGTTTATTTTCCTGAAGATACTGACACACATACTAACCCTTTCAATGCAGGACTGTTACTTATAATAGAGTATTTTTTTACAGTGTGGTATCAGTACTTGAACTTAAGTAAAGGATCTGAATACTTCTTCCCGTGCTGTATAAAAGGAGTGTGATTTGGCAGGGTTGTGTTCGGTGGGAGGATTAGAGTCAAGGAGAGGGGTAAAAAGGGTGGAGGAGAGGGGTGAAAAAGGGGACGTCAATGGGCAGGGATTGAACGGGGTGGAACGGAGTCATAGTGTGGCTGTAACGTCTGTGAACCATTTGGGTCGAGACTCGGCGTGGGGGTACACCTCCATGAGCTTCTGCCTTTATCGTCCCCCGGTGGTTTAAGTCCAGGATCTTGTTGTAAGGCAATGTTGATAACCACTGAGGTAAGAGGGGAGAGAGGAGGGGACAAGGGTTTGGGGGGGGGGAGGGTTGTGAGAACTGAGACGAACAGGAGAGAGAAGATTTGACATACATATATGGCTATAAAAAGTAAGTAAATAAGTAAAGTTTATTGATATAGCACTTATCACAGACACAAAGTCAACAAGAGACAAAGTCACAAAGTGCTGCACAGGACAAATAATACATTAAATCCAATCGATACCCAGTAAATATCACAGGAAATCACAAAGGCAAGGAACATAAAAATAAATAGTAATACAATCAACAATGTGGCTAATTGAACGCCTGACTATAGCTCCTTTTCTGAAAAGCCTAAAAAGGTTACACAAAGGGAGTCATGTAGAGCAATAGATAGTTACAGACAGACAGAAAGAGACATAGAAAAACAGACTGACAGAAATGAAGACAGACAGGAAGAAAGACAGAAAGAGTCATATAGAAAGATAGACTGACAGACAGGAAGAAAGAAAGAAAGACAGACAGGAGGAGACATAGAAAGACAGACTGACAGACAGGAAGACAAAGTGAGCAAAGCCGTTGATTGACTTTCCAGCATGAAGGAACTCCTTGTACGCTCCAACTTTTATCTGTAAAGCCTCCATAGCCCTGCTCTGATCAATCTGAGAGTGACACTAATGGGCCATAATAACCACCTGGGAAAGAGCAGTGGATGGGGATTGTGGGTAATACGAAAATGATGATAGAAAGCGAAGTGAAGGTTGCCTGTGTCTTCAATCTATCTGCAGTTGTTATCAAGAAGGATATCTGAGGGTCAAGGGGGGTCAGCGGGATGAAAACAACTTGAGGGCGGGGGTGTACTGGTCTCTTTGAGTTTGACTTTAAAGACATTGTTTATGGGGACATTTTTGGTAATGTGGAATCATTTTGGATACAGGGACTATTTGAAATTAGTATTTGAGGAAGGGTTAAGAATAGGATTAAGTTTAAACTTGAATTAAAGCGGCTATAATCAATATGTTTTCATTAACAATGGATCAAATGTAATGTGAAAAGTTGCTCGTAGGGACGAAACCACCGCTATTTCAGGCGCAGCAGGCAGCGGGTATTCTATAAAAAGAAAACATTGTACACTTGGGGACCGACATTTGCAGACAAGTTAGTGATTAGCTGGTGGACATAGTGGAACTTTTGGCAGCTATGAACTAGATAATTCTCTCATGAGTTGGAGGAGAACGAAAAAGTACTCAAATGGGAGTGAATATTCCACTTACATTCGCCAAGAGGTCGGAAAACACGACTCCATATAAATGTTAATGTTGCTCCGTGTCTGCTGGATGTGTGAAAAGGTTTTTTGCTAACACGTTCACTATATCAACCTCCTGCATGAAAGCAGTGCTCAATCATAAGTTATATACAGTATATTACCTTTACTACAAAGGAATCAATGTATTGTTTTAATTGTTTTAAGTAGCTCTACGCAGGCACTTTTAGCTCCATGTTGGTTTTCCAGCTGTGTGGAATGAATATACCAATGATAGTTATTTCACATGGATATGCAGTGTGTGTGTGTGTGTGTGTGTGTGTGTGTGAGTGTGTGTGTCTTTGTGTGGGTTGGTTGGTGTAGAGTTGGGAAACCATACAATGGTAGCCATTGTTAAAATCATGCAGTTATCCCGAACTGATCTGACATTTGCACCAGCGGACGATTTCTCTTGAATGTTGTACAGAATAATAATCAGTCCGGGGTTTGAGATACTGATCTGGAAACTCACAGTGGAGCCTTAGAGTCAAACAAGTGACCTGCTTTTTGATTATTATTATTTTTTTAATCAAATCTTTCATCTTTTTGCCTGGAAACAGCAGCAGAGTGTATACTGAGAGTGTGTAAGAGTTCTGCTATGTTTGTGTCAACGCCTGACTCTAAACTTACAGTAATCAGTCATCACACAGTCATTCATTTGTCATTTCCTTTTGCCTGCTTGTGTGTGTGCTTTCATAGGAACTGGTGTGCTTATGTGGTGACACGCACTGTGAGCTGTGTGATGGAGGATGGGGTGGAGACGTACATCAAACCAGACTATCAACGCTGTACCTGGGGCCAGTGTCCTCGAGTTGCGTAAGTATCTATGCCCCCTCTTCTATTTCATATCTTCTCTGATTCTTCTTCTCTGTTTCTGGAATCTTAAGCCCTATTCACATGGGATTAGTATTACTTTGTGGCCTCAAGTCATTTGAAATATTTACGGAAGTTGTCTGTGATCTTAATCTGTAATTAGTCTGTAATTTGTCAAGTAAAAATCCCCTGCAAATGACCTACCATATTTCGCTGAACACCGAGGTTCTGTGATATTAGTCCCGTGCAAATTCACATGTCTGTGATTTGGCGGGTTTGTATATAATTTTTTCAAGGTTTTTGTTTCCTGTGCACCTTTTTATCCCTCTTGCGAGGATGGGATCGTGGGGGGCTGCGGACACCGCCTTTCATGGCCAACCTAGTCTGGACCACTGTCCGACCAAAGACCTCCGTCGGCGAGTCGCCGCGCTCCCCACGGCTTTATCTGAAGGCTGTCGCCGCGGCGGGGATAGGGTATGCGCCTCTTATAACCTCTACCGGGCCTGGCCCAAAAAGATATATATAAAAAAAAACTGACCCAAGTGTGGTGCGGCGGCCTCACCCTGGCCGTCCTCCGCGCGTCTCTGGGTAGCCAACTCTCGGGGTACAGATACGTCAGTAAATTTGAGTAAAAGCAGGCTTCGCTTATGTTGTGCGAATGCGCCTCACCAAACTCAGATGTGGAGGAGTTATTTCTAAATCCCACGAGGTCCCCAGATGATACTAATCCCGAATATGGCCTAATTTGTATTCAAACTTGCTCCTCCAACGTTCTGCCTTCTGTTCCACAGAAGTTTGTATCCTCTGTCCACCCATCTTCTTCCCCCTGTTTCCTGTCTGTGGATACCAAATTCACTCAGCTTTTTTCATTTTCTCAGGAGAGTCTGATCAGAAAAAGGTGACTGGTTGTGACTGGACTTATGTGTAGCCAGAACACTACTACAGACATAATTACAGCTCAGTATTGGGCTGGTTATTGTCAATAAAGGGGTACTGGTCTCAATCTCACACACATTACTGTGGTGGACCTTCAGTATAGAGACAGAGCGTATTTAAGTCCTGCCCAAACCTGCTAGCAAACAACAGAAAAATGCCTAAAACTTGCAGTGTGATGGGATGCACTACCTAATTTCCCCACAGGGGCAATAAACAAACAAAACACGGTAAATAACCCACAACTACATTTTTATAAGCTGCCGAACTGAAAAACTGGGCTTTTATGAAGACCAAAGTGAATACAGAAGTGAGGAATCAGCAGGAAGAATGGGAAGACTGTGGAATTCTGACACTAAGCTAACGTTATGCCCAATGTCACGTGTGCAGCAAGCATTTTGTTACCAAGTCAAATATCCAAAGGTCAGTTTTAGGTTGACTTTATATCTGTAAGTTAAGTTTTGTACACAGTATGCAGCTTGTGTCATAGAGGAATGTGGATAAATCCGAAAGCTAGGCAGTTTTATGTTTGCAAATACCTTAGCTTGCTAGCTAACATCGGCTTACTAACAGCTAACTTGTCCTCTCTGGAGACTGTCCTCTCCCCAAACATGCTCCCATAGGTCCTTTGTCCAAGCAGCAATTCCAACTCATCTTTGTGTTTTTTAGTGGCGGCGCCCTCTAGTAGCGGTAGTAATTATGACAGGAGCAAAGCAGAAAGTAATGTGACAAAGTAGAGGAGCGCCAAGTTCCTCAGAACTAGGCAGGTTGGGTGGTGGATGGGTCAAATAAACACATGACTGTAACCAAGGAGAGCCGGGATTGAGTCACGTAAGTAACACCAGATTTTAACCCAAACAAACTTAACTTGCTAAACTTAACTAAGTAGTTTTGTTGCCTAAAGCTAACCAAACTGCCACAGTTTTACAACCTTATAGACACGTTTAAAGCCTTTATGTTTAAAACCACGACGACGTTCTCTGGTTTAGATGTGAGGACGTACTGTAAAACGATCCTTTGGGTTGTATTAATGGGTAGGAACAAGCGACCCATGTGGTTTGGAAGACTTGTTGCCTCTCTGGTAGATATAGGTTGCTAGAACAATCATTTGACATGCTTAACCCTTGTGTTGTCTTCCCATCCACCATGAACTTTTTGTTCTTCAAAAGTGAAAATGAAAATGAAGGAAAACGGGTTAAATCTCATGTTTTTAGCTAGCTACACGGACTTTGTTAGTAGTTAGCTGTTGCATATTGTGGCGCTGTTTGTTTTTCATATGCGCTCTGTCTCTATGCCTGGTGCAGACCTGGGAATATCCAATGTTACAAATATTGGAGCAGATTTGCTATAGATATGATTGATTGAATAATTTCCTGAATGTAGTTGTTGTGTATGCGAGGCAAAATTAATTATGAGCTCCTGATGTTTTTCCCTCTTTTGAAGTTTTCACCATGTTGTCTGACCCTGGCCTGGTTGCCTGATCCCCATGCCTGCCAGGGGCCTTGGCCTAAACCTTGGCTATGCTAAGAATGAAGCCGGCAGGGGTTCCAGGCACCACAGTCTAGTCTCCTACCCTGTAAAAACAATCTCTTCTTCTTACTCTGTCTTTCTTTCTTTTTTATGGCTCTCCTACTTTTGTACTCTTTCTCCAGCTCAACCAACTCCTCCTCCTGCCACCTCTCCAGGCCCTAGTTTTTGTTTTTCATCAGAGAGTATGTGGATCCCTTTTTCTCACGCTCTCAGAGCGGAGAGCTGAAGTCTTTACTATGGCGCAGAAAAGCCTCTGCCATACCTACAGTGATGTTTGTGGGTTGGCATAAAGAAGAGAGCAACCTGCTAAACGTTCCCAGTCAGGGCTTGTTAATTTTCCTGTGACGCTGCCATAAATCTGTAGTGAGACATCCGGCCAATTCTGGTCTATTTATTGCACTGTTACTGTAACAGGGAGTCTCTACAGTCACAGAGCTACATGACACAAATAATGATAAAACTACAAAGAAGATATCCAAATAAAACATCCATATATGAATCGCCTTTGAGGAAAAAAAGATTTAGCGCTGGCTTGAGTTGATTTCTTTTGGAAAATGGGTCAAAAATAACATTTTAAAGTTTACAAAGCACTCTTAATCCCATCCATCATCAGTCGATGATTTGGAGCTATTTCCCAGACATCCAATGACTCAGTGCACATTAATATCAACAGTGTACAGCGCTGGTATTCAATACAGGGTTCAGGGGCCGCTATGGGTCCTTGACTTTGTTATCAGGATCTCACTACACATTTTAAGTCTCAAGTCTGCTTAGTTTAAGTCCCAAAACTAGTCTAAAGACAAGAATCAACAAGAGCAGCCATGCTAAGCGGCTCTGTGAGGCTGTACTAATAGCTTAATGCTAACATAAACATGCTAACCATAGACTGTAGAAAAAGAAGATGGACGACGCATTTCCACTTTCTCCCAATATACAAAAGTGAAGCCAAAATATCCCGGATACGGGTGCCGCCATCTTGTACTTTCGGAGCAAGAGTCATGACGTTTTAACCCGTTTTTTTATAGCATCAAATAAAAACCAACCTTATCAGAAAAATTAACACTTGAACAAACATCAGCGTGATCAGCTACCTAAAATGACGGAAACTATCTTTGGGAAAAATGTATTTAATGTGTACATTGATTTTTGTTAAGGCTTGGTGCATGTCCAATCCGCTAACATAGAGGGGGCGGGGTTTATGACCTATACTGCAGCCAGCCACCAGGGGACGACCCAGATGTTTTGGCTTCACTTAGACAGTCTATGCATCTACCCCTGATGCTAACAATGATAATGCTAACATGCTGATGTTAAGGTGGTTTAATGTCTACCATGTTCACAATCTTGCATGCGATCATGTTAACTTTTGCTATGTCAGGCACGTTGTGCAGGAATGTGGTCATAAACCATAAACGTGTATTCCATTTTTGATTTGATGAAAAGTTAGTGGATCACTAAATTCAGTAGGATTCATCCTGTTAGGACCATATGCATGTATGTACAAAGTCTCATCACAATCCATCTAATAGCTAGAGACATTTCAGTTTGGACAAAGGGAGTGGACTGATCAGACCAACATCGCCATTGAAGAGCCGCGTCACAGGCGAGGCTAAAAAATGAAGTCATAAGTCCAAGTTATAAGTGTTAAGTCTTTGTCAAATTCGAACAAATAAAAGTCCAGATGAGATTTTATATCTGAAATTTCCATTTCATCCTCAGCTACCGGACATTCAGGAGGCCACGATATAAGGTAGCTTACAAGATGGTGACAGAAATGGAGTGGAAATGTTGCCATGGTTACTCTGGGGAAGACTGCCACGATGGGCCAAAGGGAACCACCAACACCCAGGTCAACGGAGGGCGATCCGGCGTCACGGAGACGGGCTACAACCCAGGTGGCAGCCAGAAAGGAGAAGGTAGAGACCGTAGAGAAGGCTCCATGAAATCCAAATGGCATCTACTTCAGATATGATTTCATGTTATCAGGATGCATGCATTCATTTTGTGAAATAGTATCAAAACGTAACATGTATGTATCTTGTCAGTCTCAAGTATCAATCAATCAATCAATCAATCTTTAAAGTAAACTGACAACTTGAAATAGATCTGGGAACAACTACATGCTACATTACTGTAAAATACAGCTGGAAAACTTTCGAATCCAATCTGACTTGGCCCTTAAAACGTTTGTTTCAATCATAAGTATTTCTCTATAAGATTAAATATTCCTGGCTATTTTGGTTTCATTTTGGTTTCATTATGACTGTATGTGTGTGGTGCATAGACTGTATATAAAGAATGGATGACGAGTCTCCACTGCCATCTTGTAATTTCGGAGCCAGAGTGCACAGTAGTGATCTGGCTGTGGAGCCGCGGAATCAAAGCCCCGCCCATACACCCGCCCGACCTAGGGCGAGTCAATCACAGCTGTCAATCATGATGTTTCACACCGTTTTTATAGCATCAAAAATACTAATAAAAATCAAACTTATTAGAAAAATGAACAAACATCAGTGATCAGAACTACCTAAAATGACAGAAACCAACCAAACAAATAAACCAGCTTTGAAAAGAAATTGCACTTGACATGTCCTTTAATATTTTAGTTTGGCCCATGTCCCAACCACTAACATAGAGGGTGTGGGGTTTATGACCTATACTGCAACCAGCCACCACGGGGCGATCTAGATGTTTTGGCTTCACTTGTACAGTCTATGCATCAACAACTGGTGTGGCTTGATCAGCACTGACAACACAAGGAAACAACCCCCCAAGTGTCATCAGATTTGGATTGGAAAGCAAGGACATAGACTCTACTGTATTTCTCAGTACGGCTATGTTTACAAAATGATGTCTTCCGGTGACTTTTGCTCGCAGAAACTCAAGTGAAGATAATTACTTCTTCTGAAGAGTCCATCATGTTTTTTTAATCCTCCGTGTCCTCCTTGGTTACAAGCAACTGCGTTGATTAGGGGTGGGGGTGGTGTGCAATCACGGAAGGCTTGTGTCATGTGGATGCAATGACAGTGTTGTTGTAATTTCTTAAAATTCCTTATGGGGCCGACAGAAACTACGCACTATAGCTTTAAAGTTTGTCGGAAAATGTCATGTTCACGCAGGACGTAATCGCTTCTTATAGGAAGCTGATTGAGTGAAAGCGTTTTCAGCTATTTTAAAAGGTCATTGTCAGTAAATATAACATCTTAAGAGTTATACTCCACATTTCCTCTCTCATATTGGCTGTTATTCTTTGTCTCCAGATGACTCTGAGAAGATCAGACAGCTGGAGGAAACCATCCGTGGTCTTAGCAAAGACCTGCATAACATGCAGACCACTATCCATGGCATGAACCAGAGGCTGTACGTGAATCTTGTTTTCAGAACATCATGTTTTATTTCATTCAAAATCCTGTTTACAATCAAACTCAGATTAGCTAGTTTTGCTGTACTGATATCACCCGGTACACTGTGGAATGAGTAGCACACTGTGTATCAGTTCATGTTTATTGCAGTTTATTTCAGCAGCTTGGTTTAAAGAAAGGATATGTTTGTTTATTAGCATATATACAGTGATGTGGGTAGGATAGCAAGATATAAATAGTTAATCCTCATTCAGAACGTAATGGGATGCTGCATATATACACAGAATGTGTCCTTTGACTTAAACTGTGCGCAGGCAGAATCAAGTAAATTTTTTAAACCCATCCTCTCCCAAGCTGTTCTCATGAACCATTTGTACATATAGCTACAAAAAGTAAAACACTGAAATTCGTATGTATTCCATGTATTTACGTATGCACCACGATAACTGCGGCTGTATAAGATCACTCTGGGCCACGTAGGGAGGAGGTCGAGGTGGATGGGTGGGTCATAAAACACAGCGCTTTCAAGCCGGGGGAGCAGAGGGGGAGTGGAGGAAACACAAGACTTTCAGCCAGAAAATGCATTTGTTCATGTCCTGGGTGTGTTTTAATCCAAACAACAATCTCTCTTTTATTCTTAACTTGTTTTGGTACCGCTCATCTGTCGTCTCAACTACTACGGCCCCTAAAAAGGACCGTCACCTCGCCATGCCCTGTCCCCGGCTTACAGTCACCTTTTCTCGGCTAAATTTAACTGTAAAAAAGGCTAAACGTGTAGTGCCTGGATAGCTCACCTGGTTGAGTGTGCACCCCATGTACGAAGGCTCAGTCCTTACCGCAGCGGCCGCAGGTTCAGCCCTTTGCTGCTTGTCGTTCCCCCTCTCTCTCCCGTTTCACGTCTCAAGCTGTCGTGTCTAATAAAGGCCTAAAATAATCTTAAAAAGGCTAAACTTAACTGTCATGTGACCGGTCGTTACGTGACCAGCTCGGTCACCTAATTTTGTAAGATATCATACAAATAGTTGTGCATAAGTTTTCGTACGATATCATACAAACGTTGCCTCTCCACACACCACTTTCCTGTGTATATGATACATTTTCTATTTGATAATTTGTCTTTCATGCTCCACTTTGATGTCATATTTTTATGATAAATGTGGGCCAAAACATTAGGAAATCTCAACTCTTCTCCTGTTTAGGCCTGGTCTGAATGGGGCTGTTGTCCCTGCTGATTCAGCTCAGCCACACATGAAGGAAACCATCAACAGCATCCAAACCAAGCTGGACCATCTCTACAACAGAACACAGGTAAACCGTGTCTGTTAGGGTTGGAAGTGAGTGCTAGTGAGCAGCGCCTGGAGTAGACATTCTTCCAGAGGCTCCTCCGTGTCAATCTCTATATTAACATTTGTATAGTCTCACATCTCATTTCACCTGCCTCGGGAACTTCCCTGACACAGTGGCCCCGGGGAGACATGCCTAATATTAATGGGTAACTACAGTTTTTTTCAACCTGGACCCTATTTTCCCATGTTTTTGTGTCTAAGTGACTGATGGGAACAACAATCTTTGACATTGGTCCAATATTAAGCAAGATCGCTGCAGTCGGCAGCGGCGGAACAAGTTACAATGTAAGTTAATAGGGCAGTTCTCCAGCTTGTATTTACCTTCACAAAAGTGCTATTTTTTTCATTTTAGCATCGTAAAATATTCTTCATTTAAAGTTGAGAAAAACAAAATAAAACTCAGAAAAGATGTTTTGGGTCGTCTTTCCACTTTTCCAACCATCACAACATTTTTAAATGGAGTCTGGTGGGTTTAGCGCTAACAACCTCAGAGCTGTTTCTGGTTAAACAGAAAGGTCTTAAAGTGGTTAAACCTCTTTTAAAAGTCTGTCTCTGAAGGGATCCTTTCCATAATGTTGTCAGACACTTATAATAATAATCTGAGCCTGTCAGCGACAAATAAAGCAGTCTTAGTGGACAAAATTGACGATGCACATTTGCCCCCTAGGGTTACATTGCAGCCCGGTCTGCTGGACCGATTTCAAACATTGTTGTTCCTATCAGTCGGTTAGAAACTTAAACATAGGTAAATAGGGTTGAAAAGAAACAGTAGTTACCCTTTAAGAAGCCTAAAGACACAGAGTCCAATGACCAGCCTTAGCTAATTCTAATGCTAGTAACTCTAGCGGTGGCTCTCTCTCAGTCGAGCTCATGTTTAATCTACAAGTTGTGACAACGCTGATGATTTGCCACTGATCTGGGCTCCAGGCCTTAAAGCAAATTTAACATAGCGGCCAAATGGTAGAATTGTAACATCACGTGATCTGTCCCCCAAAAATACTTGCATGGTAAAAGAGACATCTGTAAATCAGTGGATACATCTTTTTGAGCGTCACAACCCCCAGGAAATGACTCGTTTCTCTATCAGAATTTGATCCATTCAGAAAGTCTAGAGGAGCTGCACAATTAAATCATTTCATGCCCATTCAAGTTAATGGAGCGCTAAATCAGAAGTAGCTGACTCATATCCCTATTTTTACACATGTACTTAAGCTACACATTTTACTGTAATGCACATATTTTTTATTGCATTTTTACATACATATTTCTTATTCTACTTTATTTACTTGTTCTTATAATTTCTGCTCAGGAATGGAGCATAGGCATATGTAACAAACCAAATTTCCTAAGTATTTTGATTGATTCATTGATTTCTGTGTTTTTTTTACAGTCTTTATATATATATATATATATATATATATATATATATATATATATATATATATATATATATATATATACAACCCCAAATCAGAAAAAGTTGGGACAGTATGAAAAACACAAATAAAAAAAGAAAGTAGTGATTTCTAAATGTACTTTGACTTGTATTTCATTGCAGACAATGTGAACACAAAATATTTCATGTAATTTAGGGCTAGTAATCAGGTAAATTGGTTAAATAATGATGTGATTTGAAACAGGTGTTGTCAACAGGTGATTGTAATTATGATTTGGTACAAAAGCAGCATCCAAGAAAGGTCTAGTCCTTTAGGAGAAAAGATGGGCCGAGGATCGGCAGTTTGCCAACAAATACGTGAGAAAATTATTGAAATGTTTAAAAACAATGTTCCTCAAAGAAAGATAGGAAGACATTTGCTTATTTCACCTTCAACAGTGCATAACATAATTAAAAGATTCAAGGATTGAGGAGAAATTTCAGTACGTAAAGGACAAGGGCGCAAGCCTAAGCTGAACAACCGTGATCTCCGATCCCTCAGGCGGCACTGCATCAAGAATCGTCATTCATCTATAAGCGATATCACCACATGGGCTCAGGACTACTTTGGCAAACCTTTGTCAAGTACCACAATACGTAGTTAGAGCCACAAATGCCAGTTAAAACTGTACTGTGCCAAAAGGAAGCCCTATGTTAACAGTGTCCAGAAGCGCCGTCGACTTCTCTGGGCTCAGAGGCATCTGGGATGGACCATCACACAGTGGAAACGTGTACTGTGGTCAGATGAATCAGTATTTCAGGTATTTTTTGGGAGAAATGGACGCCGTGTGCTCCGGACCAAAGAAGAAAAGGATCATCCAGACTGTTACCAGCAACAAGTCCAAAAGCCAGGGTCTGTCATGGTATGGGGTTGTGTCAGTGCCCTTGGCAAAGGTAACTTGCACTTCTGTGATGGCACCATTATTGCTGAAAAGTACATAGAAATTTTGGAGCACAATATGCTGCCTTCAAGGAGACATCTTTTCCAGGGATGTCCATGCATATTTCAACAAGATAATGCAAAACCACATTCTGCACACATTACAAAGTCCTGGCTGCGGAGGAAGAGGATACGGGTACTTGACTGGCCTGCCTGCAGTCCTGACCTGTCTCCAATAGAGAATGTGTGGCGCATTTTCAAGCGCAAAATGCGACAACAAAGACCCCGTACTGTTGCCCACCTTAAGACTTGTTTGCAGCAAGAATGGGACAAAATTACACCTGAAACACTTCATCACTTGGTGTCTTCAGTCCCTAAATGTCTTTTAAGTATTGTGAAAAGGAATGGCAACATTACAAAGTGGTAAATGCTTTACTGTTCCAACTTTTTTTGAAATGTGTTTTTTTTAAACAAAAACAATAAAAATCATGAGGAACACATTCAATTATGTGCTGTTGTATTGTCTGCAATGAAATACAAGTCAAAGTACATTTAGAAATCACTACTTTCTTTTTTTATTTGTGTTTTCCATACTGTCCCAACGTTTTCTGATTTGGGGTTGTATATATGAAATGGAAGGATAGACCGTTTGACAGTACTATGTGGACATTTGCTTGCTCAGGTCCATGACCAGACCCTGCTTAACATCAACAACCACCTGGTGAATGGAGGGGGCAACGAGATGGACGGAGCGGCCAACGGAGGAGCAATACCGGGAGGAAAACAGCTGAACACGCTGAAGGAGGAGATTCTGACCGAGCTGGAGAGAAGGGTGACTCTGTCCTGCTCCGCCTGCCAGGTAAAGATCAATATATTTGAAGTCAATATTCTACTTTGTTATAGCCATTTTGAAGGTGTGATTGGTAGTTGTAGTGCGTATTCATGTCTTCACTTTGTTCCCTGTAGGCGTCTGTATGTGATTGTTGCTGCCTAAAGCTGTAAAACGATGTTAGCCACATTCAGGCAGTAAAACAAGAAAATTACATTCCCACATAAACCACTCCACTAACAAACAAAAAACAATACTGCAAAAAAAGAAAGAATGATTGAGCCGTTAAAGAAAGATGAAAAAAAGAAAAAGGAAAATGGCAACAAGGCCAAACACAATTTTTTTATTATGTTGTTGTTCATGGTTGAAAACTACACCTACATATCAGTGTTCATAAAGTTCATTGATGAGATAAAGATAAGCCATTCTTCGACTGAAACTTTTTTTTCTTCGTCGGAAGAAACCAGAGGTTTCAAAGCAAGTTTGGTTGCATGAACAAAGGTACTCGCTCTCTGGTAGCCTAGCAACGTAGGGAGTGTATGGCGTTATTTTTTAGTCAAAAGTTATGAGCGTGTAACACACGCTCACAAGCACATTATGTTATTTCACACGCGCAAAAATGAACCTTCAGCTGGCATGATAAAAGTACTCGCGCACAAATTCAACAACCGAGAGGTGTAGGTAGCTGCGAGCGAGCGCCTGGCTACTCTTACTCTGCTTGTACAGTGGAATCCTGCTCGCGCGCAGCGGCCTTCTGCTCGCGGAGTGGATTTCTGCTCGCTCAGCTGATTTCTGCTCGCTCGAGTACATGACTTTTGACAATTTGGGGCAGAAACCAAGGAGGGCACTGACCCTCTTATGATTGGTCACTTTCACACAGGGACATCCTTGATTGACAGCTCTCATTACAGGAAGCACGGAGTCACAGTATCTGACGGAGTTCAGTCATTCAGTTAACACTGCACAGTGGACGGAATGGCGGCGACACCTGAAGATCTAGGCGTAAGTGATATTGATGATATGATGGGGGGGGCTGTGTGTTTGACAGTGTTATAGCAATTTAATCTGAAATTTGTTGAGAATAAACTCATTAAATATTGAGAATAAAGTCGTTGTATTTCAAGTTTTTTTCTCAATATTTAATGAGTTTATTCTCAACAAATTTCAGATTAAATTGCTATAACACTGTCAAACACACAGCCCCCATCATATCATCAATATCACTTACGCCTACATCTTCAGGTGTCGCCGCCATTCCGTCCACTGTGCAGTGTTAACTGAATGACTGAACTCCGTCAGATACTGTGACTCCGTGCTTCCTGTAATGAGAGCTGTCAATCAAGGATGTCCCTGTGTGAAAGTGACCAATCATAAGAGGGTCAGTGCCCTCCTTGGTTTCCGCCCCAAATTGTCAAAAGTCATGTACTCGAGCGAGCAGAAATCAGCTGAGCGAGCAGAAATCCACTCCGCGAGCAGAAGGCCGCTGCGCGCGAGCAGGATTCCACTGTACAAGCAGAGTAAGAGTAGCCAGGCGCTCGCTCGCAGCTACCTACACCTCTCGGTTGTTGAATTTGTGCGCGAGTACTTTTATCATGCCAGCTGAAGGTTCATTTTTGCGCGTGTGAAATAACATAATGTGCTCGTGAGCGTGTGTTACACGCTCATAACTTTTGACTAAAAAATAACGCCATAGGAGTGACACGCTAACAGCCAATCATGTAACAGTATTGTGTTTGGTTGCGCCATATCGTTGTCTCGTGTTGGATTCTTCAATAACAGAAGCGGCGTGGAGTGATAAGTGGAAAATGCGTGCTGCAGCGAGCGCGGAAGTTCTTGATGAAACGGGAAACGTCAGCTCGCCAATATGGCAGTTTTTTGGATTTTATAAGTCTGACCGTAGTCAGACCAATGTCGTCTGCAAATTATGCAAGACCATCGTCCGCACCGCAAACCTGTTTTACCACTTTAGCCGCGCTCACCCTTTGGAGCACAGCCGTATTCGCCAGCAACGTCCAACAACATCTGCAGCTGGAACCCCGCACAAGCAGCAGAGCACCACGGAGAGGTACTCTCAGTGCCTTATGACTGTAAAAGCTAAACGGTACAAATAAATAACGGAGGCAGTGGCATATCATATAGGCAAAGACATGCTTCCGCTGAGCACCCCCCCACCATGTACAGTTTAGGCTGTACCGTGACTGTTAGACGGAGAAAAACAATAACTGTTACTGTACTGTATCACGTTTGTTTTTTCTGTTACAGATGTAAAGTCTACCTCCGTTTTATTTCAATTTCTCCTACGTTTACAAAACACTGCACATATTTTAAAACACTTCATTCACCAGAAGTGTTCATTGTGATTTTAGACTTATGTTTACATTTGAATTATTTGTTTTCCATGGTTGTGTTGACATTTCTGCTTTTATAACTGAGAGGATTATAATCGCAGGAAGGTTAAGCTTAAAATAAAAACGTTTAAATTGAATACGGTACATTTTTTTCCTCCTGGTCCTTATTTTAAATAGGTCATAAAAAATATCAATAATTATCGATATCGACTGATATGAAACACTTATATCGTGATACAGTTTTCAGCCATATCGCCCAGCCCTAGTTTGGGCCGCAGATACATTGCCAAAAACCTTAAATTGGTCATATTATGCTTTTTGGCTTTCCCCTTTTCCTTTATTGTGTTATATATCTTTTTGTGCATGTTATAGGTTTACAAAATGAAAATGGCCAAAGTCCCCCCCAAAGGGACTTACCATCTCCAACAGAAAACACTGTTCACAAACTGCTCCAAACAGCTCTGTTGTAGTCCAGCCTTTACTTCTGTGACGACCGCGCGTCACTTTGTAACACACGTTATAATGCTCGCCCTCATACTCTGCTTCTGACTGGCTAGTAGTCCTTACCTAGCTACTGAGCATGTGCGACTCCCAACAAAGATGGAACAGAAGTGAGATGCCTCACTCTGTAGCTAAAACAGAGAACTCAGCACACAGGGTGAAAAGAGGAGCTGCAGCAATGTGCAGTACAACAAAAATATGGTGTTTTCTGAAATTTAAACCACATAAACCTATTCTGGTACAACCTCTAAATACAATTATGAACCTGAAAATCAGCATAATATGAGCACTTTAAAGCAAAACTAAAACACTTTTCCCGCTTTGGTCCCCCTACAGGTTGGAAGCGGAAATGTCCATTTGTCCATTGCTACATTATGAAAGTTTGTTAGATCGGGTAGCGGATCTGTAGTTCGAATGAGACATAATGAGACATTACGACAGTGGTAATGGATAATTCTGCTCCCAACCTGTAGGGGAGCCGAAGCGGGAAAAGTGCTTTAGTGTTGCTTTAATACATAATTGATACAAGATAGATAGATAGATAGATAGATAGATAGATAGATAGATAGATAGATAGATAGATAGATAGATAGATAGATAGATAGATAGATAGATAGATAGATAGATAGATAGATAGATAGATAGATAGCACTTTATTGTCCGTATACACGGAAATTTGTCTTGCAATACAAGCTCCAACTATACAAATGAATTTCAATCCTGGTAATCCCTGTTTCCCTGCAGGCTGGTGTGGAGGACCTGAGGCGCCAGCAGCAAGAGGACCGGGAGCGGATCCAAGCCCTGGAGAAGCTGATTGGCTCCATAGACCAGCACCTGAGGCAGAGCCTGGACATCTCCCACAGCGAGAGCCAACGCTCCCTGGCCTGCTGCAACACAGTCACCGAGCTGGAGAAGAGGCTGACGGATGTGGATGTCCGGGTCACCTCCACGGCTAACAAGTGTGACACCATTAAAGGGCGGCTGGATAAGGAGCTGGCTGGGACGGGTGGAGGAAAGGGAAGAGTGACGGAGGACAGGCTGAATGGCAGACTGAGAGAGCTGGAGAAAAGGGTGAACAACACATTGAGGAAGACAGAGCAGAGGTGCACCAACACGGGCAACAACGTGAAGGACAACGTCCAGAGAGACGTCACGCAGCTGCGCAACATGGTCCTCAGTCGGCTGGACGAGCACGGCTTCAAGATCGGCAAGATAGAGCTGGACGTGTCCGTGTTAGGAGATACGGTCACCGACCACAGTCGGCGCCTGAGCCAGCTGGAGAACATCACAACCTTCCTGGACAGAAGGCTAACATCAACCACAAACATGTGCAACGAGACCTGCGGGCCTAACGGAAAGGGCCGTAAGACTGACGACACCGTTAAAACGTTGGAGTGGAGAGTTGTGGCCAACGAAGACGACATCCAGAAGTTTAACACCCGGTTGAATGATTTGTCCGTGTCCGGGGACTCGCTGACCGACCGAGTGATCAACTTAACAGATAAAGTCAAAAAGATAATAGCTGTGACGGGGGAGAGCGGCGAGCATTTCAACCGGATCGTCACTGAGGTGGAAACGTTGGGCCGTGATGTCGAGGACTGTTACATTTGCCGGAGCATAGACGACGACTTGCGCTCGCTCGCCAACTCCACCAACAGTGGTCTCAGCAGGTGCCAGGTGGAACTCACCGATCTGCGGAGAAAGGTGGACTCGGGAGAATCGGTGTGCTCTCAGGTGTGCTCCAACCTTCAGGAGGAGGTGGGACGACTACGAGAGGAAGTGGAGGAGTGTACCGGTCAGTGTAAAACCAACATCAACGATCTGAAGAAACGCCTGGATGGCCATGGCGTCCATAGTGGGAAATTAGGAGGGGATCTGAAGTCCATCCAAGGAGAGCTGGCTGGATTCGTGGTCACATTTAACTCCATCAATGAGACTCTGAAGGGCCTGGGAAGGACTGTACAGACGCATGGCAACACGCTGACGGATCTGACCAACACCAACGGTGGCCTCATCTCTGAGGTAAGGTACACAACAAGTCTATATCCACGACGTTTCACTTGCTCCGTTGCCGCCGGAAATTCCGCCGAATGCCACTCTTTTTTGGCCGGATGTCCATCACCTTCCTCTTTCTTTGTGTTGGCATTCTGAACTGGTGGATTTCTGAGGACTATGGTTAACTGCTCCTCAGATCTCTGCAGGGTAAATCCAGACAGCTAGCTAGACTATCTGTCCAATCAGAGCTTTCTGTTGCACGACTAAAACAACTTTTGAAAGAGCACATGTTCCACCAAAACAAGTTCCTTCCCGAGGCTATTTTGCAGCGGCTCCGTTGCTCTGTCCGGAGCTTAGCGCCGCCCAAGACACTTGTGATTGGTTTAAAGAAATGTCAATAAACCAGAGCAAGTTTTTCTCCCATCCTGGAATGCTGTGTGGACTAGCCAGACCCTCCTTCGCAGCGCTGTGGAGGAAGGACTGGCAATGCAAGAATAGTACACAACTAAGTAAGCTCTAAAAGCTGTGTCAGAATGTTACCTCCCTTTTCGCTAAATTTAGTACCATATAGTAAGGTCTGGCTACATCAGAGGTGGAAGAAGAATTCAGATTCTTTACTTAAGTAAAAGTACTAATACCACACTGTGTTACAAGTAAAAGTCCTGCATTGAAAATGTGACTTGAAGTATGCAAGTATCATCAGGAAAATAAAGCAAAAGTACTCAATGAAGTGGCTGACGGTGGCTCTGCAAAACAGTCTCAGGAAGGCACTAGTTTTGGTGGAACATTTGCACACCGCAAAAGAAAACCCCACATACAATGTGTGGCATATTAAGATTTACCCCCCACGTTCCTTCTTTAATATCTCATGACTGCCCCGAGGCCCCAGGTTGGGAGGCACTGTACTAATACGTAGAATTAAACATGAAAGATCAAGTTACCATGATGATAATAATGATGGTAATTGTGCTCATGATGTCTGCTGTTATATTAAACTGTACATATTGAAACATAACTTTTCTTTATGGACTTTAAAAACAACACTATGTCAATCAAACATGCCCCGCGGTTATCTTGGCAAACAGTGTTTTCACATAATGTTTTTTTAGTTAGGAAAATATTTGAGCATATTACAAACATTTGAGTCTTCTTGACAGACATGGCTCAGATAACATGCATACATATTTCTGTGTGTATAAGATACCATAAGAGAATAAATCCGTACAAAGATGGAAAAAAAAGTATATTTATGGTAGAACTTTGTCGAAAGAAACTCATCCAAAATACACACATTAACAAGTATCTACATTATCTATGTTGTCTGACAAGTATCTACATTCTCTACTTGCTCTCCAAGGTGGACAATTTGCAGAAGGAGCTGACAGAGCATGTTGATGACTCGAAGATTCGATTTGACGGTCTGGGAAAAGAGATCCAGATCATCCGGAGCAACTATGTGACAGAGGTGGGGGAGTGCCGGCGGTCCAGCGACGGCCTGGAGAGAAGACTCTCCAAGCTGGAGGGAGTGTGCGGACACTTGGACTCGTTCTCAGACAGCCTGGAGAAGATCAGGGAGGGCCTGAGCCGACACGTTTCTGGGCTGTGGCGCTGCGTCGATGGACTCAACGTCTCGGTAACGTCTCACCGAGATCTTATCCACAATATCCAGACCGTCCAGCTGAAGAACGTCCACTCCGACATACACAGACTCAACTCTTCAGTGCTGGACTTGGTCAACGAGTTCCACAGTTTCATAGAACAGGACTTCATGGGTGAGTGGCAGAGGACCAGTGGTGAAACACGTATTCAGATCCTTTACTTAACCCTCTGAGGACAAAAGACGCACCGGCGAGTCCAAGCGATGTTAGACAACACTCCTACTCAAAAAGTGATATTACAAAATTTCATTTTAGACATTTATTTACTATTTTATTCATATATTACGCTACTTTTGTGAACCCAAGACTTTTGTAAATTAATTTCAAGCACCAAAACAACTGAGTGTAGGTATGTTTTCACAAGAAATTTGAGAAATATTTTCACTTTAGGGCCAAATTATCGCTTTATACATTGCTCTGGATGGAAAAATTTTGGGCATCACTATACAGAAAGCTGAGTTTGTTCTGAATATTTTGATATGAAACACATGGGGATCAGGTTAAATGCAAAACCCCTAAAGAGGAGAATTGAAGAAGATATCTAAAAATGCCTTTTAACCTCAGAGGGTTAAAGTTACTATATGTAACTTTTAAAATTCAAAAACTGTGATGATCATAAATGACCTGTAACAGCAAACTAGAATAACAGTGAAAAGAATGCTACTTTCATATTGTTTTTATTAAATAATCATATACAGCAGGTAGACGGCGCTACAGTAATGCTTTGGCTTGTGACACAGTGACAGTGATACCCGGTTTAGCTCACGATACATCCAAAGTAGGCTAAGTTACCGTATGCAACACTGGAAAAGCAACGATGCATCTGTAACATATTCTCTTATTAAATGAAGGATTTTCTGTCTGAGCAAAACATTTATCGCAACTATAAGACCTCCAGGTAACGCTAATTTATTAATACAGTAGGCAGGACTTTAAATTATTAGTAGATGTTTAAAGTTACCAGTCAATCAGATTTGCCAATTTTTTTCTCAGGAAAAAACAAACAGATTATGAGTGCCACTAAATACATTTAAGTGTCCATGTTTCTTTAAATTGTTTTTATTCGATGCCACATACGCTAGGAACGTAGCCAACTTACATGCAATGTCACAACATAGCGCTCATGGTTTCCAAGTAGAACACACACAAAACTGCCCAAACTTCTTGCAAACAGATGCATCGTTGTTCGCTTCATTCATCAATGGACAAATTGGCTAATAACTTTGCAATGTTACCTGCCAAAGTTCATTTTTACCCACATTTGGCGGGTTGGCGAGTTTTAATTCAAAGCCCTGACAGTGGGCAATACAGCACCGTAAAGAAAAGACCTTTACGGCAGCAGGTGTGGTAAAAACACTGTCACTTTTGTCTAAAGTGGCCGCTAGAATCAACCCAAACTGAAATACATATTACATATAGCCACTTTAAGTCAAAGTACTAATGCTACACTTTACAAATTATGGCTGGGACGATACGCTTTTGTTCGATTCTTTCATGATACATAGGTGCTGATTTGATCTGTATTACAATTTTTTATTTATTGCGATTCTAGAAGTATTGTTATTCGATATTATTGTGTATTGCGATTTTCTTTTCCTTCTTTGATCAAAGCAAAAGTTGAATAGTACACTTCTAAAGACAATATATCATGAGGCATTTCTAAAAAACTAATTGTTTTCTAAGAAGAACGCACATCACATGTCAGTCAGTCAGTCCTACATTTATTTAATTTGTTAAGAAGAACATAACATGGATTTTCTGCTTTCGCTCTGTTTGGCTAGAAACGGATATGATGTAGTCGCCGACGGCGGAATTGTATACACAGAAAATATTTAGGTCAATCCAAAAAAAAATGTTGTTATATATAGATTCTAGGGAAAAGAACCGATTTTAAAAATCGTCACAAAATTATAATTTTTTACCCCACCCCTAAAAATAAAAATAAAAATACTCTGTTACAAGTAACAATTCTTATTTGGAAAGTAACTAGAAACTAAAGCTGTCAGATTAATGTAGTGGAGTAAAAAATCAGTGTTGTAATGCTGTAAATACTTTGTTATTGTACTTAGAAAAAGTAGAGTGTTCACGTATGTACTTTACTTTGATATTTATATTCCTGGAATCTTTTATTTTTACTCCGATACATTTCCCCTAAGCATCTTCGTTACTCGTTACTTGCAAGAAATGTTTTCGTACGTCGGAGTGAAAGACATTGTATTTAATAAACTACATCTGTTTTGTGCGTAGAAATCTTAATTTGTAAAGTCACTAGTAACTAAAGCTGTCTGATTAAAAAAGTACAGAGTACAAGTGAAAGTACAAAATTTCTCTCTGAAATGTAGCGGAGGAGAAGTAAAAATGTGGCATGAAAAGAAAAGACTCAAGTAAAGTACAACTACCTCAATATTTGTACTTAAGTACAGTACTTGAGTCAACGTACTCAGTGACATTCCACCACTGCAGAGGGGCATGGGATTTGACTTTTGGATAAGAGATAGCACTCAGTGGAAAGGGAGGCGAGGCCGGGGGAAAGAAATAGACCAAAGAAAGAATCCAGGCTGTCATCCTGACAAGCATTCACGTAAAAAGCCTATGAAAAGTCTGCAGTCTGTCAAAAAGAGGAGTTTTAGTAAACATGAGGGTGAAAGGCCCATCCTGAGGCTCACCAGGTTCAATGTCGTAGCTTTCTTGGCTTACTGTGCATGTTTATTTAGAATTCTAAGAGAAACTATAACTGTTAAAAAGTTTTTTTTCCCCAGCTGTGATGTCTCATTAAATATTCTCCTGCCCCAGGTCCACCTGGTCTACCGGGCCCCCGTGGAGAGAGAGGCGAGCGGGGAGCACAGGGTCCCGTAGGACCCCAAGGGAGGGTGGGACCTCCAGGCACAGATGGCAAGCAGGGACTAACTGGACCCCCAGGTAAAGACAACAGACTTTGTCTTTGAGTTGTTTGATTCCACGTATATATACAGTATATGGCTGTCAATCAATTCAAATATTCAATCGCGATTAATCGCATGATTGTCCATAGTTAAATCATAAGTTAATTGCAAATTAATCAAGCATTTTGATCTGTTCTAAATGTATTATGCATTATGCAAGACAATGACAAATACTGTCTAGATAGAATAGAGTAAGATCCTTTTTTTGAGGATAAAAACATCCGCGGAATTGCGTTCGCTAAACCCACCAGACTCCATGTAAATAAACAATGATCCTAGCATCGCAAAAATACACTTCATTCAAAGTCGACAGCAACAAATAAAAATCTATGAAAAGCCATTTTGGGTCGTCTTTCCACTTTTCCAACCATGACAACTCTAGTTTTGGTTGAAATAAACACATAGTTTACCGATTTACATGTGAAAATATGTTGGCTCTATACACGCTAAAAGTATTGCTTTTTTAAATGGAGTCTGGTGGGTTTAGTGCTAGCGACCTCAGAGCTGTCTCTGGTTAAACAGAAAGGTCTCAAAGAGGTTTTAAAGGTCTGTCTCTGAAGGGATCCTTTCCATAATGTTGTCAGACACTTAGAATATTAATCTGAGCCTGTCAGTGGCAAAATGAGCACTTTTTTGAAGGTAAATACAAGCTGCGCAATTGCTCTATTAACTTACATTGTAGTTTGTTTCGCCGAGTTTTGATCTCGCTTAATACTGGACCAATGTCAAAGACTGTTGTTCTCATCAGTCACTTAGACACAAAACATAGGAAAAACATAGGTTAAAAAGAAACAGTAGTTACCCTTTAACTAAACACTACATTTTTGTATGTAATATGTAAGGGTTAATGCCCGACGAGGTGTCCATTGTCAGGTATTAGCCTAATGGACGACGGCGAGGCGTGAACCGTCCGACGCGCAGCGGAGGACGGTTGCCCTCCGCCGAAGTCCATTAATACCTGACAATGGACACCTCGAAGGGCATTAACCCGCTTATACCATGGTCACTTGCCAAATAACATATTTTTAAAACTTTATTTCACATTTTAATTAGTTTTACAATCGAAATCTAAAGTTTTTACAAACAATAACTCTGTTTCCCTGGTTACGCCTGGCGGTTTGACTAATACCTGGAACAACCATTCCCATCCATCAGGTTCTAATGCAATGCAAACGTTGTTCACTCCTCCAGGAAATAGGAAAACCTTAGATACGACATTGCCATCCTTAGCAACCGGAGATGTTTATAGTCCGCTCAGCTGATAGAATCCTTCAGCTCAGCTACGAGCCAGAAGGCTAACGCTATGCTAGCTAACGCTATGCTAGCAAGATCCAAAGTCAATAACATTGTGTACAGTTGGCAATCAGTAAAAATTATTTGACAGTATGTTAAACAACAAGACAAGCAAGCTATCCAGCCATGTCATTGTCCCCGAAACAATATAACGACTTTTACGAACAATTTGATCCGCGATGTGTAACGTTACTGTCGGCCGCAGCAGCGCAGCCTGGAGCAGCGACCTGAACAGTGAACGGGATGTGAGATAACGTTATTCTCTGTGAAACAAAGTCAGTCCAGAGGGGAAATATAACTTACTACTTGCAGCGTGTGTGTTAGCGCCATCCTGTGGTGTTCAGAGGACGAGTTGGAAATGACAGATCCACATTTCCTTTTTTTTTATTTAATGTAGCGCATTGATTTAGTTATTGATTTAACGGTAAACAGTCCGTTTCACCGGGACACCTTTACTAGGTGTCCTACATCACTTTTTAATGGACACCCAGCAGCCAATCAGAATCGAGTATTCACCCAGACCATGGTATAAATTGTAACAATCTAATTGTGTTTAACCTCACATGTGGGGACATAAAGGCTCACAAAACATTCCCTTCTTCTAAGTTTGGAGCTTTGAAACTGAACTTCCCATTCAAAATACCCTTTTCTTTATCCATTTCTGCTTGAGGAAGTTTGTTTCAGCTAGTCATCCACAACGTTATTGCTGCATAGCTTCCCGATTTCCCAAACAAATCGCAGAACCCGCGTTCATTTATCATGCTCAAAAAAACGAGTGCCGTTAAAAAGTAATTGCGTTAACTTGTTATTATCACGTTCATTTTGACAGCCCTAATAATGACATTTTCTGATTTAGACCTGCAAGCTGTATCTTGGATCTTTATTGTATTGTAGATACATTTAGATGAGAATAGAAAATACACAGCAAGAATGATATTGTTGGATGATTAACTCACTGTTTTTTGTCTTTCATCTTACTTCTCAGGTCTCAGAGGTGAACAGGGTACGTGTTGTTCTTACTAAACAGCAGATGAAAGCACTCCTTACTGTGTGATCTTTGTTTCATACTAACTCCTGCTCTCCGTCTCTCCGCCGAGATCAGGTCCTGCAGGGTCTGATGCCCACGTGCCACGCCTTTCCTTCTCCGCCGCGCTGACTCGCCCGATGAGAAGCGCGGGGACCATAGTGTTCAACGATGTCTTTGTCAATGAAAACAACGTCTACAATCCCAAAACAGGTGAGTTTTAGACCGCCTGGAATTTGAACAGGTGCATGCCAAGGAGCAGTACTCTTTTATAGGATGGCGACGGCTGTTGATGTTTCCGTGTTGTCTGCTTGTAGTGGCAGAATATAACCAAGTATATTTACTCAAGTACTATACTTAAGTACAAATTTGAAGCACTTGTACATTACTTGAGTCTTTTCTTTTTCATGCTACTTTCTACTTCTACTCTGCTACATTTCAGAGAGGAATATTATACTTTTTACTCCACTACATTAATTGGACAACTTTAGTTACTTTAGTTACACTTAACAAAGTTGTTTTTTGCACACAAAACACATTTAGTTTATAAAATACAATGTTGTATTATAAATTAAACTACCCAACAACATACAGGCCTAAACGTTTCCAGTTTCTAAAATGTGAGGATTTTTCATTAATTAGTACTTACTTAGTGTTGTGCCTGAACGCGTTCATTTAACGATAGTTCATGAACTCGTTCATATTTTGGGTGAACGTGAACTGAACGTACTGTATTATTGCCTGATGAACATTACAGTGAACTCGTTCATTCTGGTGTCTGTGAACGGCACACTCTCCCAGTTTAACTTCGTTCAATAGGGTGCCAGATTTCTATAGAGCCTTCCAGGTGAAAACCCGGGTGAAACACGCCATAAACAGGCCTTAATATGTAGTGGAAAAAACACCCAATCTGGCAACAGCAGCCACCAGTGTCGCACCGCCGCATGCGTCATCAAAACAAAAAGCAGCATGGAGGCAACAGCAGCATGGAGGCAACAGCAGCATGGAGGCGACAAAGCAGCAAGGAGGCGTCGTATGATCATTTAAACGAGTTTTATGACAAGGTCGGTGAGGATGGGAAAATCTTACATTTCTGTGCAAACTTTGCCCGCCGGCTTTCAAAAAGAAAATCCGCACTTCAGAAAACGTGAAACGGCGCATTGAACTGAAGCACCCGGGCTAGCCTTTCAAGGTATGTGCACGCAAATAAAAACTCAAAAGACAGTCAAGACAGATCCTCGACCCAAATCCCATTAACTGCGTACAGTAGTCTCTCCCAGCCGCAGCTGTGACTCCAGTGTGTGTGTGCGTGCGTGCGTGGTGCCCTGTGAGGATGGGCAGTAATTAACCTGCTGCCCAGTTTCTGCATGTTAAAGCAACAATGGGGAAATGCTGTCCCCTCAATGCTAATATAAACCCTGGTTGGATAAGGATTCAAAATTGGATGTGAAGATGAAATCTGATGCATAGTTTCAGTGTTAAAACTGATAAAATAATTGCTGTCTGTGGTTCTATATGGGCTGTGGCAATCATTTTGAAAAATAATAGCTCGCAGCAACATATGGAAAAAAAGAACTATGAACTAGTTCATTTTTGGAACTGTGAACTTAGTTCATTATTTTGAAGTATGAACTGAACTAGTTCATTTTAAAATTTGAACTAGTCCATGTAGAAAGTGAACTTTCCCAACACTGCTTTTACTTAAGTAAAGGATATGAATACTTCTTCTCCCTGTCCGTATGTCTGTCGAACATACGTCCGTCCCATTGTCATGAACGCGTTATCGTGTGACCCCCTGCAGGGAATTTCTTGGCACAAACATCCACTAGAACGCAAGCATGAACTGATTCAATTATGTCGGTAAAAAGATCAAAGCTCAAAGGCCACTGTGAGTTTGGTCCTGAGACAGAAACAGGTCTCAAACAAAGTTAATTTTATCCTGATGTGTATGTCCATTTTAGTGTCAGAATGTTCTGGAGATATGTGGCTTGGGGCGTCTCGGTTCTAAACCGTCTCTGATATAGTTAGCCTAAAAATAACATTTGGATATTTGACTTGGTAACAAAATGCTTAAAATATCGTTAGCTTTGTGTCAGGATCCCACAGTCGTCCCATTTTCCCTGCTAATTCCTCACATCTGTATCCACTTTTGTCTTCATAAAAGCCCATTTCTCCCAGTGGCTGCATATAAAAACTTAAGTCATGGGTTATTTACCTTGTTGGTAGTGCAGCTTTTAGGCGTGTTTCTGTTGTTTGCTAGCAGAGGAAATTGACGAGGAGTAAACCTTCACGCAATACAAGTCAATGGAGAGTTGTTTACCCCTTCAGCGGGCGTGGCTTTCAGAGTATGACGCAATGTGCTCTGTTTCTCTACTCGGCTCAGTCCTTACCGCAGTGGCCTGGGTTCAAATCCGACCCTTTGCTTAACAGTATGGGAAAGCCTCCGATACACCTGAAAATGCTGGAATTGGCGAGATTTATGCACCGATCCAATACCTAATTTAGCCCAGAAGAAAAAATATTTTAAAGTACAGTAGTTTATTTCTGTTCTTTTTCCGTTATGACTCGCTGTCAAACTGGATATTAAAAGAAAGTTCTATGGCGGTTATTGTTTGTTTGTTTGTTTGTTTATGTTTCACAAAGAGTTTTAAAGTGCTCATATTATGCTCATTTTCAGGTTCATAATTGTATTTAGAGGTTGTACCTGAATAGGTTTACATGGATTAATTTTCAAAAAACAAAGGCATCTCACTTCTGTCCCATCTTTGTTGGGAGTTGCACATGCGCAGTAGCTAGGTAAGGACTGCTAGCCAGTCAGAAGCAGAGTATGAGGGCGTGCCACGCTAGCAGCTAGGCGAGCATTATAACGTGTTACAAACTGACGCACGTTCATCACAGAAGTAAAGACTGGACTACAACAGAGCTGTTTGGAGCAGTTTGTGAACAGTGTTTTCTGTTGAAGATGGTAAGTCCCTTTGGGGGGGACTTTGGGCTTTTTCACTTTGTAAACCTATAACATGCATACAAAAAAAGATATATAACACAATAAAGGAAAGGGAAAAAAGCCAAAAAGCATAATATGAGCACTTTAACAACAATGATAGAAATCATATCACATCCATACAGGGATAGTAGTATACCGCTGTTAAAACATAATAGAATATATGTATTTTTTAACACACTGGTATTGAATTGGTACTCGGTATCGGCCGATATGCAAGTTCAGGTATCGGAATCGATATCAGGAAGCAAAAAATGGCATCGGAACATCTCTAGTCTGAACTTCTCACAGCAAATACACAACATTAAGTCTCCCTTGTTACCTGCTTCCACCCTCCCAGGTTATTTCACAGCTCCAGTGAGTGGGAAGTACTTCTTCAGCGGCATTCTTACGGGCCATAAGAACATGAAGATCGAGGCGGTGTTGTCCAAGTCCAACACTGGCGTGGCCCGAGTGGACTCCGCTGGCTACCAGCCCGAAGGCTTGGAGAAGCCCATGGCGGAGGCCAAACACATCCCCGGCGCTCTGGCTGTCTTCAACATCATCCTGCCCATGCAGGAGGGGGACACGGTCTGCATCGACCTCGTCACCGGCAAACTGGCGTACTCCTCGGAACCGCTGACCATCTTCAGTGGGATGCTGTTGTACGAGACCATCTGATTGGATCGTAATCCGTCTCAGGGGTGAAACGTTTCCCCCTCGCGAGAGCATCTCATTTGTCCGGCGGACTGTAAGAGACAGAACCACTGGCTGGACAGTCGGAAGAGACTGAAAATAACTGGACTGGATTCACATCCTGCAAGGAAAAAAACAAACTTTATATTTTTACATTCTACAAAGAAAGGACAAAAAAACCACACCGATCATGTTTTGTTGTGTTTCACAGCTTTAAGGAAAGCAATTTGTGCAAAGAGCCATCGTGTTGTTGTTTTTTTTTAATTCTATGACATGTTGTCTTCAGAAAAAAAAAGCCACTGCAGGGTTATCTTATAATTCCATATTGTATGCTGTTCTATAAACTTGAATGTTTACTGCTTACACCAAGATAACCTTCAGATCTTTCTTGTGTTAATGAAAGGACATTTGGTAAAATGATGAAAGATTAAGGACGTGAGGATCTTTTGTTTTAATGTGTAATCCACCCAGAGCATATCAACGGTTCAAAAGATTATAGCACACTATGTTTTCTGTTTCTAGTGTAGTTTTTTTTTTTTCTCTTCATGCTCACAGTTTCATTTTGACCGCAAGCAAATTCCCAGAAACATAATGCTGAATGCCAATTGTCTTGGAAAAACATGCCCAGTGATGTAGGCGGAGGGGACACAGTCCAAACCACTATTCTTTAGAAGGATATGCACAAATGAAGTCACTGACAGTTCATTCGAGAAAACCACAGGATTTTATAAATCATACAACAGCTAAATAATACGACCATTTTAGGACATTAGCTATGCCTTGAAACACGAGGGGAGGATGACGATGGCCAGGGGGAAGAATGGGGATTTTTTTCTCTCTTTCTCTCTGTCCTAATAAGGGCCATCTAAACTTGGTGGAGGATCAAGTAGTTAACGTTATGAAGCTGTTACTATCATTCTATCTCACAGTGGGATTGTTGTTCAAAGCTAACAATAGCAAATAAGGAAGCTGAAGCATTGTCTCTATGCTACAAATTCTGTCTATTTCATGAACACACACACTCAAGGGCGTAAATTTGGGTTCAACGCCCCCCCCCATAGATTACACCTATGCACACACTGCCTGCATTTAGAATAAGAATTAAAATGTGTGTATGATATCAAGATTGTAGATATTCTTGAATGGATTTTAAAAGGAACATTGCACATTTTCTGCTGCGACGATATACAGCAGATTGGGCCATGTATTGCATTATATTTACATACACATTTTGTCACATTATTTCCTCAGTGCTCAGTGTGGGAATGTAATTGTATATGTTTCTATGTAGCCTATATTGTATAACCTTTATGGAATGTAAATATTTTTCAACGGTTTTGCCCATATAAGATTTTTACGAGTTACCACTCTACCTTGCCAGGTATTGTATATGTTTTGTATGTTTCTGCCACACGTGTGCCTCAAATACAGATACCCAGTTTTACACAGCTGAGTCTCACGTTTATCTGGATTGTGTTCCCTTATTTTAATGAGCGATGTGCCCATGCCCATGTGCTCATTTTTTTTTACACACTGTTTAGCCTTTAATCTGGCACTTTTTTGGCTTTCACAAATACACACAGCTGAGTTGACTTTCTATTTCTGGCCCCTGCTTAAACATCTCACATCTCTTTCTCTCTCAACTTTAGTAGGTTAATTTTAGCTGAAGACTTCAAGGAGCTAGTTGAAAAGCCACTTGTTCTTATGCTGCACTGCAGTGACACCTTGTGTTCGGTATTGTTCCCATCATAGCTGTGATGTTGCTAAAGAACCTTGGAGACTTTTAAGAAGTCCCTTAAAGGAAAGAATATCGCTTGTCTTCCATTCTTTGCACATTCATTACTTATCACTGTGAATTACAGGTCTCTTTATTATTGTCTCTGCACTCAATAGCTGCCATTCCACTGTCACTCACACAAACAAAGTCATCCCCAAGACTATGTAAATTGATACATGCACTGGCGGTCAAGGCCAAAGAACCGGTAATTCTACCTAGGTTACTTAAGGAGGATGCATGATAAGATGGAACGTAGATGCACATGGTGTCTATGCTGGTAGTTCTGTGTGGACACCAGGGACAGGAAGACTACAATCACTTTGTGGAAGCGAAAAGGGGTTTAAACATAGACAGTTAGCTAAATAAAGGGGTTTAAATCAGGTAGAATAATGATTCAAGTGCTGTCAGAAACATCGGACGATACAACACGCATGGGACTTCCCTGACACCTGGATGTTGCTGAAATGTGACGTTAGGGAACAAAGTGAAGTTGGTGGTAACGCTGGTCCGTCATGTTAATTGTATTCAGTTTCAGTTTTTTAAATATTGTTGTTGTTAAGTGTATTTGGATATATATATATATTTTTAACAAATGATATGCTTTTACAGTAATGCACAGCTTTCCTTGCTGCAGTCGAATTTGGAGCCACAAACGTGGTATTACCGAGCTCATCACCAGCACTTGAAAGCAGCATCAGACACCACCAAAACACTAATGTCCTTCCCTCCCGGCATTTTCACGCGTGCCGTTGCCATGGAGCTGAGTTTGTTTCTTTTCTCCGGCTTACACAAAGTGAAAGGTTGTGCTTTAAAACAAAGTAAGGACTTTTTGGGCAAACTTGGCAAAAGTGTGAGTGTCGTCGCTGTCAAGACGTGCTGCGTATGAGAACAACAAAGTGCAAGGACTTTTAAAGTTTTTTTCCAGCCACGGTAAGAAACGCGTGAGCCAAACAAGGAAACGCAGGGTGCCAAGCTAACGATAACTATAATTTACACAAGGTCTGTTAGCTAGTCTGTAATTACGTTTAACGTCAATGCATTGTTTAAGCCGACACGTGTTTTATTTACAGCGTTTGTGAGGCGTATTCGGGTTGTTTTTTCTTGTTTTTAATAAAAGTGTAACACTCAGTTAAGGGTCAAAACGGGTCAAAGGGTGAGTAACGTTAGCAGTGAAAAAGTAACGCGAGGCTAATGGGCAATAGCTAGTCACGTAACGTTACAGAATTCAATCCGTTGGAGTTTAAAAATACAGTGCTCAAACAAAACAGGCAGGTTTGCTGCACTGACTGTTGTTAAGTGACATAACTAACAACACGTGTTCTGTGATGATTTGACATCGAGCGAATACCACCACAAGAATAGTTAGATAAAAACCTAGCTCATTAAAATGACTGACTTTAAAAAAAAAAGCCACACAATTGCTTCCACCCTCGTCATTAGCATGTATGTATGCCTGCATATTTGTGAGGAAGTCATAGCTCTTTTTTTCTTTTTCTTTTTTTAAGCAGCCCATCTAAGCTCATAATGAGTGGCAGAGTGGCAAGGGGCCGACTGCAGGTGCTCCAGATCTACCGCCTGCTGCAGTACGTCCATGAAGGGGATAAAGTGCAGATAGAGAAGATGGTCAAACTGGGGCTGGAAAACCTCATCAATCTCACTGAGCCACAAGATGGCACAGGGGTGCTTCACATAGCAGTGTCAGCCAACAATCAGGGTGATGGTCCTCTTCTTTACTCAGTCCGATCGATTATGTAGCCTATATTCTATTTAGGAGAACATGGTGCTCGCTTGCTGTTGCAGTTTAATCCTTTTCAATGGTCATATCAGTGTTCCCCTAGTGTTTTGCAGGCCTAAGTTGACCCCCCCCCCTTAAAGGCCTAAGCCATTTTGGGGCGGCTCAGTGGAAACTTAGACGTAGTCATACTTAGGGGTGGGAATCACCAGAGGCCTCACGATACGATAGCATCACGATTTTAAACGTATTGCAACATTCTGCTAGCATGGAAATCCAGACCCAAATCCTAAAGGATTAGGGGTCTGGCATTGAGTAATGAAAGTTACCCAACTTCAGGGGCGGCACCAAGTGTGCATTTGAAAATCTCACTGCATGCAGTTGGATAACACTACAACCAATCACAACAATACACGGGGTGACGTATCCAGTGCCCCATACGCTTAGCTACCAGCAAGGCAAGGCAAGGCAATTTTATTTGTATAGCACAGTTCAGCAGCAATGCAATTCAATGTGCTTTACAAAAAAACATCAATCAAATATCAAATTTCAGATACATAAAACATTAAAACACAATCACAAATCAAATATAAGATACAATTTAATAATGAATTAAAAGCACTTAATACTAAAATAAAAACCATAAAATCTAGAATAAAACTATAAAAAGTAGATCAAATTCAAGAGTAAATTCCTAATTGTGTGCAAGTAATCAACAAAAAGCAGCAGTAAAAAAAAAGGTTTTCAGCCTCGATTTAAAAGCGGTGAGAGTTGGTGCAGACCTACAGTTAACCGGAAGTTTGTTCCAGATATGTGGTCCATAAAAACTGAATGCCGCTTCTCCCTTTTTTGTTCTGATTCCAGGGATGGCGAGCAGTCCTGTCCCTGATGATCTTAGAGATCTATGGGGCTCATAGTTTAGAATCAGATTTGACAGGTAAACAGGTCCTAAACCATTTAGTGATTTATAAACAAGCAGAAGTATTTTGTAATCTATTCTTTGTTTCACAGGAAGCCAGTGTAAGGACCAGCGGAGCTAACTGGTAGATTAAACTGTCGTCATCAAGGGGGCAGGCTTCTCTCCTCAGAGCGAAGCCGCGATGGCGCCATTTTGCTAACCCCGTATCCATCACCCCCGTTAGCATCCCATTGACTGCCATTCATTTTGGCGTCACTTTGACAGCCAATAACTTTACATCTGAAGCGTTTGAAGACTTGATTTGTCCATCGTTTATTTCTAAAGAAACACGACAATGTATAAAAGGCTCCATTACCTTGTACCTAACGTTATGGCTCCATAGCAGACATTTTAATAAAAATAGGCTAACGATTGTGTCATAACCACGCGAATCACCGTATAGTACAGGAGAAGCTCGCAGGCAGTTTCGACGTACATTAGCTGTTTAGTTTAATTTCGAATGTTAACTAGCATTTAAGTTAGCAATAATTAGCCTGTGCCTATGTTATCTCCTTACATATACCTACGCTCTCCGTCTTTGGGAGATTGGGAGTGATTGAGATTTCTCTTGGCACAGCTACCAGAAGACTTACAAACTTACAACTTGCAGACACGTTGTTCACGTCACATCTACGGCGGGAAGCTCAGTTTGCAGCTGTGCAGTAACGCTCAGTAACGCTCAACCATCACCGGAAAAGTGCTGGTAAGAGACTTCACTTGTCTCCGTCAAAAACAGTGGAGTCGCTGGGTCCATTTTATATAGGTCAGTGGTCGTCATCTGTTTAGCTCGCCTCTGGCCCGCCTATATCAGATACACCAATGTGATTGGTGCAGCTCGGCTACAAGGGCATAGTTAATGAGCATCATTACTCAATGCCAGAGTGACTCGCTGAGCAAATTCAAATTGTGATTTCGCGAGAACTCTGGATTTCCAGGGTAACATTCAGCAATATATTGCAATTTATTATCTTTTTTACATTTTTCCCAATTTTAAATGATGTCCCCAAAAGTAAAGTTTGTCAACGTGTGTTTTATCTAAAAAGAAAAGAATTCTCTGTGTGTTCATCTCACTTAAATTGTATTGCTGCAAAAATGGGATTGCCAAGCAGACAAACTGACCAACACATATATAATAATAGATTGATACTTGGCGTCTGTGTATCGATACAGTATTGCCACAGAAAATATTGCGATGCTATGCTGTATCGATTTTTCCCCCACCCCTAGTCACACTGGATTTTCAAATCTCCAGTTAGCTTTTAGCACCACATCAATGTTGGACCATATGGAGTCTGTATTTTTTAACTAACTATGGTCACTTCTTTGTCCTGACTGTTTCTCTGCTCCTCCTCACTCCTTACAGACTTGGTCAGCTTCCTTCTCTCCCAGGGAGCACACCCCAACGTCCAGGACAAGAACGGCCGCACCCCGGTCATGTTAGCCGCCGAGCTGGGCAATGATGCCATAGTGGCACTGCTGGTCCAGAGCAATGCTAACCTAAGGCTTAAAGACAGCGAGGGCAAAGGTGAGCAGCAGCAGGTTCAGTTCAGTTCAGTCACTTTATTTCCCCAAATGGGAAACTTGATCTGCAGTCAGGAGTGCAAGATTAAAAAACAACAGCATACAACAACGTACAAATAAACAAAGGACAACAATACACTAATACAAAGACACTAGGGTGTATATTCTACTTGGGACAGGGGGGACATGTCCCCCTACTTTTCACAATCCTGTTTGTGTCCCACCCCCCCACTTTCAAATCACATTTTTGACTCTATAAAATGATCGCTCCTATATTAAACAATAAAGAAAGTAAGACATCTTTTTCTTCTACATAGCTTAGTACTATTCTTTCTGGCAGAACTTATCATTATGATCAACTTCATTATTTCCTGGATTTTGTATCATCATAGTCCCTAAATGTGTGTAGAAAACATTTTTGTGGCGGAGGACCCCCTTTAGCATGACCCACTGGTCAACATAGAACATTGTCGTAAGCTGGATTGATATTGAAATATATCAATAAATTAAGATTAAGTGATACTTTATTGATCCCACAAGGGAAAATTACATTTCACTTACTCAACTTTTTAGTTACTTCAAGTAACTAAAAAGTTGAGTAAGTGAAATGTAAATGTAACAGGCCCAGAATACACACACGTGCACAAACAGGACCTATACATGCACATGCAAGGAGAGATGTCAGAGTGAGCGGGCTGCCCATTAATGGCACCCCGAGCAGTTGAGGGTTCAGTGTCTTGCTCAAGGGCACCTCGGCGGTGCCCAGGAGCCACGCTCCGGTTCCCAAGCCAAGTCTCTACAGACTGAGCTACTGGCACCTTAATTAGGTCTCTACTGTAATACTTTGTTGTAACTTGGCATGTATTCAATGGAAAAGCAATGCTGTGTGAACGTATCATCTGTTTTTTATGGGGCCGTTTCCTGTGTTTTATCAGAAATGAGAGCAACTAAAGGGTCAAAGGTTATATGATGCCATTAACAGGCGACCAAATGACACGATCCGTGTCATTGATTAAAATAAAAGATTTCTGTGGGTTTGAACATTATTGGAGACATTTAAAATAATGTGAGTACACAGTTACACAGAAAATATAACATAGGCATTATTGTTTTTAGACATTTTAATGCAATATTACACATTACATCAATAAGTGTATACATGTATCTGGTAAAAATACAAACATTTGCTGCTTGTAGATTCTCAAATATTTTAAATCCCCTGAAGTGGATAATTAGAATGTTAGACTGTTGGATAATGTAAGCAATTTAAAGATATTACTTTGGGCTGCTTGTGGTGCTAATTCTCTTTATTTATGCACTTAGTTTATGATATAGATAACCATTAGCTGCATCAATTTGAATAATGATAAACCTGAGTGCTGTGCATAAAGGCAACATCTGTTTCTGTTGATTTACCTGAAAGGTATAATTCATGTTCCAAATATCACTAGACACCTGGCCTTTATTCTAATTTATTGATTCTCAAGCAAGAAAAAAAACATTGTTAATCTATAAATAAAGCTCTTATGTGCAAAATGTACCCATTATGTCAACAAGGTACATGGCTTTAATCATGGGAGGTAATGGAACAACTTCTCTTCCACTGATGAAGTGTTGATTTCTCAAATACGTAGAGGTGTTTTTTTTTGTTTTCCAAGTCAGGTTTCGACCTGCAGGTTCGCTGTGTGAAGGCCTTGCCTTGTCTTACAACTCATGAAAATGCATGGTGCTTGTGTTTAGATATTGATGAGGAGGCGGTATCCCAGACGACTCCAATCACGGAGCCAAACGCTCTCCTTCAGGACCTTTTTAAAACCAATCGAGATAATGATCCCAATTACAGGATGTCCAAGGCATCAATTACCGCAAATGGCACTCTTTTGCGAGTGAGTGAACAAGAGTGGGAGAGAGAGAGTGCTTGAGTTAGAAAGAAAAGTATTTGCGTACGTGCTTGTGCGCATGAATACATGCTTTTGTATAACATATGTACTGTGCGTGTGCGTGTGTGGGTGTGTGTGTGTGTGTGTGTATGTGTGTGTGTGCACGATTGTGCGTATACTGTGTGCATGTGTGAGCCAGACCGTGTGGGTACATCTAATTACAGATCAACCTCTAATGGTGATCCTCTCCTGCGAAACATGCCGAGTAACCTGATATCATCCTGCGCTCCCCAAGGACTGCTTCGGCCCTGTCTCAAGCCACAGACGAGTCTTTTCCCCAGTTAGGTGGCTGAGTGTCAATAGTCACACATTTGCCTGTGCTATCCTTATAAAGGGCCTGGGTGTAGGGCTGGGCAGTATATTGATTAGGGCTGCATATATCGTTTTTTTATGGTCATCGCAATATCAACTGGCGCAATAAACCCATCGCGAAAAGGCTGCGACATATGAGGAAAGACACTCCGACATTTTCTTTGTTGGTTGAAAGAAAATATCTGTAGGTAACTGCGATTTAAAATGTGACTGTCCTTCTATTTTAGTGGTGCCTTCTATATTCAATTCAATGTTTAATTTGTTCCTTAAAAGAATGTTGGAAATGATTTACTTTCATTTGCTTTAAATTTATCAAGCAGTTTGTTATGTTTTAGCAGAATACTGAACGCAGCAGAACTGAGTACAATGTTTATTTATCGCAAGTTATATCGTTATTGCGATATTCAACGCTATCGCATATTGCATATTTTCCTCATATCGTGCAGCCCTAATATTGATACTATATCGACATCGATATGTAGATATGAGGCTAGATATTGCCGTAAATTCTGGACATCGTAATATGACACAAGTGTTTGTGTCTTTTCCTGGTCTTAAAGGCTGCATTACAGTAAAGTTATGTCATTTTCTGAACCTCCCAGAACTTACCAGCTGTTCTATTATTTGCCTTTACCCACTTAGTCATTGTATCCACATTACTGGTGATTATTTATCAAAACTCTCATTGTGTTAATATTTTGTGAAAGCACCAATATCAGCATCGATGTAGTTGGTCAAAAATATTGTGATATTTATTTATTTTCCATATCACCCAGCTCTACCTGGGTGGGTATTTTTGTGGCTTTTTTTCTTTTATTGGACAGTTATTTGGACAGATATTTAGATATTTTTTTCTTGAGATGCAACTCAAAAGCTGAATGTCAATCCCATTCGCCTTAAAGCTATAGGTGTGTAGTTTCTGTCGCCCCCGTGAGGAATTCGAAGTAATGACAACAAAACTGTCGGCGCGTCCACATGATACAAGCCTTCCGTGACTCCCCCCCCCCCCCCCCCCCCCCCCCCTCCCTCCACGCAGTTGCTAGTAGCCAAGTGGGCACGGAGGATTAAAAAAACATGATGGACTCTTCAGAAGAGGTAATTATCTTCACGCAAGTTTCTGCGCGGGAAAGTCACCTGACGACACAATCTTCTGAACATAACCATACTGAGAAATACAGAGAGAGAGTTGTGTGGAGCTGATAGTCTTAATTAGCTTTGTAGCAACTCATTTGACACCGGCTTGAATGTAACGGACGTTCATTAACATCAAAAAGTTACACACTGAAGCTTTAATCCCTTTCCCTTAATCCCTTAGATATCTCACTTTTTATTTTTATTACCTTTTGTATCCCTTTTCTCCTCTCACTTTAGGTGTGCTATTCTACTGTATCTACCCCACCAAGCGCCACACCCGCTGCCTGCAGGTTGCAATCAAGTGCCAAGTAGACGTCAACAATGTGTCAGCGCAGGGGACACATGTCTTCCAGTTGATGTGTGAAAAAGCCCAGGAGTGCACCCCCATGTGTCTCATCATGCTGGGGGAAGGGGCAGACCCCAATGCAACAAATCAGGTGAGAAATTGGATCGGGAACTGACGCATTATGGGAACTGAGGCAGTGGCATATGGAGTGTTTGGGAACTGAGCTTATCCTTTGAGTACACAGCATATTTGCAGCTGAGGTGTTCTTCATGCTGTTTGTTTAACGCTAAATCTGCATTCACGCTGACTGCGTGGGACACAGGTCTTTCCAACCATCCCCCAAACCTGCAGCGGCCTGTGGCGAAAAGTTAAGACCGATTCAACTTTTGGAGAAACGCTACCCCACGTCACGCTCCGTTGGCTAGTAATGTAACCAGCAATCAGACTTGTCAGTCTGTTTGGAGGCGGTGTGAGAGTCCTGTGCAGTAAACAGGAAACATCACTGCCACAAGAAAGTTTTAAAACACTATGAGGGTAAAAAAATAAAACACAAGCACTGAACTGCCTGGGAGTTTGTGTAACAGCCGACTGTTTCCTGCAACAACAAAGCACAGTCGCTCTTTTCTTTTTCTCTTTTTCCGTGAAATGAAGCTGCCTTCAAGTATGGTCGAAAATGTCGAGATCTATAAACGATCTGACGCAAAACAGTAATTGTGAAAGTCTGCTATATTGGGGGATTAAAGAACCCAACAGGGCAGCAAATGGGTTCCAGTGACAATCCCACCGCTGCACAACCCTGCAGAAAATCGCCGGATCGCTGTTTCCTGGTCTGAACGTCGTCTAACACTGACTCCCCTCCTCTCTCTCATCAGAAAACAGGCGTCACAGCGTTAATGGAGGCAGCCAAGGCAGGCTCCCTGCAGCTGGTCAGAGCAATTCTAAAGAGAGGGGGAAACCCCAACGCCATAGACCGAAAGCGCCTCACAGCTGTACACTATGCAGCCATGGGGGGCTTTTTTGAGGTGTGGTATCTACTCACTCAATGTCACTTTTTTTACTCTTTTTTTAAATAAGTAATAATGTGTAAAATAAAAGTGAAAGAGCTGTTGTTTTCTGCCTACATAACCAGTTTTTTTTCTAAGTTTTCCTCAGGCCCTAACTCAAATTACAGTAATTACTGTCAGTAAGAATGGGGTTTAAGATTTAGGATTCTCTGTGGTGTTTTGTGCCTTCCAGTTGATTCAGGTGCTGTCTGCATACGCAGCAGACATGGGCGTGGCTAACCTAGAGGACTGCACAGCCCTCCACTACGCTGCTGCCCTGGGAAATGCTAACTGCTGCAAATTCCTGGCACAGAGAGGTGCTGTAAGAGATTATTACAATAATTTTTGCTTTTTTTCTCTTTCAAATATAAGGCAAAGATAGCTCTGTGGTAACTACTAGAGATGTTCCGATACCAGTATTGGAAAAGCCTCCGGTACTGTCTAATGGCGCTTACCCACTGCTAGTACCAGCTCTGCTCGACTCGACTTGACAGCGGTGCCCCGTCCTCCATTTTCCATTGCAGATTTTGTACCGCCTCATGCGTGAGGCGAGCGCGGCTGGTCGTCATAGCGACGCTGCAGGAAACTGCCGTGACCTGACGCGATACACACACAGAACGTTGAAGGTGTGTTGTTTTTGATTCTCGGCCAGAAGACCGAAAGAAGCTGGAGGCAGCAAAAAAAAACACCGCTGGCTAAACTATTTAAAAATGGCGGGTTTGTTTGGGACACCCCCCGTCTGTCGCTAGCAATGATGACCCAGATTTTCTCGGACAAATCAGTAGTCTGGAGGTTTTCACGTCACCTTTTGGTATCGCCTCAGCTCACTTGGAACCTCGACGGAGGTGATACTAAAAAAGTACCTGTTAGCAGGTACCAGGGACTTTTTTTCATAATGGAAAACCAAAAAAGGCGATTAGAGTCAAGGCGAGTCGAGCAGGTACCATGTAATGGAAAAACGACATCAAATGGTATAAAGTACTGGAACCCCAAAGAAAATACACTTTGAAGTAGTTTACTTATGTTCTTTTTCCATTATGACTGATGGATAATAAAAGAAAGTTCTGCGGCGTTCATTGTTTGTGTTTGTTCCTGTTTCACAAAGAGTTTAACCTGAGCCAGGCCGTACAACAAAGATAGAAATCACATCACATCCATACAGGGATGGTAGTGTACAGCTGTTAAAACATAATAAAATATATATGACACACTTGTATCGGATTGGTACTCGGTAATAAGCAAGTTCAGGTATCAGAATCGGTATCGGGAAGCAAAAAATGGTATTGGACCGTCTCTAGTAACTACTCCTAATGCCGTGACAGGGTCAAGACAGGCTCTCTTTATTTGCATGTGTATGTCGTTGTGATACATGTAGAGCCAGGAAAAAAATTGTTTCCTTGGTTAAGTATTTGACAAAAAAAAGAAAGAAAGTCGTAGAAGATGCAGCTGCAAACACAGTCCCAAATCAAATAAGGTATGTCTACCATGTGTTTATTTCTTTTTTGTTGCTAAGACTTTGCTCTGTGTTCAGGTTGTAACCCCAAACTGAAGAACCAGGAAGGCTTGCTGCCACGTCAGATTGCCAAGGACGCCGGTCACAAAGCGGCTGTCAAGGAGCTTAAGAAGGCCGAGCGGCAGCAGGGAAAAGGCAACAAGCCCGACGGCGGCGACGGCCCCACGTCAGATCTCTGGGCTCTGACCCTCCACGACTGGTCGTACGAGCACGAGACTACACTACGGCAAGCCTTGGGGAACCAATCCGAAACGGTCACCACCCAGATGTTTATTTCGGTGTTGGAAGAATTGAAAGCTCCGGTTGAACTAGACCAGCTCCATGCAGTCATCGCAGCCCATGACAAGGACAAAAAGGGATGCATCAACGTTAGCGATTTCCTCAAAGGTGTCAAGTACATCAAGAAACCATTTCTCCTCTCCGCTTATATGCCTAAAAAGAAAAAGGGAGAAAAGGGTGGAAAAGGAGGTAAGAAGAAGGGTAAATTTGTCCTCACCTTGCCCATTTGCACAATGCCACCAGAGCGTATGGCCCGGCGGCCAGACGGAGGCCCGCCAAAATACATGATCGAGACATACTACAACTGCTCCGACGTCCGTCGATTTGACCGCAGTCACCCGCAAGAGCATCCCATAATGAATGACTCAGGGTGGTACATAGAAAAGCCAGATAAGGTCTACGTCAGCATCAACTACTGTGTGAAAAGTGGAGACCTGGAGTCTCTGGAGCTCGCTCTCAACCACGGCGTTCCTGTGGATGTTCAGGACGAGTTCTACAAGACGCCGCTGATGGTGGCCTGCTCCAGCGGCAACTACGAGGTGGCTCAGTATCTCCTCACTCGGGGGTGAGAAAAATCACCTTTTCTTTTTTCTTTTTGGTTTATAGACCTTTTAACCCTCTGAGGACAAAAGACACACCGGCGAGTCCAAGCGATGTTTGACAACACTCCTACTCAAAAAGTGAAATGATCCAGAATCAATTTTAATTCTATGTCACAAACTATGAAGTAGTTGAAATGGCAGAGTTTTAGACAGAGGCTCAATGACTGCCTGCAAGCACGGCGTGTGGTGGAGCGAGCTAGAGAGTGACTAAGGAGAGGAAGTGGCAGTAGAACAAAGCCGTGAATCAGAGAAATAAAATGTTTTCGCTGATTCATCACTAGAAATGCAACTGTAGCAAGCATCTCACTATTCATATTTAAATGCAACAAATGATATATCCAACTATAAAAAAGCCTGAAAGTACACAAATGTACACAGAGTAATTGTGCTATGACGATGATACACTGCCTCGTCGTGTCTCATTGGTGTAAACTGGAAAATTTGAGAACGTTGCAGATCGGCACGTTGCAAGGAGCTGCAAGTTTACACTCGTTGGGAATCTTTGGTCTGAACTGGGCTTTAAGGGATACCTGCATATTTAATATTATTAATGTATGAGGTAAATGATGATAACAAAATCAAACCTAGACAAACAATAGACATACTGTAAATGCAAATAAACTTTGTTTTTAATCATACTTTGAGAATTTTAGCTTGACTGGAAGAAGAACACAGATCTGATTTATTGTCAGTGTGCAGCAAGGCCAATGCCCGGGTTAGTCTTTAAACGCACCATGATATTACTGTTTCTGACAGGGCGGATGTAAATGTGTGTGACCAGTTCTTCTGGGCGCCCCTCCACCACGCGGCTCACGCTGGCCAAGTGGAGATTATTGAACTTCTGGTGGAGGCCGGGGCCAAAATAGATGCCCGGGCCCTCAGTGGAGGCACGCCCCTCATGAGGGCCATCGAGAGCTCTCGACCCTCCTGTGTGGACTTCCTCATCAAGGCGGGTGCCAGTGTCAACGCCGAGAACAAAAAAGGTTTGACTGCATATCTGAAATATAAAGTGTACCCTGTGAAATTAGTATTCAACTTTTAGGCAAGCGATCTCTCTTTGATGGTAACACTGTGAGTTGTACTGTTATTTGATCGACCATATTTTATATTTTTTCCTTCAGAACAAAACTGCCTCGACATCGCCAGAGCTTTTGCAGACTCCAGGATAATTGACTTGGTCAAAGACAAGATGGATTCTCTGCCTAAACCAAAGGACGCAGCGAAGGGAAAGGGGGGAAAAGCTCCAAAGCCTAAATCGGCTAAGGTATCTAAGTAACTCCATTAAAATCCTTTTACCAGCCTGCTACAAACATAATTAAAACCTTGTGGCTTTAAACTTTTTCCTGTTTTGTGTTTGTGTGAAATGAAAATTTCACTCTGTTCTTTATTCACTGTTCACTGTCCACAAAACCCATTCAGGCTCATTTATAAATTAAATTAATAAAAATAATCATGACAATCTTTATGGAAATAAGGCTTTCCTTTTCTCGGAAGTCATACACTAGAAAATGTCAATTCCTGTACTTATAGCAGGGTTTTGGTCTGATACAAGCCCTACATAGATTTTACAACAGAGTATGACCACTAGGTACTTTTAGACAGCAATCTGATCTGTCTGCTCTTTGTTGGTGAAGAGGTGGATCCAGAGTTTCCGCTAGATGGTGCCAGTCACGTGACCTGTTAGGTCAAATGGAAAAGGTTCAGGTCAAATTTGTTTCCGTTTTTGTTGCGCTTAAAAACAATTGATAGGCAGGCTATAAAGAATAATATCATCAAGGGATGTAGATTCATACTATTATTATTGAAATGTAGGCTGCTACAGGCAGAGAGGGCAAAATAATTAAATCAATGCACATAATTGTGCCGATCTGAATTAAAATAGGCATATTTTCCATTTGCTAGGCTGAAGAAATAACACAATACAAACTACAGTACAAACAAACTGACTCATAAAATTATCAAGTGCCGACTTTTACATTACATGTCATTTAGCTGACGCTTTTATCCAAAGCGACTTACAATTCCTATATATCAGAGGTCACACACATCTGGAGCAAATAGGGGTTAAGTGTCTTGCTCAGGGACACATTGGTTGATGTATCACGGTGGGAATCGAACCCGGATCTCTCACACCACGCCATCACTCGACTTGAATCAAAATAATTGTATAAGTGTCTTTCTGCAACTCGCGACGTGCATAAGCCTCTGCCTTCCCCAAGGCGACTTTGCTGCGCTGTTTTGATGTCTGTTTTTGATGATCTGCAGGGAGAAGCCTCTCTCTGCTGGCACACTGGAGACGGGTTTTACCCATGCTACCTTGGCCAGTTTGTCCCACTCTGGATAGATTTCACCGTAATCCCAATAAGTAGGCCTACCTCGCAGGCTGTTGAGAAAGTCAAGCCTCCGGAACCGTGGAGAGCTGTCATCATATATGGCATCTCAATGTTTATCTGCGGCATTAAGGGGCTGTAGCTGGTGCCGACTCGTCCTCGCTGGCAATTTCTTGGCTTCATATACATACATATATGCTTGGTGTTATGAAGTAATTCACAATATTTCCCTGTTTCGCTTTGACTTTCCCGCTTGCTTGTCACCGTTTGTTGTTGTAAATCTACGCTAGTCTTCTACATTCAATCAGAGCGTGAACACAACGTAGTTTGTCCTTTATTGCATACTCTAAAGTCATTTCTAAATGAAAAAAATATGATTGTTCATTGTTTTAATAGAACGAAAGATATGAAAATCACTGTAGCCTATTTTAACACAATTCATATTGTGCAGAGGGAATTATTTCCACCGGTCATTCTGACTGGAGACAATTAGAATTCTCGGTCCTCATCATTTTTTTCCGGTCGATGACTGGTAATTACCGGACAGCGGAAACTCAGGGGTGATCATTCATTGAACTCAGATTGGCTACTAGAAAAACCAGCAGCTGTTTTGCTTCCCTCTCTGTCAAAGTCAGCGAGATAGTTTGTTCAGCAGTGCTATGGCAGAAGCCACAAAACGTCTGCCAAAGTGAGTCCTTCTACAGTCCTGTATCTGTGGCCAGATGGCAGCAGTGTAAAGTGTGGATATAGAGGGGGATTGGTGTGAGGGCAAGGCGTGTGATGGCTCCATCGTTCAGGTCTGAGATGTTGGGTGTCCTCCCTGTCCTCGTAGCTTGGTATTGAATGACGAGGCATTTTTTGATACTCGATACTAAGGAGACAATTCGGTCGGCGCCTAAAAAGTATCAAATTTGGTACCCAGCACAACCCAAAATTTGACTGGAGGTAATCTCCCACCCTGGTTTTCTTGTGTGTAATCCAGCTTCTGGCTTCAGCATGAGGCATGAGAAACCTAAGTCTGTAGAGAGATCTGATTTCTGTCGGGCAGCAACTTGTAAGCAAATTAGACCAGATGTGTTATGTTACAACTAAAACATGATGGCGTTTCACTTTGCATTTCCTATAATCTGACAAAATGTATTGATTTTGTCATTTAGGACTACGAAGTAGCAGGTGGTGCTGCAGCACAAACTCATCAGCAATATTCATAGTTCAATATAGCTGAAAGCAGCAATTTTAGGGGGTCAAGAAAGTAAGTCACAGAATATATTACACACAGGTACAATATGGAGCAGTCTATCCACTGAGCATATAAACATTTGCTGACCACTTCCATTCACTGTGATTTATGAGCAAGCCAATCACTGTAAATGATGTATGCACCCTCAAGTACGGTGGCCGACAGGAGCAAACGCCCTACAACTTAAGAAAACACATACAAATAGACAAAACACAAGCAAATTAAGAAAACAACTTCATTCATTTGACAACACATGCGCAGCATTCAGCAAACGCGCTCCAAATACCACAACACAATCAAATACATAAACGCGCTGCAAATACCACAACACAACAGAAGTGCTCCAGACCTGTAGGGGGAAGCGCTAAGTGGAACAGCTTGATTCTTAAGCCCACGGAACGAGAGTGCTCCCGTTGGTTCAAAATTGAACTTGTTCTAATGGCGGATGGGTTAGGCATAGGACTTTCACAGCGGAGATTGCGTCCTGGGTGTGGTGTTTATTAGTTGTGTGTTTTTTTTAAGAAAGCCTTCCCCAATATTCTTTTCCTAAACCCAACCACTTAATGTTTTCCTAAGCGTGTGACGTTTATCAGCCGTCGTGTTTTTGTTGTTTTTCCAAGCTGTATTTGTTTTTTTGGGTTGTCAGCTTGAAAAACAACAAAAACACGACAGCTGATAAACATCACACGCTTAGGAAAACATTAAATGGTTGGGTTTAGGAAAAGAACATCGGGAAAAGCTTTCTTAAAAAAAAACAAAAAAAACACAACTAACAAACACCACACCCAGGACGCGATCTCCGCACTCCAAGGTGAAAGTCCTATGCCTAACCATATGCCTAACCCATCCGCCATTAGAACAGGTTCAATTTTGAACCAACGGGAGTGCTCTCGTTCCATAGGCTTAAAAATCAAGCTGTTCCACTTAGGGCTCCCCCTACAGGTCTGGAGCACTTCCATTGTGTTGTGGTGTGTTGTCAAATTAATGAAGTTGTTTTTCTTTTTGCATCGTTTCTATATGCAGCGCGTTTATGCATTTGGTTGTGTTGTGGTATTTGCAGCGCGTTTGCTGAATGCTGCGCATGTGTTGTCAAATTAATGAAGTCGTTTTCTTAATTTGCTTGTGTTTTGTATATTTGTATGTGTTTTCTTAAGTTGCACGGCGTTTGCCCGTCGGCCACCGTACTCAAGTCAAAGTACATGCTTTCCATTGCAATGTAATACTCACTTATGGCTTTGAGCCTGTGATACTTATCACACCTACGATCATATGCAAGTTTGATTCTGAAATGAGTTGGTAAGAACATTTCCATTTACCATGTTTTAACTTTAATCCTTTTGTAAGTGAAGTGTTTATTTCTACTTTGTTGCGTAATTGATATGGAGTCACAATAAGGGCACCCACACTGTATAAAAGTAAAAAATAGTGGCATTATGAATCAGCTGATATTGACTGCACCCATATTCATATAATACATATTGACCCAAATAATTTAAACCAATACCATGTTTGGGACAGAAAGGAAGCTTATGCCAACATGTGAGTCGGACTGTTAAGATGGACCAGAGGTGGTGATAGAGATTGGTGTATTAACTCTAGAATTAAACCTGCATTTCTTGGACTGACCTCCATCATATTTGATTAACGTACAATATGTCATTTTCTGTAGCTAGGGGTCCTTTGATCGAAACAATAACAATAGACGGAGCAATGCTGCCATTGCAGTCAGCTTCTCCCAGTTGGGATTTCTTTAATGTATCTACAGGCAAGAAAAGTCAGAACTATTGCCACAACTGCAGATTTGTGTGTGTGTGTGTGTGTGTGTGTGTGTGTGTGTGTGTGTGTGTGTGTGTGTGTGTGTGTGTGTGTGTGTGTGTGTGTGTTGTAGTTACTTATTTTTAAAGAGGGAAGGAGCGGGGTCCGAACCAGATTTCTTTTTTTTTTACTATTTCTACAGACAATTAGCACTTATACACACAGGTGTCTGAAATAGCTTGCTGTTTTGCCCAGCTGTTCAATATTTATCTTTATCACTATCCCCTAAGCTTTTTTTCATTTAACTGTTGTCTCTCAATTGTATTTAGTAATCACAGGTCATTTGTCTTAAATAATTAACATTGCTGTAAAGAGGTCTCATGTTCTCTGTGTTACAAGTGCTATTTCTGCTGAGACCTCCCATCCCCCTCCCTATCCTTTACCTCTACCATGATGTACTGAAAAATCAGGAAACGTATTGTTCTGATTCTTTCTCAAACTGTCTTCAAACTTACATTTTGTGACCTAAATGTGTGTAAAATGTCTTGCTTTTGTAGAGCTGGGTACTAGGGAGAAAATCAAATATCACAATATTTTTGACCAAATTCATCGATGTCGATATAGACCCGTTGCAAACACGTGATCACGACCACGTGACGACACCATGACAGACGGCAAAATCACCGGAAGCACAAGCTAAACCGTGTAGTTGATGAGCGGAAAGTTTCATTAGTTTCAATCAGTTTAAAACAATTAACACTAAATAAACTGTAATAATAATAATAATAATAATAATAATACTATCTTCTTCTTTATGGCTTCTTCTATTGAACAAGTTGTCGTGCCGTTATCGGTTGAGGTAGGGCATCTGGTAGGTGCTCACAAAGAGCGGTATTTGGAGAAGTTGGATACCGACCCTTACCGTCTTCCTCCCTCCGTTTTCACGGATCTCATTAAATCGCTGAGTCTGCCCGACTTCAGTCCACACCATCTGTACCACTATGTGGTAAACGGGGTATCCCCATACACTGGTACTGATCTCAAAGCTTTTAAACACATGGAGGATTATGGCGTTTCATAACACCGAGCAGTTAGCTGCCCTCTGAGCCAAGCCAACTAGCTAGCTACTGTATAACACAGCTTTGACTCACCCGACAGATCACGATCAAACTGTAAATGTGAATAACTTGTACTAACATTTGAATTTCCCTTCGTATTAAAGGCAACCTCTGAGCAGGCTAGTGCATTTCAACAGCTGACTCGGGGAATAAATAACACAAGTTATCTTGGAAGCTAACGTTAGCTAGCAATCACCTGTTGAGCTCCATGCAAAGTCTGCAGCCAGCAGCAAAGACAAACTCCCAAAAGATCCACATAAAGTCAAACTGAAGGGAAGTTGTGCACCATTCAAATACAAAGACAAACGGAGTCAGTGTGGTCTGTTGTTATCACTTTAAGATAATTAAACTTAACTAACCTAACTAAATAGAAGCGGTTTAGGTTCAGCCACAGACCAGGAAAAACCTAGGCTGAATCCCATTTCTCTGTCTTAACCCTTCCCCTTTGTCTTACCCCTACCCCTTTGTCGCTCAAACCGAGTGGTAAGGGCTAGGGGTGAAAACATACCCCTATGAAATGGGACACCACTTGGTAACGGTTATGTCACCATACAGTATTGATCACAAACTTCCATGATGCCGTCTGCAAGTGTGTGTATGTCTATTGCATAGGTTTGACAACAGTGTCATATGCATGTATATATTTTATAGTTTTTTTATGTTCACTTTGGTGGTGCAGATGTTCTTATTGTGTACTATTTAGGTCTGCAATACATATTTTTCTACACACTGCATGGTGTGTTGTACATATCTGTATCCTAGACGTCGTTCTAGCATAGACGCAACAGGCTTTCAAATCTGCCGACAGTGAGTCACAAGTAATCTTCTCCCCCTCCCTCCCTGGCATACGTCACAGTCATAGACAGTTAAAGAAAACAGTCGGTCACAGTCAGTGCCACTGAGTGAAAAGCGCGAAATGCGGAGCAGTATAGCCTGTATGTCCCTTACGGTCTACCGTATTTCAAGATAGCGCATGGCTATGGAGCGTCTACCCCAGTTGATGTAAGTGCAAATGTAAAATTTCAAGCCAATAGGAATACTTGGAATTGATGGTGGTGGTCAAAATTCATAAAAAAGGACAAGTTTGTGAAGGGCAATACAGATTTTGATAATGTTACACACTGGGGCTTTACAAATGTTACACACTGGGGCTTTAACACAAATCTGTCTTTATTAACATAACAGGCACAAACATTATATAAAAATATATTATATTACAGAACTATTATCAACTATTAGAACCATAACTTACATGTCACACACACACATATAAAAAGGCACTCAAATGTATAAAACTCAAAAAAGACACACAAGACCACAAACACAGAAAAAACCTACAGCTCTATTGAAATTCCAGACCAGTCTGATGCCTGATGGCCAGTAACCTTTCCCTCCTGTATCATAACCAACAACAATGTGCAGGTACAGGAACAGGAATGCATTACAAATGATTACAATAATACAGTACCAATACAATAATGAATGGCTACAACATGAACGCATGACTCGCTCCCATAGTTGCTTTGCAGCATATTTTGATTTTAGAAAGTTCTGCTCGTTTTCAGCCTGAATCATCTGCTGGGTTTCCTCCTGCATCCCTGTGTGATACAGGACGGTATATGTAAAGCACGTGTGGATGTCTCCAAAGCAAGTAGTGTTATCACTGATATCAAACCAAATTCGCTGCTAATGGAGTTTAGTTAACACTGTAGACATGCATGGAGTCCATTCAAGGCAGAGAAATACGGGACTGTTGTGCAAATAATGTAACGTTAACGTTATATGTTAGCATTAGCGTTAGCATAACAAGCTAGCGTTTTTTTTAAAACGTTTCAATTAAGAACATGGTTGCAACAATATATGTACAGGACAGTGTAGAGCACAAAACAAGACCGTCGTAATTTTTAAATCAATTCTTTTAGCCTAAAATACCTATATTTATGGGTCTCTCTGGTCGACCTGGCAGCCATGTTTCTTGATGCGCAATGTATCTGGATACCCCTGGCTGGCCAAGTAAGCTTGCGTCCTTGCTTGGTCTCCAGGGGCATCTAGCCCTTCCCCTTAGCCCTACCCCTCGATCAAGACGAGCATTGGGACAGCACTAGCTCTCACGTGAATGCGCAAAACTAAGGGGAAGGGGTAAGACAGAGAATTGGAATTCACCCCTAGTCTAAAGTCAGTAGCGCTAGTCTAAAGTCAGTAGTGCGTTATTCAGATGCTATTTTAGGGGCGCATGCTTGGCCATAATGTAGCGTGTGCAGAACGGGCATACACTTTGCTTCTCTCATCTACACGGACGTTTTGCAAACCATACATAATTACAAGGAAAATGATTACTGAAAATGCTCTTCAGGTGTTTGGATAGGTCAGGAGCCACTTTACAGTACAGTCCTCAAAAAGTCCCAGCATTCTTTGTGGCTTGTTGTGTTTTACACAACATTTCCATGAATCATGGATGTGTTGATGACATAAATGAGGAAATATTAGAGGACTTAAGGAGATGTGATGTTGAACTACGGCAGAATTGGACACTTGAGGGTCCGGGAGTGGCATTGCGCGATGTGCTCCTGGTGGAGCAGGTGGACGGAGATGGAGTGTGTGTGGGGAGGGAGGAAGGGGCACAACAGGAGCAGGTGGTGCGTTTGGAGGCCCACGCCCCATGGCTGCAGCAATCCTCTCCAGACTTGAGGAGATGCGCCCGAGAGGCCGCAGAAACATCGCCACCCGGCCAAGACAAGCATTTATTACTTTTGTTGCATCCCGGACAGCTCCTGCTGGCGTGCGCCAGGCAAATCCGCCGTCATAATAGCAATCCACCATGGAACAAGCGCGCCTGCTCTTAAAGGGAATGTGAGATGACGCTCTGATTGGTTTATTGCACGTTACGCCCAAACCACACCTAACTACTTCAGACCAACCCATTTTAGATTTGCGTCGGGCGCAAGACTCATTTATCCCGCCGGTATAACAGCAACAGCGCCAAATACCCGCCCACAAAGCTACTTGCATTTCAGATCGTTAAAATAGGGCCCTATGACTCAAACCATAACACAAAGCCTACAGAAGCCCACCGCACAAGAAGAAATAACCACTTTATTAAATGAGCGAATACAAACGCGTTAGACTTGACGTCCGTCTACAATAACAGCATAGCTCTTCCGCCGTTCGTCATGGCGTTCAGAATTCCCGCGAGTAGATAGTGACGTCATGTGCAAAGGGTCTATTGCGGGTTGACTTGCTGCTTTCACAAAACATTGACATGAGAGTTTTGAAAAATAATCACCAATAACGTGGATACAATAACTAACTAGGTAAAGGCAAATAATAAAACAGCTGGTAAGTTCTGGGAAGTTCAGAAAATTACATCACTTTACTGTAATGCAGCCTTTAAAACCAGGAAAAAGACTCAAACATTGTTACATCACGATATTACGATATCTAGCTTATAATATTGATATATTTCCCAGCCCTACTTTTTGGCTGTCTTTCTTGATGCAGCTAAACCCTTCCGAGCCCTGTTCTGTAACCGCTCTCTCTCTGTCTGGTCTAGATGTGACACTGGAAGACCTTTGATCTGTACCAACGCCACTGAGTAAAAAATCTGAAAATCTTCTTCTCCCTTACAGAGCGTTGCTGCAGAAGGTGCAGTGCTCACAGAGACATCGACTATAACAGCAGGGAAGACTCCTCCTCAGAAGGATTCAAAGAGTGTCATCCTGCAAAACACCCGGATCACTACGGGGGAAATCAACGCGGTGGATATCTCCGTTGTGCCAAAAACGGTGAGGCTCATCCCCATTCACTGAAGGTTGCCTCAATATAATGTAGCATCTGCTTGCTGAACATAAAGTATTACTTCCTGTCTGAACATGCCATTGAAAAATAGCCCATAAACTGACTGTGAAATACATTGTTTTTAACTGTGTTTTTGGTTTTCAGTTTTAAAAATAAGGGTTAACGCAAAGTTGAATTCAATGTGGAAACATTCATTGATGCTGTGTCTAAAAATAATGATAATTGCAATATCTTTATTTATGGGTTTTGGTTTCCGTGACTTGGGGTTAAGATGAACTGGACATACTTGTATGTTTTTACGGGTGGTGTGTGTGTCTCAGGTTTGGGGGAAGCAGCCCACCACCAGCCAGCTGATGTCAAAGATAGAGAGACGCAAAGAGCTCCTGTCCCTCGAGGTGGACTTTGACGACTTCATGATGCCTTTCAGTCAGAACATCCAGAGGAAAACGCTGGAGCTGGCGAAAACCACAAACTAGACCAAAAGGACACTCAGACATTTTGGAGTCACATATTGCGTTCCATTTGTACTCAGAGGTCGGAATTTCCGATGTCAAAGCCGGAAACACGCCCCCTTGAACTTGGATTTCCGAGTTGGGAAGTCGGGCAAACTCGCAGTACCCAGAGCTCAAAATCCAACATGGCTGCCCCCTGAATCAACAGTAGTGAAAGCTGTAGTAACATACAGTTAATGGCACTTATCTGTCTTATTTATGTCTCACTAAGTCAGTCGTACACACAGTCCTGTCCAACTTCTATCTGTGGATGGATGTTGTTACGCTGTTTGTATGCGCACAAAAAACAGCATAATATATTACAGTATGCGATACTGGACACTACGCTGGCAAAAGTATCCCAAAATGCAGTGCAGTAATAATGACAACGACTTAAACAGACAAACGGACAGCAACCAAGGACTTTTAAAATACCAATAACGCACTAATTTACATTTCTACTTATTTAAATGACTGTTGGTCTAGTTGTTTACCTTTTTCAGTAATTTAAACATTATCTGGCGATGCCTCTAGGGCGGTCAGCAGGGGCAAGGAGGCTCTCGGGAAGTGAAATTTCAGCTTTAGTCCGTCCGAAAAGATACAATGTATGTTGAACTATAGTATACATATTGAGTATGTAGTGCAGAGTATGTAGTGCAGAGTATGCGATTTCGGACGCAACTGTTCAGTCAGACAACTCACATTTGAAATGTTTATTACGACAGCAGAACATTGTGTTTGGCGGCAAGAGTCCGACCTCATCATTCCCTGCAGTTTGGCTTTACATGAGATATTGGGGAGTGATGATAAAGTAGCTTCCTCCTGACAGGAGCCTGCAGGTGGATGCTGGGGGGGTGGTGGGGCTAACAGCAGGCAGTGATACAGGTGGATGGGGAAATGTGCAGCTTACATAGACTGCCAAATTGAGGGGGTGTTTTTGGTAAATTATACGGAGAGTGGGGCATGTCACGCCTGAACTAGCTCGCAGGCGTCGCCCCATTCTGTTAGCTGAGCCAGCTGGCAACAGTTACACACATCACAGTTACTTTGGATTCATCTTTTTTCATTACAACTACTTTAATCATCAAAGTTGGACATCATGTTACTAAACCTCTCATTTTTAATCTTGTCATTTAGTCTCAGAACAATGTCAATACGTAGTCAGAGATTGTTAGGACAGTACATGTATCATTTCATCACGCTAACTTACCAAAGGTAAGCAAACTGCTTTTATTAATAATCAAATGTCATGCCACGCAAATTAAGTAACTTCTCACTTAAAAATAAAGTTTTGTTAGGTGTACACCATCCAGTACTGTATAGTCAGAATGCTCAGCAGGAACTTTTTGTATACTGTATCTTGGCAATTGTCAAACAAATCTAACAGATTTATATGTTTTGTCAATACACTGAAACATGCACTGAATACAATTTCTTTTGTACATAAATACAGAATGTGTGGCTACTGTACTTACTCTGCTTTCAGTTTGGTCAAACTGAGCCATTTTGCTGTCTATAATCATAATTATGACCCTAACATGTTAAAGGAAAGGTTGACAGTTGTACATATGAACTTTGGTGGTACCTAATGCTGTTGTATTTGATTTCACTACTGCGAAACATCAAGCTGCCTGCAAGAAAGAGCTTCTCCAGCCAGATGCAGTTCCACGTTGAAACCAGCGCACGGCGCTGTTTGGCAATTTTAGCATTGCAGGGGTTTGGTTGTTTATTAAGCTGGGAGGACAGAAAACTTGGAGGGAGCTTTCGTGTTCTTAGCACTGAAAGACATCAAAATGGCAGCCATGTGTGTTTACTGCTCTGTTAGCCAGACTGCTTTCAAACAGGAGTCTGCAGTTCACAAATAAAAGTATATCCATATCATTATAAAACGGTTAAGAATTCCCCCCCAGTACTCCATGTGTTATCTTTGCCTTGATGAAGTGACTGCATGAATTGCTTCAGGGTGGCTGACTGGCGCTGACCAGTGTTCAGCTCATATTTTAGTTGTTGATGTCCATATCAGGAGTCATGTGAGAAAAAAACAAAATAGACTTGCTTTTCTGTGTTATATATGTCGCATAAATGCCCCCCCACATTATCACCAACCACCATCACCACCAGATAAAATTAGATTGCAGTGTCCTCGAGGTCCATGGGGACGCAGTTATATAATCACATATATGGGCAGGGGGGGAGGGGGGCGGGAGGAGACAGCTTTGAGGTAATAGAAGGGCCTGGGTTGTTTAAATATACATAGTTACAACAGCATTGATGACGAGAATGGGAAGTCAGAGGCAATGGATAAGAGAGAGAGAGAGAGAGAGATAGAGAGGGGGGGGAATGAAAGCTGAGATAGAGGAAAGAGAGCCACGCACATGTATGTAACGATATACAGAAAGAGAACAGTGACAGTGGATAGAGAGTGGGCAAAAAAACATCCCCGAAAACCCCAGCAGAGCCGTTCATAGTGAGGCGAGAGAGATGAGAGAGGGAGTGGACTGACAGCGAGGGAAGGGGAGGGAAGGGGGAGGCAAAAGGACACAAGGGGAGGAGGCGAGAGGAGAGGAGAGGGGGATGGGGGTGGAGAGCGAGCAGCGGAGGGTGACTCAGAAGATGGGGAGGGAGCACGGCGGAGGAGGGGTGGGCGGGAGGAGAAGATGAGGGCTTTTCTAGCACAATAAGTGGCACACAGGTTAGAGTGAGTAAACAAGGCTGGCGGCTCTGATTGTGGGCCGTGACGCAGTGTGCCTGTCAATTCAATTTTATTTATAGTGTCAAATCATAACAGGAGTTATCTCAGGACACTTTACAGATAGAGTAGGTCTAGACCACACTCTATAATTTACAAAGACCCAACAATTCCAGGAATTCCCCCAAGAGCAAGTCAGGGCCTTTATGGTCTGGCAGTATGTGTGCCTGTACTGTTGTACAAAACATGACTCTATTCCAGGGGTCTTCAAAGTGTTTGAGTCCAAGCACCCCTTAACTGAAAGAGAGTTGGATCAGGGACCCACTACTACATATATTGTATAAAATTACCTGCAGTAACGTGTAGGACAGCCTAGTCTACGTTCCACTTCCGGGATTGCTCCGTTGCTGACGGAAATTCCGCCGTATTTCACCCTTTTCGACCGGATGTCCGTTACCTTCCTCTTTCTTTGTGTTGTAATTTTAATCTCCGGTAGATTTCTGAGGACTATGGTTAACTGCTCCTCAGATCTCTGCAGGGTAAATCCAGACAGCTAGCTAGACTATCTGTCCAGTCTGAGTTTTCTGTTGCACGACTAAAACAACCTTTGAACGTACACATGTTCCACCAAAACAAGTTCCTTCCCAAGGCTATTTTGCAGAGGCACCGTGGCTCTGCCCGGTGCTAAGACGATTGTGATTGGTTTAAAGAAATGCCAGAGCATGTTTTTCTCCCATCCCGGAATGCTGTGTGGACTAGCCAGACCCTCTTTCGCAGCGCTGTGGAGGAAGATGACTCTATTTCGGGGATCTTCAAAGTGTTTGAATTTATTTTTTTTGTATTTTTTATGGGGGGAGAGTCAGTTGGTAATGGAGTAGTTAGGCTTGGGAGTGCTGTCTGTGTGTGTGAATGTATTTTGTGTTTTATATTGTCTGTATACTTGTCTTAAGGACCCCCTCGAAAATTAGATGATTTATCTCAAGGGGGCTCATCCTTGTAATAAATGCTCTTAATATAGATGGGTATTTACATATAAGAATGTTTGATTTATCATCATTTAATCATCATCATTTATATTCCAATGTGAATACACTATGTTTATGTTGTGTATGCATGTGTGTGGTAGTCCTGTATATGTGTGTTTGTATTGTTCCCCTGTGCATTTGTATGTGTACTGTAAGTATGTTGGCCAGTGTGATTGTCCATTTGTATGTATGGTTACATCATTCAGGCTCTGCTCTGTCTCATATGAGGAAAACAAAGCAGTATGTGTTATATAGAGCTGCAAAGATGAATTGATTCATCGATTAGTTGTCAACTATTAAATTAATCGCCAACTATTATGATAATCGGTTTGACAATTACAAATTCTCTGATTCCAGCTTCTTAAATGTGATTGTTTTCTAGTTTATTCACTCCTCTGTGACAGTAAAGTGAACATCTTTGTGTTGTGGACTAAACAAGACATTTGAGGATGTCATCTGGGGCTTTCGGGAAACGCTGATCCACATTTTTCACCATTTTCTGACATTTTATAGACCAAACAACTAATCGAGAAAATATCAACAAAATGGTCGACAGTTTAACCGACAATCACAAATAATCGTTAGTTGCAGCCCTAGTTATATTTGTCTGTGTGATTGGGAGTGCATGTGCTAAAATGCGAGTGTATGTACATGCTACTGATGTACGTTCAAAGGTATTTTGAGTATCAGTATGAGCTCAGCTCAGTGTGTGTTGCTGCCAGCAGCACTGCAGTCTCCCAGCTCTGGTCCTGAACCGCTTACTCAGCACTCTAGCACTCCAACCCTTCACTTCCCAAAACAACCCACTGGGAGACACACACACACACACACACACACACACACCACATACCACATTATAGTAAGTTATTATTATGTTCTATTATAGTGGCACTTACATTAAGTATGCATGCAGACAGATGTGCTCACACGTGTGTACTGTATAATCCAATAATTGAAAGCAGTATGCGAGCACACACACACACACACACACACACACACACACACACACACATGCCATTTTCATGGTGTATCTTGCTAGCTCGAAGGTTGTTTTTGTTTCCCCGAAGCGAACGGAGTTTGAGAACGGCAACACACAGAGAGCGGTGACATCCGGCGCTCGAGTCACACATCGGATTTCAGGCAATTATCCTGGAAATGTACTTCTGTTAGACTATTGCAGCAGCCCGGGTCTGCATGTCTTCCCCTCTCTCTTTTTTGCCTTTCCTTTCGGTCTCTCTCACTATTAAATAAAAAGCAGAAATGGCATCATGGTTTCAATCAAAGCTAAACATTAATATCTTTGTAAGGTAGAGTTTATGGCTGAGCCGTTGTATTGGGTTACATTAGATTTTACAGGTGTACTTAATAAAGCTGCCAATTCATTTTCAGGCTATTGATGAATTAAAACTAATAGTTTTAACGCTAATGTAAACAGACATAACACACCCATACTTTAGATACATCACACTGTACATCAATATTGCAAATTCCTAAATTACAGTATGTTTCCCTAGTAACTTACTTCTCAGTACTGCAATAGGAAAATTATAATTTGTTATGTAGTCAGCCTTTCTATTTTGAATTCAATGAATGTTATGACTGATACTGAATACAGCACATGCCCATAACTTAAAATAAAAAGTTAGATGACAACATATATATTCACAGTTTCAAGTTGAAAGAAAATCCATTTCCTGTAATTTCATGCTGAGATGGATTCAGTGCCCATGAGTAACAGTAAACACAGTAGCAGGTGTATGGAAATGCTGTGTCTACTGAAACAATGGCAGCGTTGCACAGATCCTGGTTCAGCATCCATTATTAATGGCAGAGTCATGTTTCACAGCCAGCCTGAGTGACTATACTGTATGTAACACAACAGGACATGTTTGTGCGTGTGTGTTGATGTTTACTGAGTGAGCAAATGTATTTGTGTGTGTGGTTTTTGTGTGTGTGTGTGTGTGTGTGTGTGTGTGTGTGTGTGTGTGTGTGTGTGTGTGTGTGTGTGTGTGTGTGTGTGTGTGTGTGTGTGCATTGCAGTGATTCATCCTTCATTAGTGCAGCCTTGGCAGTGCCATAGATCTCTTTAGCTTTCCAAGCTATAGATTCCAATTTGCTGCAAGCCTGGGACTTTTATTATGAGAATATCGATTTGAATTTCATAGTGAGACCAATAACGCTGGGTGGTAAACAGAGGACTGGATCTTGGCTCAGATAAACAGAACAAATCCTGGGAAAAATCCCAAAAACAGATACAATACATATCTGGCAGGATAGATTCAGCATTTTACTGACTATACTTTGTCCTTCATAAAAACTGGGATTTGAAAACGTGTTAAAATAGAAAAATACACTTCAGTGTAGCCTATCTCTATCTTTTCCTTCTATAGCGTTACCGAAGAAATGTTGTATAATAAGGAATCAAACCCACAACGTTGTTGAACTCAAGAGTGATTTTAAAACGCGTTCCACGGTCAGCATAATGAGAACACATGCTGAACCCTTTGATGTTGTAATTCATTATGTTGTTTCTTTAAGGGATACATTGGCTTTAATTCGCCTGTTTTCTTTCCATTTTAGGAATACACGTTTTCCTCTGCCCTAAAAACAGCTCATTGGTGTTGCTGGCAGTAATCATAAAAACCAGAGGGGTGCCATTGGCCTGAAACCACAGTAGTTTCAGCCTCATTTTCTTTTGGCTTTCAATTCAATTCAATTTTATTTATAGTATCAGAGTTATCTCAAGACACTTTACAGATAGAGTAGGTCTAGACCACATTTGCAAAGACCCAACAATTCCAGTAATCCCCCCCCCAGTGTAGAATTATGAAGTCGTTTTAGTCTGCTGTATCTTTCATCAGCATGAGCATCAATGCCTTAATAATAATGAACACAAAAATGTCTAAGAATCACACCAACAGATACTCAGTGACGAATGTTTCAGTGTCTATAAAAGGATAAGTGTGTCTCATTTTAGCCATTCGCTAATTTCAAGATGGAAGCAAAGTGTTTGATATTCTAGTATTTAAAGTAATGAACGTACAGCCACAATGGGTTGTAGCAGATAGTACATACGAGGCAGAATCCTTTGCTTCAAGCTACTTCAAGCACACACGTTTTTCATTGTTTTTCTTTTTTTTTTTGCAATACCGAGGACATATTAAGTTCAATTTAAATGTAAAATGACACTTTGGTGGTTTCAAATAATCTCTGATACGTCATACTTTGAAAACAAAACTTGGCTTGAAGTCCAGCTAACATGGAAAGGGTTTTATGGAAGAAAACACCAAAAGTATAATTTCAAAATATATATATATAGAACACTTGCTTCACATATCACAACATTATGACACACCCAAGGAAAGAGTATAGGCCTTATCGATTTCAGACACACACACACACACACACACACACACACACACACACACACACACACACACACACACACACACACAATTAATGCAGGTTAAATGTATTCTTCCCTTTTTATTAACTGCCTCTTGTTATTAACACATTTCCTATTGGGGGTCATTAAAGTTCTAAACTGAATACACAAGTAAACTATATTTTATTACATGTAATTAACAAAAATAACCATCACTCATTTTTTTATGTGTCAATGCTCCTACAAGCTGGCTGCATCATGTCCACTGTTGTAGAAAAGTTTAACAGCTGTTGTTATGTTTTTGCATTTGGCTCGGTTTTATACTGCAGTATCATCTACACCCTCCCTTATCTGACTCCCTCAGTCCTTTTAGAGAGAAAAAAAAGGAAAAGAAGAGATGGGCTCAGTCTCTCTCTCTCATTCAAACACACACACACACACACACACACACACACACACACACACACACACACACACACACACTCCCTGTTGATTAAGGCCTCCTCAGTGGCCAATCGCTCAGCAGTAGTTGGATTCCTGAGCAAGAAGACATTTTAATCAAACTTCAACCAGGAAACACAGTCATAAATTATGAATGTTATATAAGGAATTGTCAGCAGGGCTTTCTGATAACCCTATAAATAATACAGATGCATGTTATGTAAAAGAGGGTAACTTTGAGAAATCCTCCTGCCACTCACATATCAACACATGACTGTCAAAATCATATTCAGATCCCTGGATACTTTTACTTTCATAACGGCATTTCAGATTTTGTATTGCAGAGAAAGACATTGTGATTCGTTTATCTTGTAAAACATCAAGGGGCCTAATGAGGAGTCTGAAGAGTTTTTGTAACGTGTGATTATGTTTCTCATTAGCATTATTTCCCTTAAAGCTCTGCACATCACATCACACGGTATTCTCGCTGTATTCTACAATTAACCCGAGCACCAATCATTCCTGAATATTCATATCTTCCTGCATTTATCCTGTATGCCTGTACAGATACTACTGTCGCCACTGTTGCACTGAGTGCTTGCTCTTGGGGGATTTGATGTTTTTTTTTGTAAATTATAGAGTGTGGTCTAGACCTACTCTATCTGTAAAGTGTCTTGAGATAACTCCTGTTATGATTTGATACTATAAATGAAATTGAATTGAATTGAATTGAATAGATAAAAAAAACAATGTGCTGCAGGTTGGAGGAGAGTCGCAGTGGCTGAAGGTCTGTTCCCTGACAGCCTGTGGAGGATAACAGGGAGTTAATGTAAGCAACAGAAGAGGAGGAGAGTGAGGTGACTAAAAAACAGGATCTGGGGGTTATGGGCATGGGGGGTATGGCAGGTCAAGAGTGGGAATGCTTGTTTTTCAAGTCAGACACAATAGAAAGTGAGGTGAGATTTAGCTGAAGTCAGAAGTGTGTGTGTGTGTGTGTGTGTGTGTGTGTGTGTGTGTGTGTGTGTGTGTGTGTGTGTGTGTGTGTGTGTGTGTGTGTGTGTGTGTGTGTGTGTGTGCGTGTGTGTGTGTTGCAGTGATTCATCATTCATTAGTGCAGCCTTGATAGAGGCAGATCTAGCTTAGGCAAGCACTGTTAGCTTGCTAGCTAACGTTAATGTTCTGAATCTGTAGCTAACGTTAGCTGGCAATCCCAATCTGTAAAGAGAAGCTGTCCATGGCTAATTGTGTTCGGTACTTTTCAATGAGTAAGTGTAATACAATAGCTACACATTCCTAACTTTGATGTGTGTGTGTGTGTGTGTGTGTGTGTGTGTGTGTGTGTGTGTGTGTGTGTGTGTGTGTGTGTGCGCGCATGCGTGTGTGTGTGTGTGCGCGTGCGTGTGTATTCCAAAAAATTGGCCTGTCATTGCTGCGTCGGGGAGTATCAAGCAGAAGAGAAGGGGTGTCAAGGAGGGGGTAGCAATTGTCAAAATGTTGGAGTGGAGGCATGGCAGTGGGATGGGGGCACGAGGAGTGTACGCAGCAGTGAAAGGAAGAAAAAAAAAAGGGGGGGGGGGGGCGGGGGTTTCCCAAAGCAGGGCAGCCACTGCAGAGCCTGAAGTTGGGGAGATTTATTTTGCCAGAGATTTGGTAAGCTGCTGCCGCTACTGCACCAACGAATCAATGAGGAGAGGAGGGTAGAGGAAAAGGAGAAAGGGGAGGAGGGTCAGCCTGGTCGGGGATGTTTCACTGCAGTGGAGGCTTTTGTCCTCCCCCCTCTTGCTTCACATTGATACACTCCATCTCCCTCTCTCTTTTCTCTGCTGTTATTCTCACTGGAGTCTCATCTATCTGCCTTTGCTTGCCTTTCTGTCTCTTTCGGTCTCTCTCTCTGCTTTCAGATATCTGGCGCCCCGCTGTCCAAAACTAATCTGGCAACCTCTGGTGAAGTTGTGTCAAAGTCTCGCTGTGTGCAGACATCGCAAGCTATAGCCAAGACTTACACTTTTCCTTATTAGCTGCATCAGCGTCCGCCAAGTAGTAACTTAGCACAATTGCACAAAACTTCATCTCGAGTTTGTCTGCGAGGCAATTTAAAAGGGGTATGTTGTGTAATAGTCTTTCAGTGGAGATGCACTGATCCAATCTGTTTGATCGGTATCAGCACAGATACTGACCTAAATTAGGCATATTGGGTATCGGGGCAGACGTGACAAAGTAGAATGCCCTTTTCTGTTCTGCTCTGTTCATTTACTGTGTTGAGCAAATTCATAGAAAAATTACAGTTGGTATATCCTCACAAGAAGAACGACAAGTTCCCCAAAGCGACATCTCTCTAGGATCTGCAATAATTATGACAGGAGCAACGAAGGAAGTCAGGCGACGTTATTACAGAGCGACTAATTCCATGTAGGGACGTGATCAGGGTGGATATATGGGTTAACAATACACTGGACTTTAACCAGGAGACTAGAGCTAGAAACCGCCCCGACAGTAATTTTCTTACCCAAGCCATGATTTCCCTTAACCTAGTTGTCGTTTTTTGGGCCTAAACCTTACCAAACCTTAACGATAGCATAACACAGATTTATTTTTCAGCAGCGATTTGTAACAGTTTTAGAAGGCACAGACAAATGGTGTCCTGTTGATAGGGGCTTCAAATCTCTGATTCTATGTGTCGGATCAGAGGGCATGGACAAATTATGTATTTTGTGGAGGACTTGTACTGTTGATACTACGCCACTTCCTGCAGTCGCTGGAGTGTTTTTTGCTAAGCAAGATTTTGACATTTTCTGCACTTTAAAAAAAGAAAGAAAGTTGTTTTAACACATTACATAGAAAGACTGTCAATTACCATTGACGTTACATTTAATTATTACACAGCTTGGTTGAATACTTGATTCTGATTGGTCAATCGCGGCATTCTGCTGTCTGCTATTTCTGTATAACAGACCGCTGCCATGGATGGAGTTCTAATCATAGACTTTGGCGGACCATTTTCAAATCATTATAATCGTTTTATAAATCAATATTTGTGCTCATACGGAGCTCGTACCAACCAGCGGATCACAAAGGGAGAGAGAGTGTGTAGAAAACAGGAATTGCTAACGGCTAATGAGAGCTAATGGCAACAGTGCAAGCATTAGTTAGCTCCATGGTTAGCTTACTCACTGGATGCAGCACGTGTGGCTCCTCAAAGTAGTCTCTGAAAGGACTTGTTTAGGTGGAACATTTTTCACCCCGCAAAAGAAAACACCACATAAAATATTAAATGAAGTTAACTGTTCACACAATACAGTTACACATGCTATTTAAATTAGCTGGATACATGGATACATGTGTATTTTGTCCATAGCAAATCCCCACCGATAAGGTCCCAAAAACGTTCCAGT